>JAVXUP010000218.1:0-455000 GCA_033070095.1 Escallonia herrerae
ATAAGGTTTGTCTCCAAGATGGATTTAGGTTCTGGACACCATCAGTTGAAAGTTATGGCTGTGATTGTGCCAAGAACTATGTTAAGGACTCTTTACAGTTTCTTAGTGATGCCACTCGAGTTGATTGGGGTGTTGGCCTTGGCCTTGGCCTTTCGCCCCCGGTTGTTCACTCTTCGCACAAAGTCTCTTTTGCACTTTGATCGCTTCATACACTTCGTATGTGACTTTGGCACCTTGTTCGTCATGTGGGTACGTTTCACGTCGACACACTCGTCGCAATGCAACTTTTGGATTTGTCATTGCCCATCAATACACCTTCCGTCGGCGCGCCCAAAGTTCACCCTAAGGGGGAGTGGCCTTGGCCTCCCTTCACGGGAGTTGGCCATTGGCCTTGGCCACCCCCTAGGGTCGGCCTCGGCCTTCCCAAGGGGTCGGCCTCTGCCTCACCAAGGGGTCGGCCTAGGCCTCCCCAGAGGTGGTGGCCTTGGCCTTCCCCCAATCCTTGGCCTATGGCCTCTCCTCCTTCGCGCACTTGTTTTCTAGAATCTTTGCACCTCCACGATGTTTACGATCGTTCATCCATCAACCTCACGATGTCCGTCATGTCCATCGTGCAGCACCAACCTCACGACGTCCGTCGTGCATCAACCTCGCGACGTCCGTCGTGCATGAACTTCGCGACATCCGTCGTGCATGAACTTCACGACGTCCGTCGTCCATCAACCTCGCAACGTCGGTCGTGCATCAACCTTGTAGCATCCGTCGTACATCAACCTTGCGACATCCGTCGTCCACTACCGCACACCGCTCCCACGATGCTAGTCGCCCAGAGTCGCGCACTACCACCGAATGACCCTTCACTGACGACCGCGTACCATCACTTCCAACTTTGTCATTACTACATGTTGCATTCATCATCTTGTTATGACAGGTACACTCAGCTCAAATCCCATCTTTGGGACACCCGACGAGTGCCCGTGTGTCGTCTTCATGACGCTCATTGCCGCGCCCATGCGCCATTCTTATGACATGTGCCCCTGCACCAAGTATTGTCTCTGCGACGTTCGTCGCCGCGCCCATGCGCCACTTTCATAACATGTGTCCCGGCACCAAGTATATGCTATGCGACCTTCATCGCCAGGCCCATGCGCCATTCTCATAACATGTGCCCCGGCACCAAGTATTATCTCCGCGATGTTCATAGCCGCGCCCTTGTGCCATTCTTATGACATGTGCCCCGGCACCAAGTATTGTCTCTACGACATTCGTCGCCGTACCCATGCGCCATCTTCATGATACGTGCCCCCGGCACCAAGTATTGTCTCCGCGACGTTCGTCGCCGCACCCATGCGCCATCTTCATGATACGTGCCCCCGCACCACTTGCATATCACGTGCCCCTGCACCAAGTATGGCTTCACGACGTTCGTCGCCGCACCACTTTCATAACACGTGCCTCGGCACCAATTATTGCTCCGCGATGTTCGTCGCCGCGCCCGTGCGCCATTCTCATGATACGTGCCCCCGGCACCAAGTGTTGTCTCCGCGACGTTCGTCGCTGCGCCCATGCGCCATTCTGATGACATGTGCTCCGGAACCAAGTATTGTCTCTGCGATGTTCGTCGCAGCGCCCGTGCGCCATTCTTATGATATGTGCCCCCAGCACCAGGTATGGTCTCGCGACAGTCGTCACCGCTACCATGTGCCACAATCATGTTACTGTCCTAAGGACATCACACTTATTCACCACACCATCCGCCCCTGCCATGGACGTGGAACATGCTTCGACCCACTCTTCGGAGTGTGCAGCATTTTGGGGGGCTACGTTCATAGTGCTTCGGCACGAGGACCCCTCGCAGCGGGATGGACTCGTTACCACAAAGCCATCGCTGCCACGGGATGGGCTCGTTACCACAAAGCCATCGCCGTCTTCATTCTGGGAGGCTCCGTTTGTAGTGCTCCGGCACGAGGACCCTTCACAGCGGGATGGACTCGTTACCACAAAGTCATCGCCACCACGGGATGGGCTTGTTACCACGAAGCCATTGCTGTCATAAACACCAGGGGGCTCCGTTCGTAGTGCTCCGTCACGAGGACCCTTCACAACAGGATGGAATCGTTACCACAAAGTCATCGCCGCCACGTGATGGGCTCGTTAACAAAAAGCCAACGCCATCACAATCCTGCGGGGCTCCGTTCGTAATGCTCCGGCACGAGGGCCCCTCGCAGCGAGATGGACTCGTTACCTCAAGGTCATCGCCACCACGGGATGGGCTCGTTACCACAAAGCCATCGCTGTCACAATCACGGGGGGCTCCGTTCGTAATGCTCCGGCACGAGGACACCTCGCAGCGGGATGGACTCGTTACCATAAAGTCATTGCCGCCACGGGATGGGATTGTTACGACAAAGTCATCGCCGCCACGGGATGGGTTCGTTACCACAAAGCCATCACCGTCACAATCACAGGGAGGCTCCGTTCGTAGTGCTCTGGCACGAGGGGCCCTCACAACTGGATGGACTCGTTACCACAAAGTCATGGCCACCACGGGATGGGCTCGTTACCACAAAGCCATCTCCGTCACAATCATGGGGGGGCTCCGTTCGTAGTGCTCCGGCATAAGGACCCTTCGCAGCGGGATAGGTGACTCCTCCGGGACACTGTCTCTGCCAGGGTGCCTACGTGACTAGCCTACGTGCTACGGCACTGGGGGCTTGCGTCAGCACTCTTATGGATTATGACCCCCGGGTCACTCCGAGACAGGCGCAGGTCTTTGGAGGGCATCGCGCCTAGTCCGCCTAGCAGTTGGGCGTCGGGTCTTCCCCATCGCTGCCAGGCTTGTGGGACTCTACAAGGGCTTGGATTGGAGGCTAGATCAAGGGGGTTCTCTGGCCACACCGAAGCTGTGGGAGCCGGTCTTTCCAGATAGACAGAGTGACACTGTGCGGGGCAGGAGGTGAATATGCGATTCGACAGTCCGTGGAGCACCGGCAGCTGTGGACCCCTCAGTGACGTGTCACTCCCGGGGAGCGGCACGTGTCGTGTAATGACATCATCATCTCAACCTCTATAAATAGTCGTCTTGAGAATTTATTTGGACAGTTGGACATTTTCAGAACACTTTCACTTTCTCACTCTAGAATCGGACTGTGACTGTCGTTGTGTATTCACCCTGCGCCATCGCCCTTCGCAGCACTACCACCCTCAAGCTCTGTCTGGGAAGCCCTTGGTCTCTGCCCTTGCTCCGCCCTTACTGTGCCCGACATCATCACACTTGGCATCTGACTCGGACTGCATTCCTTGTGGCACCTCCATGTCGACTGTGAACCCACTTTCCTTGGCATCAACATTTATTAATATATCTTATGGATTGATTAGTAGATGCTTAGAATGACCACTTGGGAGACTTTTTGATATTTGATGTTTTCTGACTCTATTTATTTGATTTTAACGCTCAAAAATTTTGGAGCATTATAAGTTACATATCAGTATATTTGCTTGGTCGTATAGTGATATGCCCGGTATCGACTTGTAGATCGTGGAACACCACTTGCCTATCCTACTTGAAGCCAAACTTTTCAAGTTGAAACTTTGCAAGCCGAGGATGGAATAATCCCTTAAGGTTAAAGATAAGGTTATGGAATTACTCCATATTGTATTTATCAGAGTGATTGAGGACTCTACCTGGTTAGTCAACATTGTACCCGTTCCCGTGCCTTCTGGTTAGGTCATGATTTGTGTTGACTACCGGGACATAAACCGAGCTTCTCCCAATTATTACTTTCCTTTGCGCATCATAGACATGATCGTAGACAATACAACTGAGCACGAGCTGGTATGTTTTGTAGATTGCTTTGCAGGGTACAACTAGATAAAGATGGCTCCTGAGGATAAAGAGAAGACAACCTTTTACAAGACTTTAGGGTACCTTTCGCTACACTGTGATGCCTTTCAGTTTTAAGAATGCAGGGGCTATAAACCACTGAGCTGCTACCAACCTCTTCCATGATATGATTCATAAAGAGGTAGAGGTGTATGTGGAGGATATGATCATCAGGCCCATGAAGGGGGAAGATCATTACACGGTGTTAAGAAAGTACTTTGAGAGGTTGAGACAGTACAACATGAGGTTAAACCTGCAGAAGTGTGTGTTCAAGGTCACAGCTGGGAAGTTGCTAGATTTCACGGTGAACAAATGAAGAATAGAGGTGGACCCATCCAAAATTAAAGCCATAGTTAAGATGCCCTACCAAGGACAGAGAAGGAGATCCGAGGGTTCTTGGGTAAAAACCAGTAGATTAGCCTGTTCATATCACAACGGATCATGATTTAAGAGTTTGTGTTTAAACTATTAAAAAAGGATTTGACCAAAGAATGGAACGCACTATGCCAGGAACCCTTCGACAAAATCAACCAATAATTAGCAACCCCCAGTCCTAAGCTCATCGATACCAGGTAGCCCTTTGTTGCTATACCTAATCGTAACTGACACCGTGGCTGGAGCCACGTTAGCCTAGCATTTGGAAAGTTCTTTGGTTGAGAGAGCCATATGTTATCTTAGTAAGAAGCTAACCCAAAGAGAGGTGAATGTCTTAGCGTACCCCCGTCGAATTGTTGGCTAGAATGAATCCTCTGAAGTATTTGTTTGAGAAGCCAGTACTGTCCAACTGCACGGCCAAGTGGCTTTTGCTATTGTCAGAATTTGGTATCACCTACTTCACACAAATGCCGATCAAAGGAAAGCCTGTGCCTAACTTGTTAGTTAATTGTTCGACAAATACTACCAAAAGATAGGACGCAAAGTTCCCAAAAGAAGGAGTGTGTGTCATGGACTCAAACAAGAGATGGCAGTTGTACTTCGATGGAGCAACGAACAACTAAGGTTCTGCAGTAGGGATATTGTTAATCTCACCAGACGGAGTCCATTCACCTATAGCAATCAATCTAACTTTCAAAACTACGTAACAACACCGTCGAATATGAAGCTTGAATCGTTGGTTTAGAAATGGCCTTAAACCTAGGAGTTCGAGAGATTACAGTATATGGAGACTCAACGCTGATCTTATACCAGATCCAGGGTAAATGGAGGATCAGAGATGAACGTCTACAAGCATGTCATGCCCATTTGGAGAAAAAAATTGTAGACCAGTTTGAGGATGCGGAATTCCATTATCTACTCTGGCTCAAGAACAATTTTGTTATGCTTTAGCCACCTTTGCTTCGATGGTTGATATGCCCGAAGGAGAGGAGGTAGAACTATTGTGATACAGAAGAGGGATTGAGTAGCTCACTGCTTCAGGATACCGCTCATAGAAGAAGACGGGGCAGCCAAGCCTTAGTATGCCAATTTGTAAAATCTCATGCTAAACGGAAAATACCCTGTAGGATGTTCCGCAAAAGAACAAATAGCTTTAAGAAGGTGGGCGGCACAGTTCATCATGTGTGATTGAAGATTGTATTAGTGGCATATAATGGATAACACTTGCTGTGTCGAGAGAGAGTGCAATCAGATCAAGGGGGATATATATTCTGGAGAGTGTGGCCTGCATATGAATGGTCGAATGCTAGCAAAGAAAATCCTCAGACAGGGATATTATTGGAGTACTATGGAGCGAGACTGTGTTCAGTATGTAAAGAGGTGTCACAATTGTCAAGTGTATGCTAACCTACAACATCTCCATCCCCGTGAATTATACAACATGACATCTCATTGGCCGTTCTCAATTTGGGGAACAGACGTGATAGGAAGATCAGTCCCAAAGCCTCTACTAGACACAAGTTCTTAGTGGTAACCATAGATTACTTCACAAAGTGGGTAGAAGCAGCTTCTTATGCCATGCTTAATTCCATAACAGTGGCCCAGTTCATCCCGATAATTTGCTGATAAGGAGTGCCACAGGAGTTGATCTCAGACAATAGGGTAATGTTTTGAAGGAAAAGTCATAGTTCTATTCCAAGAATACGGTATTTGTAACATTCCAAAAATTCAGAGCTCTATTCGCCCGAAAGCCCAGAGCATTAACCTATCACTTCACATCAAACCCTTGAAATCCTATTTATTGATACATACTTTAAATCATCTAACTAGAAATCAACTCAAACACTACAAAACTACTAAACTTACAATCTTTACAATTCAAGTTCTTATAGATTGAATAAACGATATCGACCCATGCAGGGGTCACATTACACAGTAATGGTGGGCTCACCAAAATCTCACACAGACTCTAAACCCATTCCCGAGCACCTTATAGTTGATCACCTGCAGAAGAGAGTCAAACAAAGGGTGAGCTTTGAGATATTAGTAAGGCCGTTCAAGGACAATCGAAGGAATTACAAACGATTCAAAAGAGTTCACTCGATGATAATATTTCAAAACATTTCAACAATTAGGAACAATTTGATAAATTCCAAAAACAATCATAATCAATCCTAAAACATAAACCAAAAATGATCACAGACAATCATAGAAAGACACCAAAACAAATATTAACAATCATCCCAGTTTTCAAAATGAACATGAACAATTATAACCAAATACCAAAACGATTATTTGAAAATCATTTTCAAAGTCATCGTTTAAAAATGTAATGATGATTTTCCAAAGGATTTCAAAACAAACAAAGATATTTCAAACACAACATGGAAAAGATTTTAGATAATTACAAATAGTTTGATCACAATATGGGGAAGAGTTTCACTCGATCCCCTTCAAGCGGATAACAAGAAATTCATTTGAATATCATTCTCAAAACAATCATTGTAAGATATAATGTAAAGAAATTCAAAGATATTGATCCTAGGCAGAGGCAGTTCATAAAGAGTACACATGCATGATGTACGATAATAAGTAGCTATTTTCATCGATAAGGGACTAGCTTGCGTTCCCTGTAGGAAGCAGTAACTGTCTTTCTTTATAATTCCTCCCTCAGAACAGACCCCCAGGTCAACACATAAAACAACGATTATAGGATCAACGAGAAATTCATTGCTTGGCATACAATAAAAATGAGCATCTACATGAATTCAAGTAACCGGAATCAATTAAAGTTTCAATGACAGTTAAGCATGCTAATATAATTCATCACTCAGAATTTTTGAATAACCAGTAACAAGTAGCCAAAAAAAATACAAAAAGTTATCGAATTCAGGCACAACAATTCAGAAGAATGAACGTAAGTAGTTATCCAATTTGCTTAGCATGCAATAATAAGCGAGCATAGATAATATTTCCAGACAACCGACTCAAGTCAAATATCGGGTTTCCTTGGCAATAACATGCTGATATCAATGCATATCTAAATGTCTAACAATATCCAAAAGCGAATTGAAAGGATACTTATGAACACAAGTTATCAAAATTAGAGTTCAGATAAAAATCCTTACTCGGGTCAGATAGAAAACCCTTACCTAGATCCGAAGCTAAGCTAGTCTAACGAAAAGTATGTTGCTTTAACCTAAACGGAAAAATCCAATTATTAGTATATAGTATATACTGCAATATTATGAATTCAATACTGACTCACGCGTACTCCCGTAATGACTCCCTCACCGAATATGTAAAATTATCAAAATGCCCCTTATACATAAAATTACCAAAAACACCTCTTTCACGCTCAAATCATCAACACAGCCTTCCCATTAAAAAAATCATTAAAACATCCTTACCATATGTGCATTTATCCAAAAATACCTTTTATAGATAAATTTACCAAAATACAGGGCTCTGGGAGACAAATTACCAAACTGCCCCTTGGTATTCCTGGCACTGAGAAAATCTTAAAAACACATCAAAGCACTATTTAAGCATCCTGGAGCCATTCTTGAGCTAAAAAGTATTTTAAAAAATTTTTGTTCTGAAATCCTGAACCGGTGTACGGGGCCGAGTGCTCATAAGCTGATTCTGTTAAAAATACCTATTGGCTTTGAAATGACATGAAATTTTAGATAATGAAACATCTCAGTAAAAAAAGTTTCCGTAAAATTTTCAGGTTAAAATAACTTTGTTTGGTATGCCAATTAATTTTGGAATATTTTTTAATCGATACCCTAATTTACCATCCTTCACGAATACTAAAAATTCTCAAAAAATTTAAGAGCATACATCTCGTAAAAATAATGAGGGTTACTATTTTTAGTCTTATCAAATTCTGATATGAACTATGTATAAAAGATTATACAAAACTGCCTAACTTACCCCTCGTTTAGAGAAAGTTACAATCATTATTCACATCATCACACACTCTATATTACCTAAAACACACACACACACACACACCCCTCCCCTTCTTCCTTATTCCACTGCTAGAACAAGCACACACACACACACACACACACAATTCTCATGCACACACGCCCTACTACACCTAAACACACTTACTACACCTAATTACATACAAACACATTAAAACACCAAATTATACACATATATCTCACACAATTCACATTCAAACACACACACACACCCAGTGCCACTCCATACACACATTGTCCCACCCACATACTCTCGGCAATTCACCTAACAACTCTTCTAATCACTAACATTCTCTCCTAAACACACCATGTCACCACAAAATTCACAAATTACACACATAATCACACATGAATTCCCACATCCGAAATTCTTACATACTGCAACTACATACAAGTATATAACCCATTAAACACTAACTTATCTACCAAAATTACAAAAAGCCATAACCTCAATCCCACACCCGATGCATCAAATACCCAGAAAATTCTCCCTTGCACAGCTTGTTCATGGCTCCCGCACGCATTACATAATAGCTAGAAACACACACTAAACCCCCCCACCCCCCCTCACACACCCCCGAGAACACATATACTAAGGATTTGGAAGCTTACCACATGAAAGATGGCCTTGGTTCTCTCTCTTTCTCCCTTTTTTTCTTCCCAGCCCTTGCTCTGTTTTCTTCTTCTCTTTATTGTTTTCTCTCTTTGTTTATTCCCAAATTTCTTCCTTTTTCTTTAATTTTCCTTAAGATCTTTATCTAATTCATCAGTTTAATATTAAATTCATTAGTCATCTTCTAACCAAATAGGTGGTGACAATAGTATGTGACATTGTTTCTAAAATCTTGACACATACATGCCATCATTTGAAATTTACAAAATTGCCCCCAAGTTCCCAAAATTACAAAATGACCCTGAAAGTTTTAAAAATTATATATTTGCCCCAAAATTATTTTAACATCTCATTCTCTACTAATCTCGGAGCATTGCCCAAAGTTATTGCCCGTTTATTTATTTTTTTGGGCCACAAATAATTATTTTAAATCACTCTAAAAAGTACCGGATATTATATTACCCCTACCTTATAAAAATTTTGTCCTCAAAATTTGCTCTCAGATTTTCTATCACTTATAATGTCTAGGCACTACGCTTCTATTGCGTAACTCTGATAACTATCACATAGTAGCTAAGCTACATCTAATCACCGCACCCAAATTCATTTTCACGAATACCCAAACGCAACAATTTAATTTCAAATCTAAGCTTAAACCTGTCGGGCAACCACTTGTGCTCTAATCGTTCCAGAACTTCATGAACAATGACTCAGATATTACGAAACTCTTTGAACTAAATCTATGCCACTCCAAATTCGGTGCATATAAAATCAATCAAATAAGTCTCTGATCTGTCATGCTTCCACTGCATTATACTGGCAATATATAAAACTATGTTTTTTTGCATCATCTACTAAATATGACGAGCTTAATTTCAAGCCTATGGTGTACTAAAGTACTAAGCTATGGTCACACGTGACCTACACTCCACTAAAGCTAACATGGATAGGATAACCAATTGCTATGAGCACTTATGTATAAAAAAATGACAGAAAATTGTAATCACTAGGCTTTTGCTACGCACTTTGATGTCTTAAATCAAACGAGTCCAAACTGTTACCAAATTCATCATGGAGAGATGGGTTACCTTAACATCGTGAAAAGTATGATTCTGCACTCACATGTCTTGCATTTCCACTAGAATTTAAGGCTCTAAGTTATCACATTACTTCTGATTCACAATCATATTATCTACCAAAAAATCTTTAGTCTTATGCTTTGATCATCTATTTAAGTTAAACTTTTAAATATTTCAGTTCATAAGGCAAACTTGTGGTCTATTATCGCGTGTTCAGCCAAATCTCAACCTTATGTCAAATCATCAAATAGATTATCCAAATCTGATTCACATTCTCAAAATCTACTCTCACTCACCCATATCTGAGGCTTAGAAGTCTACATAATGTCATATATGCAAATCCTAAATAGGGTAAAGATACACGTAGATGTTATTGTCAATTTCAAGATCATTTGAGAATAGAATAAAATAAATATTGATAATCAGATTAACTACGAGCAGCAATTATAATATGTTACCATTTTGGAACATATTAAATAAACATCAATCACAAGGAACAATGATGATTATACAGCAAAGCATCTGACGTTAATCACAACAAACAGTGATCTTAATCAAACATTTAGGGACCAAATGATAACAATTATCGCAACCAGACGATGAAAACACAAAAATCTTTAACAAAATCATACCTATTGTGGCATCCCCAGTCCAAGTGATGTCATCGAAGCTAAGATGTCAATCCTGTCAATGTTACCGCCTTATATATATAACACAGAGCAACTGCAACCTTAAGATCATGAAGAAAACGTTACAACACGTCCTTACAAAAATTTTCCTTGATAGTACACATCGTGTCGCAGTAGAAACTGCATAACATAACACAATTTAAAATGTGATGCCAAGGAAAGTGGGTTCGCAGTCGACGTGGAGGTGCCACAAGGAATGCAGTTTGAGTTAGATGCCAAGTATGTTGATGTGAGACACAACAAGGGCGGAGCAAGGGCAGAGACCAAGGGCTTCCCAGACATAGCCTGAGGGTGGCAGTGCTGTGAAGGCAATGGCGCGATGCGAATATAAGATGATAATCACTGTCCGATGCTTGGGTCCAGAGTTAAGGTCCTATATGTTTCTCTCTCTAGGATTCTAGAGTGAGAAAGTAAAAATATGGAAAATCCTCCTCTAAATGAATTCTCAAGACCTCTATTTATAGAGGTCGAGATGATGATGTCATCACGTGACACATGGCACTCCTCGGGAGTGACACATCATCAAGGGGTCCACAACTGTCGGTGCTCCACGGACTGTCGAATCACATATTCACCCAGCCTGCCCCACACAACATCATTTTTTCTGTCTGGAAAGACTGGCTCTCACAGCGTCAGTGTGGCCAGAGAACCCCTTGATCTAGCCACCAATCCAAGCCTTTGCAGAGTCCTACAGGCCTGGTAGTGGTGGGGAAGACCCGACGCCCAACTGCCAGGCGAACTAGGCCCGATGCCCTTCAGAGACCTACTCCCATCTCGGAGTGACTCAGGGGTCATAGTCCATAGGTGTGCCGACGCAAGCCCCCAGTGCCAGAGCATGTAGGCCAATCACAAAGACACCCTAGCAGAGATAGTGTCCCGGAGAAGACGGCAATGGCTTTGTGGTAACGAGCCTATCTCGCTGCAAAGGGTCCTCGTGCTGAAGCACTACAAACGGAGCCCCCCGGAATGAAGACGGTGATAGCTTTATGGTAACAAGCCTATCCCATGGCAATGATGGCTTTGTGGTAACGAGCCCATCCCACTGCGAGGGGTCCGTGTGCCGGAGCACTACGGACGGAGCCCCCCAGAATGAAGACGAAGATAGCTTTATGGTAACGGGCCTATCCCGTGGCGGCGATGGCTTTTTGGTAACGAGCCCATCCGCTGCAAGGGGTCCTCGTGCCGGAGCACTACGAACCGAGCCCCCAGAATGAAGACGGCAATAGGTTTATGGTAACGAGCCTATCCCATGACCGCGATGACTTTGTGGTAATGAGCCCATCCCACTACGAGGGGTCCTCATGCTGAAGCACTACAAATCGAGGCCTCCAGAATGAAGATGGCGATAGCTTTATGGTAACGATCCTATCCCGTGGCGGCAATGGCTTTGTGGTAACAAGCCCATCTCGTTGAGAGGGGTCCTCGTGCTGGAGCACTACAAACCGATCCCCCGAAAGCATGTAACATGATTGTGGCGCATTGGCACTGTTCCTACAGCACGAGACATTGATTGTGGTGCATGGGTGCGGTGACAACAATGTGAAGATAGCGCACGGGCGCAACGGAGTGTGTAAGGTGCCGGGGGCACTGTGGTGTGACAAGAAGCCAGGGGGCACGACTGTATCAGTGGCACAATGCATGGCGCAATGGAGTGTGTATGGTGCCGGGGGCACGGTAGTGTGTCAGAGAACCTGGGGGCATGGCTGTATTAGCGACACGGCGCAAGGCGCGGCAAAGTGAGTGAGGTACCGAGGGTACTTTATTGTGACAAGAAGCCAGGGGGTGCAACTGTATCAATGGCACGGTGCATGGTATGACAGAGTGTTGGAGTGCGGCGCCCGGACGCCTGCGACGGGGGTTAAAGAGTGAAGTCCGGGCAATGGAGGTCGCGGAGTGAGGTTCGGCGCGACAGGGGTCGAGGAGTGATGTCTGGGCAACGGGGGTCGCGGAGTGACGTCCGACGCAACGGGGGTCACGGAGTAACGTTTGGGCGACGGGGGCCAAGGAGTGATGTCTGGGCAACAGGGATTGCGGAGTGACGTCCAGGTGATGGGGGTCGCAGAGTGACGTCCGGCACGACGGGGGTTACGGAGTGATGTTTGGGCGACGGGGGTAGGGGGAGTGATGTCCAGGCGTTGGGGGTCGGGTAGTGACATCTGCCGTGACGGGGGTCGTAGAGTGAGGTTCGGGCGACGGGGGTTGAGGAGTGATGTCCTCGCGATGGGGGTCGCGGAGTGATTTCCAATCCCTTGAATAGTAGTGCAGATGGTAAGGAGGTACGCCAAACGCCAACCCTTGGGGAAAGGCCAAGGCCAACCTTGAAGGGAGGCCGAAGCCACCCCCAAGGGGAGGCCGAAGCCACCCCCAAGGGGAGGCCAAGGCCAAGGTTGACCCCATAGGAAAGGCCAAGGCACACTTCCTTGGGCAAGCGTCAAGGTGCGCCGACGGGCGACCGGAGATGTATGACGGTCGGTGTGTGATGAGCAGTCGCGCAAGGATGAGTTTCTTGATAACTAAGTCACGTGACTTGAGCGTGCATGTCTTTGACCGATTGAAAGCGTTGAATACTGATTGTTGCTTGTGCGGACCTGTCGTGCAAAATGGGACCCCCAGTGGGCCTTTGAGTGCGACCAGAATAGGTTGGGAACAATATGTACACCAAATTTTACATCTGCGTGGCGATATATATATATTTCCTCACAAGACCTCAGCATAGTTTTTCTTTACCTTTCCCCGAGGTGTCACCTTGTTCAAACCTAGTACCTGAAAAACACATCAGATAAGGAATGGGTACAAATCGCCTAGTAAGGATAATACGAGGAGTATAATGTACAACCCTCTCGAACTTATGGGTGAATCGATCATGAATTTTCAACGAAGGCAAAGGAGTTAAGAATGCAAGGACGAACATTTACAATCCTCTTGCTGCATCACCTTTGTTCAGACTGAGTGGCTCAAGCCCAACAAAACATCATCATTTCCACTTGGACAGACTCATGGACTATGCAAGTGCAATGTAAAAGAGACACTAAGGCATAAACATCATGAGAATAATGAGATAATAAATTCAGCAACATCAAATAAAATCAATTACAATGCATGCTTGACTCGACACGACAAACTCTAGCGCGCTTCATCCTCTTTTGTCAGACTCGACACTTGGATAGACTCGACACGGTCAAACTGTTGGAAAAAGGAAAGGGTCGGCCACTCCTTTCCTAAGGGGTCGGCCACCCCTTTTCTAAGGGGGTCGGCCACTCCCTTCCTAAGGGGGTCGGCCACCCCTTTCCTAAGGGAGTCGGCCACTCCCTTCCTAAGGGGGCGGCCACCCCTTTCTTCAGGGGGTCGGCCACTCCCTTCCTTAGGGGGTCGGCCACCCCCCTTTGTTGTGAGGGGTCGCCCCCCTTCCAACCCAAAGGGGTCGGCCACCCCTTCCTCAAGGGGTCGGCCACCCTTTTGCCTTGCAAGAGTCATTCCTAAACCCCCAACATCACTCATCGCGCTCTCAACCATGCGTGCTCAACACCAATGGTCACTTAGCGCTTGTCGCCGACAACGCGCAGTCGTCATGACGGCAGCACACTATCCTAAGTACTACTCCGCGACAGTCCTCGCTGCGCCCTTGCGCCCCGCTGATAATACGTGACCCCGGTACTAAGCATGCTGCGACAGTCGTCACTGCACCCTTGCACCCCACTGATTATGCGTGCCCCCGGCACTAAGTATTGCTCCGCGACAGTCGTCACCGCGCCCTTGTGCCACGCTGATGATACGTGCCCGCGGCACTAAGTATACCTTTGCGACAGTCGTCGCTGTGCCCATGCACCACAACCATGTTACAAGCCTCCGGGCATCACACCTATTCACCACACCATGCGCCCCCGCCATGGACGTGGAACATGCTTCGACCCACCCTCTGGAGTGTGCAGCATTCCGGGGGCTCCGCTCGTAGTGCTTCGGCACGAGGACCTCTCCCTACAGCATGGGCTGAGCGCCATCACGGGCTTAGTGCCATCGCTGGCTTAATTAACTGTGGGACGGGCTGTATGCCGTCACCGGCTCAATCACCAGGGGCTATGGTCCTCTCAGCAGGATGGGCTCGCAACCCTAGAACCATGGTCGGAACAACCTTGAAGCCATCGACATCACACTTGCAGGGAGCTCCTACGCAAAGACTTCACTACAACGGACCCTAAGCACCAAGCGGTGACCATGGTCACTCATGTTACTCATTTTGCTTGGGATCGTCGACACCACCAGGGCAATGACCCACGGGTCACTCCGGGACTGGAGCAGGTACTTGGAGGGCATCGCGCCTAGTCCGCCTGGCAGTTGGCTACAGGGCCAACCCTTACCGCTGTCAGGTTCTCTGCGCGTCTCTTGACACACCTTGTGGGATTCAGTAAGGGCTTGGACTGGAGGCTGGGGCAACGGGCTACTTTAACCATGCTACCGCGGCATGATCAGTCTCCTCAGACAGGCAGAGAGATGTTGCAAGGGCAGGGCAGCACGAACTTAGGGACCGGCAGTCCCAACGGAGAATCAGTTCTTTGGCCCCCCTGGCGACGTGTCGTTCCCAGGGGGTGACACATGTCAACTTATGACACATGCACATTTTTGCCTATAAAATAGTGGACTTTGGAGCTTTTCCAAGGATCTTTCGCTCATTTGGACTTTTCACTTTCTCTCTCAAAAAAGACATTCTCTCTGGAATTCTAGTGAGAAAAACACACTTGGACTCCCGTCCCCGAACCCTTGACGCTGCACCCTCATCACGGATCGTTGACTGTCAGCCAGGTTCGTCGTCCCCCTGTCTGTGCGGCGCTGCCAGTCCTCGTGACCTGTTTGGGGAGCCTTGCTCTCAGCCCTTACGTCGTCCTTGCAGTCTCCCGCATTGCCTATCTAGAAGCTGACTCAGACTGCATCCTTCCTCCACGTAGCATCGAACCCTTTTCCGCATCAACATTTTGGCGACCCCGCTAGGGAGGTGAGCATCGTGTTGCAGTCTGCATATCTTCCAGACTCAAGCACCATGCATGTGCAGCGGAGGGCTACGAGGACTACCAACAGTGCAGTTCATTCCTTGCCTGACACACTCAAGCAACCATGCCTCAGCAACGTTTGGCTACCAGAACTACCAGTCACATCCTTTAACCAGCCATCCAAGAGGCCGTCATATCCAGACTTGGAGAATTTTTAAGCTAACAATGCTAACAAAAGCACCCGCCATTTTCACAAGGCAACACCGTATTCAGCCACCACCACCACACGCCACACCTTCGACCCGTTGCCCATCGCCCGGGGGCTGTCTCCGCGACCCTCGTCGCTCGTCACCCGGGCGCCGTCTCTGCGACCCCTGTCGCCAGCACCGTGCGTACCTTCCGCAACACTCGTTGCCCATCGCCTGGGGGCTGTCTCCGCGACCTTCGTCGCTCATCACCCTCGCGCCGTCTCTGCGACCCCCGTCGCTAGCGCCATGCATACCTTCCGCAACACTCGTTGCCCATCGCTAGGGGGCTGACTCCGCGACCCTCGTCGCTCGTCACCCAGGCGCCGTCTCTGCGACCCCGTCGCCAGCGCCGTGCGCATCTTCCGCGTGGACCCCCGTCGCCAGCGCCGTGCCCACCTTCCGCAACACTCGTTTCCTATCGCCTGGGGGCTATCTCTGCGACCCTCGTTGCTCATCACCCGGGCACCGTCTCCGCGACCCCCATCGCCAGCGCCGTGCGCACCTTCCGCAACACTCGCTGCCCATCGCCCAAGCGCCGTCTCCGCAACTCGTTGCCCATCGCCTGGGGCTGTCTCCGTGACCCTTAGCGCTCGTCGCCCGAGCGCCGTCTCCGCGACCCACGTCGCAAGCTCCGTGCGCACCTTCCGCGCGGTCCCCCGTCGCCAGTGCCGTGCGCACCTTCCGTAACTCTCGTCACCCATGTCACTCGCGTCTGCGCGCCACCTCTATGACCTTCATCGCATGCATCCACATGACAACTCCGCGACGGGCGCCGTCGCCCGTGCCAACTCATCGTGCTTTCTACAATGCGCGCTCAACGCCAATGGTCACTTGATCCTCGTCACCGACCGTGCACAATCGCCATGACAGCATCACCAAGTATTGCCCCGTGACAGTTGTCACCGCGCCCTTGCGCCATGCTGATGATGCGTGTCCCAGGCATCAGGTATTGCTCCACGACAGTCGTCGCCGCACCCTGGCGCCATGCTTATGATGCGTGCCCCAGGCACCAGGTATTGCTCCGTGACAGTCGTCGCCGCGCCCTGGCGCCATGCTTATGATGCGTGCCCCAGGCACCAGGTATTGCTCAGCGACAGTCGTCGCCGCGCCCTAGCGCCATGCCTATGATGCATGCCCCAGGCACCAGGTATTGCTCCGCGACAGTCTTCGCCGCGCCTTGGCGCCATGGTTATGATGCGTGCCCCAGGCACCAAGTATTGCTCAGTGACAGTCGTCGTAGCACCCTTGCGCCATGCTGATGATGCGGGCCCCCGGCACCAAGTATACCTCCGTGATAATCGTTGCTGTGCCCATGCACCACAACCATGTTACAAGCCTCCCGGCAACCACACCTGTTCACCACACCATGCGCCCCCGCCATGGACGTGGAACATGCTTCGACCCACTCTCCGGAGTGTGCGGCATTTCGGGGGCTCCGCTCGTAGTGCTCCAGCACAAGGATCCCTCTCTGCGGCATGGGTTGAGCGCCATCACGGGCTTAGCACCATCGCCGGCTCAATCAAACTGCGGGACGGGCTGTATGCCGTCGCCGGCTCAATCAAACTGCGGCATGGGCTGAGCGCCATCACAGGCTTAGCGCCATCGCCGGCTCAATCAAACTGCGGCATGGGCTTAGCGCCATCGCCGGCTTAGCGCCATCGCCAGCTCAATCAAACTGCGGGACGGGCTTAGCACCATCGCCGGCTCAATTAAACTGCGGGACGGGCTGTATGCCGTCGCCGGCTCAATCAAACTGCGGCATGGGCTGAGCGCTGTCACGGGCTTAGCGCCATCGCCGGCTCAATCAAACTGCGAGACGGGCTTCATGCCGTCGCCGGCTCAATCACCGGGGGCTCTGGCCCTCGCAGCAGGATGGCTCTAGCCACATCGTTTATGCGTGCGGTGTCCGCTCGGGTTTCCCTCCCGCGCACACCACACGCAGGGGCTATGTTCATACCCTATTCTGGTCAGACCAGCAGGGCCCGCTAGGGGACCCATGTTGCGCAACACATCATCCAGTCAATGGTCAATTATTCAATGCCATAACCAAGCCAAAGCGCATCTCCTTTCGAGCATCCACAGGCATCACCAGTGCAGCAACATCAACACGGTCAAACTATTAGAAAAAGGAAGGGGTCGGCCACTCCTTTCCTAAGGGGTCGGCCACCCCTTTTCTAAGGGGGTCGGCCACTCCCTTCCTAAGGGGGTCGGCCACCCCTTTCCTAAGGGGGTCGGCCACTCGCTTCCTAAGGGGGTCAGCCACCCTTTTCTTCAGAGGGTCGGCCACTCCCTTCCTTAGGGGGTCGGCCACCCCTTTCTTCAGGGGGTTGACCACCCCCTTGTTGTGAGGGGTCGCCCCCCTTCCAACCCAAAGGGGTTAGCCACCCCTTCCTCAAGGGGGTCGGCCACCCTTTTGCCTTGCAAGAGTCATTCCTAAACCCCCAACATCACTCATCGTGCTCTCTACCATGCGGGCTCAACACCAATGGTAACTTAGCGCTTGTCGCCGACCGCGTGCAATAGTCATGACGGCAGCACACTATCCTAAGTATTGCTCCGCGACCGTCCTCGCTGCGCCCTTACACCCCGCTGATAATACGTGCCCCCAGCACTAAGTATGCCTCGACAGTCGTCGCCGCACCCTTACGCGCCGCTGATGATGCGTGCCCTCGGCACTAAGTATTGCTCCGCGACAGTCGTCACCGCGCACTTGCGCCACGCTGATGATACGTGCCCCCGGCACTAAGTATACCTCCGTGACAGTCGTCGCCGTGCCCATGCACCATAACCATGTTACAAGCCTCAGGGCATCACACCTATTCACCACACCATGCACCCCCGCCATGGACGTGGAACATGTTTCGACCCACTCTCTAGAGTGTGCAGCATTTTGGGGGCTCCGCTCGTAGTGCTTCGGCACGAGGACCTCTCCCTGCAGCATGGGCTGAGCGCCATCATGGGGTTAGTGCCATCGCTGGCTTAATCAACTGCGGGACGGGCTGCATGCCGTCGCTGGCTCAATCACCAGGGGCTATGGTCCTCACAGCAGGATAGGCTCGTAACCCTGGAACCATCGTCGGCACAACCTTGAAGCCACCGACATCACACTTGCTGAGAGCTCCTATGCGAAGACTTCACTGCAACGGACCCTAAGCACCAAGCGGTGACCATGGTCACTCATGTTACTCATTTTGCTTGGGATCGTCGACACCACCAGGGCAATGACCCACCGGTCACTCCGGGACGGGAGCAGGTCCTTGGAGGGCATCGCGCCTAGTCCGCCTGGCAATTGGCTACAGGGCCAACCCTTACCGCTGTCAGGTTCTCTGCGCGTCTCTTGACGCACCTTGTGGGATTCAATAAGGGCTTGGACTGGAGGTTGGGGCAACGGGCTACTCTAACCACGCTACCGTGGCATGATTAGTCTCCTCAGACAGGCAGAGATATGTTGAAAGGGCAGGGCAGCATGAACTTAGGGACCGGCAGTCCCAACGGAGAATCAGTTCTTTGGCCCCCTAACGACGTGTCGTTCCCACGGGGTGACACATGCACATTTTTGCCAATAAATAGTGGACTTTGGAGCTTTTCCAAGGATCTTCTTCTCATTTGGACTTTTCACTTTCTCTCTCTAAAAAGACATTTGCTCTGGAATTCTAGTGAGAGAAACACACTTGGACTCCTGTCTCCGAACCCTCGACGCTGCACCCTCATCACGAACCGTCGACTGTCAGCCCTGTTCGTCGTCCCCCTGTCTGCACGACACTGCCAGCCCTCGCGACCTGTCTGGGGAGCCTTGCTCTCAGCCCTTACGTCGTCCTTGCTGTCTCCCACGTTGCCTATCTGGAAGCTGACTCAGACTGCATCCTTTGTGGCACCTCCACGTAGCATCGAACCCTTTTCCGCATCAACACTACTCATACCTTACAAACTCTCAAATACTGCTAGGGTTTTCCTGACAATCTACGGATGCATGATTAGGGAATAACCAACCCCCGCCTAATATGACATTAAAGTCTCAAACAGTAAATGGGATGAGATCCACAGGAAGATCTTTATCTGCAAAATGAACGGTACCGTCATAGAAAACCATAGAAATAGTCAAAAACTCTTCTAACGGAGTGCCTATCACAAGATCAATTCCTGAAGGATGAGTTTTCATCCTTAATCACTATGCCAAAGTAAAGAGTACAAAAGAATATGACGCTCCAGAACCGAACAATGTACAAGCATCTAATGGGTTAACTTGTAGTTTACCTGTCACCACGTCAGAAGATGTAGTAGCTTCCTGAGCAGGCATTGAATAAAGTCTAGATGATGTCCCGGGACCTCTGCCTCTATTAAGACTGAGATTGTTAAGTCTGGCCCTGCGGGCTTGATCCTCTTCCTTAACAAGGAATACTACTCGGTGTTGCACTAGCTATAGGTCCAAGACAAAAAGTTGGCTTTGGCTAATTATTTCTAAGAAATGGATAGTCTCAAACCTAATGTTCATACTGCCACACCTAAAATACCCTTCAATAAATCTATAGCATGACTTACCACCATGAATTCTCCTACACATGTTACATGGGGTGGCTGGAGAAACTGACCTGGCACCGTGGCCAGTGCTCTGGTTCAAATCTAGTAATGTGAGCTGATCAAGCGCTTATACCCCACGCTCCTCTAAATCTCATATCATGCTCCGATCAATTCCAGAACTCTGCCCAGGTCTAAGTCCCTAAGCCAATGCAGGCCTGAATCGCTGATTCTGCCCTATCATAGGGCCTTGGGCACCCTGCTGTGTCGACTGTAAAAACTTACGATGCCTGTTAGCTCTTACGTATATGTCCTGGGAAAAATCTTGCCTATCTTTCTTTTCACCACCCTACCTTTGTTCATACCTGCTTCTATTGTCAGACTTCGACTGATCCATAACACACAACAAGTAAAGACATTCTATGTAGCTCATCGATCGAGCTGAGATCACTCCATCTTTCACTCTAGGCCTAAGCCCCATTCAGACTTTCGACATTTATTTGCCTCCGTCATTAACATCCTTATTGCAATTTTGGCAAGACGAGAAAAACTTATCTCAAACTGGTGTACCGACTCTTGATCAGCTTACCTCACATTAACCAACTCCCTTAACATCTGTTCATGATAACTCATTGAAATATACCAATTAAAGAACAATTATGAGAATTGTTCCCAAGTCATCTCATCCGATTATTGACGAGTCAAACTCCTTTTCTACCATTTTCCACTATTGATTGCCCTCATCTCTCAATTTATAGATAGCAAATTCAACAATTTATCTCTCACTACAGTGAATAGCTCAAAACATTTTCTCCATTTAATTAATCCAGTGCTCTGCCTTCATAGGGTCTAATGACCTCCTAAACTTGTAGCATTTTATTCATTAAACTCACACAGAATTTTCTTTTCTTGAGGTTGTGGCTACGGTGAGACTAGATTCGATATTCCTTGCGGTTGGTTAGCCGGATTCTACGGCATCAAGTCAGAATCTGATTCATGGTTTTAAGAACTACAACCATCAATTCTAAATTATGCTATTCCTCCCTATTAGGTAAAGGTGCCCCTCTACAATCATTAAAACATCCATACAACAAATTTCCCAATCTAGTGATTGCTTAGTCAGGTCTTTCTAATGCCGGGGAGGGATATGATCCCTACTCATCTTATATAAACCCGCTGGAATCTCATCTATCGGGGGCCTCTTGGCCCTCCGTACGACCTCCACTGGCAGTGTAATAAGTGTGAACCATACTAATACCATTAACAGTTATTGGCGTTATACTAACACGTTTCTAAAGAACATCACAATTACAAATTAAAGACATACTTCTTAATTTTACCATCATCCCACCCCATTCTCATTAAGCGAAATATGATTCAACAAAATGGTATTACCTATACTTTGTGTCAATAGAATCATAGACCTAAGCTCTTAGTACCACAAGACCGACCTGCTCTGATACCAACTGTAACATCCCGGAGATCTGGAGCTTTATCGGCCCGAACTCCCGGAGTGTTAAAATATCACTTCGTATCAAACCTGTCAAATCATATTTACTGACACATAATTCAAAGCATCTAGCTAGACATCAACTCATATCCTTCAAAATACAAAATTACAAAACTGCTAAACTTACACTATAAAAAACTTAGGTTCCTTACAACTCAAGTTCTTATAGAACGAATAAACAGTACCGACCCACACAAGGGTCTCACTACACAGTACTGGTGACCCATTCCTGAACATTCTACAGCTCTCAAAGGGCCACCCTTTGAGAGCTCAGTAAGGTCGTTCAAGGAACAACTAAAGGAATTGCAAACGATTCAAAAGAGTCCATTCAATGATAATGTTTCAAAACATTTCAACAATTAGGAATAGTTTGATAAATTCCAAAACGATCATAATCAGTCCTAAGCATATACCAAAGAACAACCAAAGACAATCATAGGCAGACACCAAAACAAAGATTAACAATCATCCAAGTTTCAAAAATGAACATTAACAATTATAACCAAATACCAAAACGATTATTTGACAATCATATTCAAAATCTTTGTTTTAAAATGCAATGATGATTTTTCAAAGAATTTCAAAACGAACACCGATTTTCAAAGACAATATGAAAAAGGTTTCAGATAATTACAAACAATTTCATCACAATTTGGGGAAGAGTTTCACTCAATCCCCATCAAGCGGATAACAAGACATTCATTTGAATATTATTCTCAAAACAATCATTGTAAGATACAATGTACAGAAATTCAAAGATAATGATCATGAATAGCAATGCCACTCACGCAAAGCACATAATGTACAAATGCATGATGTACGATAATAACTAGCCCTTTTCATCGATCAAGGGACTCGCCTGCATTCCCCCAGGCCAACACATAAAAGAACAATCATAGAATCGACAACAACAGTGACACCCCCAGCCCAAGTGAAGTGGGATCTCAATAAATATGAGTATGCCTTTATCAATTCCGATTGAATGGACATATTTTCCTTCAATGAAGGAGATGTCAATCCTGTCAACGGCACAACTTCAAATACAATACTAAGCGACTACAACTTAAGATCATAAAGGAACATTACGACACGTCTCTACAAAAAAATTTCCTTAAAAGTACACATCATACCATAGCAGAAACTGTATAATATGGCACAACTTAATATTTACACCAAAATTTGCATCATCACTACAATATATTTCCTACAAAACCTCAGCAAAATTTCTCATTACCTTTTCCCGAGGTTTCTCATAAAAACCTAGTATCTAAAAAAACACATAAGATAAGGAATGAGCGCAAGTCGCCCAGTAAGTATAATACGAGGAGTACAATGTACAACCCTTTCGTAAATATCGGAGAATCGATTTTTAATTCTCAATGAAGGTGATGGATTTAAAGATGCCAAGAACAAACATTTGCAATCACCTTGGTACACCATCTTTGTTCAGACTAAGCGGCTGAAGCCCAACAGAACATCATCATTTCTACTTGGATAGACTCATGGACTATGCAAGTGCAATGCAAAAGAAAACACTAAAGTAAATAATCATCATAAGAATAACAAGACAATAAATTCAACAACATCAAATAAAATAAATTACAATGCATGCTTGACTCGACACGACACGACAGGTTCTAACGCACTTCATCCTATTTGTCAGTTACTTTCCTTTTAACTGATCGCCAGTTACTTCACTTCACTAGCCCTCTACTTATTGATGCCGCATCATACGTGATGTTCATCTCAGTCTTGCCCAGATGAAGGAGACGATTTTTATTAAATGAGCGGCCTTAGAGAGTGTTTTCGATCATAAGTCCTAAACAACGTTTCAGTCTCATCATCGGGAGGACTAAGGAAATTTATTCTACTTTAAGACCTCAACAGCACAAGTCAACAAGGAATACCAGGACACAAGATCAACTGGTGTTCAAGCATAAATATAGGAGTTCAATATAAGCATCATCAACATGATATGCTAAACAAAATAATGAATAGCGTAACAAAATCGCATTATCCTTACTTGTTTAGCTTTATAGCCGATGAACTACTCGCTTCTAGATTTTTTTCAACAATGGGATCACCTATCAAGCAAAATCCTTCTTGTCAAATAGCTCTAAAAATACAAAATACACAACCTTACAATCCTCTTGCCACTTATTTATTCCCAACTGATCACGGCTAATCTGTTAACCGGATTCGTCCTAGCCCATAAAGTGCATCAACCGCACTACCATCCTTCTTGTACCTATTTAAACTCAAATTCCTCATTTTCTTACACTTCTTGCTGCTTAACCATGAGTTTTTGACAAAATTCGTCACCGAGTGTGAAAACTTACCAAAACAACCCTGGGCATAGGTAAAATTATCTAAACGTGCCACCAATAAACACTACAAATTGGCTCAAAATATTTTTTTTGAAACAATATACTGATTTGTTTGACTAAAAAGTCAGTTGGTCAAAATTTTTGCTCGAAAACTCCATTCGGATAGCCAAACTGAGCTCTAGGAAACCAATTTTGTTAAAAATAACAAAAGCATCAAAATGTCATGAAATTTTAGAAACTGAAGTCTCTCAGCAGCATAAAGTCCCCATAACATTTTCAAATTAAAATATGATCATTTGTTATTTTTAAATTTTGAAACCCTATTTTAAGGATAAATATATTTAATATCCTTAGAAAACTCATAAAACTCCCAAAAATTTACAGAGCGAATAGATCTTTCAAAAGGAATACGAGTTTTTCTTTTGGGTTTAGCCAAATTCTAGCTTAAAACCTGTTTCAAAAATAATGTTTGAAAATAATTAGGGAACAAGACTTTTAGTGACAGTTACATTCACTATTCACCACTTCTTTTGGATCAAATTTACATATTTTCATCACTTCCTAGACTCACAGCTGAATTCTTAGGTTTGCCCTCAGCCAAGTACCTCACTTTTTCACTCACACATGCAAATTATGCTAACATATGTCATTAGCCACTTGATCTACTTCAAGTCTCCCCTTAAACCACTTTAAATTCATTTCATTTCCACTGATCTAACTCCATAAATTCATTTAACATGGAATATATCATAACATAATCATTTCAACCCTAATTTCTATCAACAAAAGACCAAAAACACACACACACAAAGCTGGTTTTTACCTCACTTTGAAGACCTGTAACTTCTTTGATTCACAACCAGAATATTCTGCTCCGGCAAATACCTTTGTTGGAACAAAATTAAGACAATTTTGGTGCTCTGATCTGGCAGAGTGCTCAGACAGCATTCTACTCAGGCAGAGATGCCTTTGCCTGAACAGAATGAAGACAATCTTGGCGCTCTACTCGGGCAAAATGCTCGGACAACATTATGCTGATGCAGATGCCTTATTCCTCCTTGTGGTTTGTCCAAGCACATGAGGGATGAAGTTCCAGACTTTGCTCGAGCAGAGTGCTTGGACAACATTCTGCTTGGGCAGATGCCTTAATCCTCCTTGTTCTTTGTTTGAGCATAAGGCAAATGAAGTTCGAGACTCTGGTCAGGAAGAGTTCTCTAACAACATTCCGCTCAGGTAGATGCCTTACTCCTCCTTGTGCTCTGTCTGAGAACAAATGGGATGAAGTTCAAGACTCTGGTCAGGCAAAGTACTCGGACAACATTCTGCTCGAGCAGATGCTTTATTCTTCCTTTTACTTCGTCCCAGCATAATGGGGATGAAGTTTCATCTCTACTCGGGCAGAGTGCTCAGACAAAATTCTGCTTGGGTAGATGCCTTATTCCTCATTCTGCCTCCTCTGAGCACAAGGGGGATGAAGTTAGAGACTGTGCTCGTGCAGAGTGCTCGGACAGCATTCTGCTCGGGCATATGATTTATTCCTCCTTGTGCTTCATTCGAGCATAAGGGAATGATGTTAGAGACTCTGCTCAGGGAGAATGCTCGGACAGCTTTCTTCTCGGGCAGATGCTTTGTTCCTTGTGCTTCGTCTGAGGACAAGAGGGATGAAGTTTGAGCCTCTGCTGGGGCAGAGGGCTCAGACAAATGCTTTATTCGTCCTACACGTGTCTTACATAATAAATGCCTTGGGCCAAAAAAATTCAAATTTCCCTACTTCCAAGATCGTGACACAAGGGGGAAAATGTACTGTCACACTCCCCAAGAGTTGGTTACATAAGAATCCTTTATAAAAAGGGCAAGCCCACTTTATTTTTGACCTCACTCAAAAGTTTGAAGCATTCTACTTTGCATCAAGTAAGTCTCCTTCTATCTCTCTTTTAGTTCAACATTTTTATTTTCGTAGTTTCAAGTCTTCTGGGTAGAGAATATGTCATAGTCATCTAATAGTTTAACTTCTTCCAAATAAGTTATTAAGACTAGTTCCTCTTCCTCTACTGGGCGAGTTCCAACATCCCAAAGCAAAGCAGGTCCTTCAAATCCCCAATCACTACAACCTTTACTCCATAGGAATGCACTAGGTGATTTAAAGGATAAAGCTGATGAGAAAGAGAATCCCAAACCTTGGTTAACTGCCGACGAGAAGTAGGAAGGTTGGAGGCGCTAATAATGGAGTATCCTCTACCCGAAGGCTGTATAGCTCGAGTTCTAGAGTTGCAAGAGCCAGCCAACTATATAACTGACTGGGAGAAGGGCATATATGAGGAGCAAGTGAGGTCGAGCTATAGACTTTTTTTATACCCTTTTGCCTTAAGATGTTTGATCACTACAAATATGGCCAGCTCATTCCCAATGGTTGGAGAAAATTGGTGGGTCTCATCTATTTGATCTGGACTTCGAGCTGCAGAGCAAATCCCACAGATTGCATGACAGTCTTCTTCGAACTTTTCTTTTTAAATGTGTCGCCAGCAACCCTGGGTGGTACTACATCCACAGGAGGTAGAGGCTTCTCAAGGGTGGTCCAAAATCCAACAAAGGTTGGCATTCCAGATATTTCTTTGCTGGTCTTTAAGACCAATGAAAGTTGGGGTTTGAGAAGACTTGGAATGCCTACTACAAGGATCTTGAGAACAAGAACAAGCCTCTTCTTGATACCTTAACAAAGCATATTCTTAGCCACATAAAGCTCCGGGGTGCTCTTTCCACAGATGAGCCTCTGACTGAGCAACATTTAGAGTATGGGAAGATCATTCCCTGTAAACCTGTACCAGCTAGTCTTTCAGTTAACCCTCCCCTTTTGGCTGCCCCTTTCAGCTCACTGGTCTCTTGAATTCATTTTTCTATGTGGGGAATGGATATGCTGGGACCATTTCTATTGGCATCTGGGCAACGACGATTCGTGAGAGTGGCAATTGATTACTTCACAAAGGGGACCGAGGCGGAAGCACTAGTGACTATCACATTAGCCAAATATGAAAGATTTCTTTTGGAAGAGTGTCGTCTGCCATTTTGGAGTAGCAAAGGATCTCGTTGTTGATAACGGGAGACAGTTTGACAGTAACAACTTCTGGGCTTTCTGCAAAAATCTTACGATTGATCTTCTCTTTACTTTCGTCGCCCATCTAGAGTCCAATGGCCACGCAGAAAACATAAATCTAAGCATTTTGCAAGGCCTCAAAAAGAAGTTAGATGATGCCAAGGAGGCATGGGTGGATGAACTCCCAAAAGTTCTATGGGCGTATCATAGGACTCTGCATTCAGTCACAGGAGAAACACTCTTCTTCCTTTACTTTGGGACATAGGAAATGTTACCAGTTGAAGTATGGCTCCCAAGGGTATGGGCTCTGACAACAAAGCTGGCCTCTACAGTAACCTTGACCTTGTAGAGGAAATTGGAGCCCAGGCTCATGAACGCTCCCTAGTTATAAAACAACGGGTCGGGTGCTACTACAATCAGAGAGTTCACTCCAAGCTTTTCCAAATTGGGGACTTAGTCCTTTGCAAGTTGGGAGTATTTAACCCTAGGTCAGCTACAAGAAAGTTGTCCCTAAATTGGGGAGGGCCTTATTGTGTCCTCAGGGTACTTAAGTCAGGCACTTATGCATTAGAGACACTTTCTAGAGAGCCAATCCCTATTACTTGGAATACCAAAAACATACGAAGATTATATCAATAGCATCTTGCCCTGGGGCAAGACACTTTATTTTGGGGATGGAGGGGTGGGGAAGGGTGCTTAGACCTTGCCAAACTCCAGTAAAATTTAGGAGATTTTATTTTTCTACAATAGTCTTTAGATGGCTTGATGAATAAATGGGTCATCACCAATCCAGCATGTATTTTATTTTTGCCCGAACAATAAAGTTGTTTTCCTGAGCATGTTTGTGATGTTCTTATAAGGAGCAAACTTTGTCTCTTTGTGATGAAGCGCAAGGCCAACAAAGCATCTGCCCGAGTAGAATGCTGCTGGAGCACTTTGCCCGAGCAGAGTCTAAAACTTCATCTCCCTTGCGCTTGGACAATACAAGGAGGAACAAAGCATCTGCCTGAGCAGAATGCTACCCACGCACTCTGCTCAAGCAGACTCTCAAACTTCATCTCCATTTTGCTCGTACAGAACACAATGAGGAATAAAGCATCTGCCAGAGCAGAATGCTACCCGAGCACTCTGCCGTAGTAGAGTCTCGAATTTCATCTCTTTGCGATCGGACAGAGCACAAAGAGGAACAAAGCATCTACCCGAGCAGAATGTAACCCGAGCAGAGTCTTGAGCTTCATCTCCCTTGTGCTCAGACAGAGCACAAGGTTAAACAAAGCATCTACCCGAACATAATGTAACCCAAGCACTTTGCCCGAGCAGAGTCTTGAACTTCATCTCCTTTGTGCTCAGACAGAGCATAAGGTGGAATAAGGCATCTGCCCAAGCAAAATTCTACCCGAGCAGAGTCCCAAACTTCATCCCTTTTGTGCACATATAAAACACAAGGAGAACAAGGTCTCTACTAGAGTAGAAGGCCGATAGTTTAGCTATAGATCTAACTTGTGAGGCAGCAAGGTTTTTAACGGGGACATCGTCGCTCCACCCAACTTGGATACTTTGAAACTTGGCCAAGTGAGGGTGTTGTGCTTCTTCTCCAACTCTTAAGTGACGAATAAGAGTTCGTGTCAAAGTAAAAAAAATAAAAAAAAGACAATGCTATGTGTACTGTATAAGGCAAAAACACATAGTAACATGAGCAAATAACAATTTTCCTGAATAAAACAACCTTTAAGGAGGGTGATAGATAAGATAAAGTGCTTACAAGCCCTTGGAAAGGCATAAAGAGTACTTAGTCAAAATAATACAAAAGAGTTTAAGAACATGGACACAACGTCTAGGGCGACGCCCGAGCGACCATCCTTCGCAGCCTGACAAGTAGTGTCCTCTGCTTCAGAAGGCATGACTGTCTCTAAAGATAGGGACCCAAAGGCCTGCACAATGAACTCGTCTAGGGGGATATCAGGAAACCGCTAGGCAAACATGTCATTGACCTTTAGAAAGCCCATCTTGTAGATCTTTAGACCGTCATCAGTGCGCTTCTTTAGCCACTCATCCTTGGCATTCCCGTTGAGAAAGTCATGTATGCTTGATAGCTTGCCTCCGTTATCTTCCTTTTAGCCCTCTCCAATCTATTTTCAAGGGCCTCAACTTGCGCAAGGAGGTTTGCCTCCTGCTTTGTCAGCTCGTGCGCATGCAGGTGGCTTCTTCAGCTTGAGCGATGGCCTTCCTCTTCTCTTGGATTTCCAGAGCTCTATCTCCCTAGCCTTCTCAAAGGGAGATATCATCTGTACCCCGCAGGCATACATCTGAACAACAATGGTCAAACATCCTTTAGTTCACCATTAATCTTATCCCTCAGATGTATGCCTATGGGATACATATGTTATCTCACTTTGAGATGGCCAGGGAAGTGGCAGCTCTAGAAAGCCAAGAGAAGAGGAAGGAAGTCGCTCAAGCTGAAGAAGCCACCCAATGTGCGCATGAGCTAACCAAGCCATTGAGGGCCTTGAAAAGAGATTGAAGAGGGCCAAAAAAAGATAGAGGAGGCGAGGGATCAAGACATCCAGAACTTTATTGACGGGAATGTTGGGGACGAGTGGTTGAATAAGCATACTGACGACGGTCTGGAGATCGTCGAAATGGGCTTACTGAAGGCCAAAGGGATGTTTGCCCTGTAGCTTCTCGATATCCCCCTCGATGACTTTGTTGTGGCGGCCTTTGGGTCCCCATCTAGAGAGGCAACCTTACTTCCCGAAGCGGGGAGCACACTTCTCGGCTGCAAAAGATGGTCACTCGGATGCTGCCCTTGAGCCCTAGACTGTTTTGAATAAATAGTCTTTATGCCATTTCAAGGGCTTATAAGCACTTTATCTTATCTATCACTCTCTTTAGAGGGTGTTTTATTCATGGCATTCATTGTTTGCTCATGTTACTACGAGTTTTTTGGCTTATACTGTATACATAGGATTGTCCTTTTTTACTTTGACACGAACTCTTATTCGTCACTTAAGAGTTGGCAAAGAAGCCTAGCACCCTCACTTGGCCAAGTTTCAAAGTAACAAAGTTGGTTGGAGTGACGATGTCCCGATCAAAACCTTGCTGCCTCACGAGCTAGATCTATAGCTAAACTGTCAGTCTTCTACTCTACTGGATCAGTGACGACCGATTTATTCATCAAGTAATCTAAAGACTATTCCCAAAAAATAAAATCTCCTTAACTTTACAAGAATGGCAAGGTCCGAGTCCCCTTGCCCTCCCAAAAAGAAGTGTCTTGCCTCGGGGCAAGATGCTGTGGATAATATCTTCGCAAATTTTGGCATTTTCCAAGTACGAGGGATTCGATCTCTAGAAAGTGTCTCTAATGCGTAAGTGTCTGGCTTACGGTAGTACAATATGAGGCTCAACCCACATAAGTGTGTGTTCAGAGATACAACTGGTAAGCTACTAGGGTTTATGGTCAGTAAGCAAGGCATTGAAGTAGACGCAACCAAATTTAAGGCCATATTAGAGATGCCTCATCCCAGGAGCGAGAAAGAAATATGAGGGTTCTTAGGTAAGATCCAATACATTAGTCCATTTATATCCTAGTTGACCATGATTTGCAAGCCCATCTTCAAGTTTTTGTAGAAAGATTCAGCAAAAGAGGGGAACCCCTTTGCCAGGAAGCATCTAATAAAATTAACAGTACTCGAGTATTCTCCCATTCTTGAGCCCTCTACTACCTGATAATACTTTATTACTTTACTTAACCGTAATCGAGTTCACTGGCAGAGAGATCCATCTACTACATCAATAAGAAGTTAACCCAAGGAGAGAAGACTATTCATCTCTAGAGTAGACATGCATTTCAATGGTCTGTGTAACATAGAGATTATGACATTACGTGTTGGTTTACCAATCAGGTTGTTAGTAGAGATGAAGTATTTGTTTGAGAAGCCGGTCTTATCCAATCACACGGGAAGTGGCTCTTACTATTTTTCCAATTCTACATCACATATGTCACCAAGAAGTCTATAAAAGGAAAGGCTATGGTAGCCATGCTAGCCGATTGTCCAATAGAGGAATACCAATGGATGGGAAGCGAGGTTCCAGTATAAAGATTGTTGTGTCATAGAATCTAAGACCGGATGTCAGTTATAGTTTGATGCAATTACAAATAGCAAAGGATTCAGAGTAGGGATACTGTTAATCTCACCAGGCAGGGCCCATACCCTGATGGCCATTAAGTTGACTTTTAACGGTACTAAAAACACCGCCGAGTAGAAAGCATGCATTATCGGTTTGGATATAGCCTTGAGCCTAGGAGTCAGAGAAATTATAGTGCATGGTGAATCAGCCTTGATCATACATTAGATACAAGGGATGCGGAGGATTAAAGATGAAAGCCTATAAGCATATACTAACCATTTGGAGTAGATTGGCGTAAGATTCTCATGGTTAGGGATATGATTTTCTCTTTCCCTCGGTATACCGTTGGGGATGGTAGTAGGATCTCTCTGTGGTTTGATTGGTGGCACCCGATTGGCCCTATCATTCCTACCCTTTCTGGTAAGATTATTTCTGACTCGGGTCTGGATAGGCGAGCGAGGGTTTCTGATGTGATCATTGGCTCATCGTGGTGTTGGCCAATGTCCAATACCCTTGAGCTCATGGAGTTGCGCGAGAGTACCCCTAGCTCTTTTCGTCCTGCCCCGGATAGGCCTGATAGGATTGTTTGGACGGTTAGTGGTTCTGGGGATTTCTCCATTGCGAGTACGTGGGAAGCCCTTCGTCATAAGCGGCCGTCAGCTAGATGGGCATGCTTACTATCGTGTAAGTGACGTGTTCCACGTCATAACTTCGTCTTATGGCTGGCCATTAGGGAAAGGTTAAGTACGCAAGATATGTTATTTGCTTTTCATGTCATTCCTAGCATGAGTTGTGTTTTCTGTCGCATTCCTTTTGAGTCCCATGATCATCTATTTTTTAATTGCCCTTTCACGTTCAGATTATGGTCTTTTATTCAAAAGAAATGTAATTTTAACTGGCCTTTGTTGAGTTGGAAGGGTATGATTGATAGAGCTTCCTCTGAGTGGCAGGGCCTGGGATTTCCAGCAGCAGTCTGCCGGATAGCATTTGCGGCGTTGGTGTACTATATCTGGCGAGAGCAAAATTCTCGTTCCTTCCGGAATAAGTATACTGATGTGGTTTCTTGTTCTGCAGGTCTTGTGCAGATCATCAGGTGGAGGTTATTCTCTTGTAGAAAAGTGGTCAATACCCCGTGTAACCGATGGTTCCAGAGTGAATGGCAACTCCTCGACTCCATATTCATTTGATTTCATCATGGTTTGAACATATTGATTTTGGGTGATCGGTCCTTGTACAGACAGACCGTTGCAGCTTTTAGAATGTTATTTCGCAGTTTTAGTGTGATAGTCTTTCCACCAGGACCTCCAGATTCCATGTGGCTTCTCTTGTGGTCACTACTGGGTCTTTTTGTATCTCTCTTGATGATCTAGCTTCGGTGTTATGTATTAACTTTTTCTTTTGTTGCCAGTGTGGCATGTTTCTACCTATCTTCTCTTCGCTCTTGCTTAGCAAGACTTGCGTTTTGTTGTTGTTTTCCTGGGGTATGCCCCTTGCAGATGTTGTACTATTGTTCATCAGTTGATATATATTTTTATTTACAAAAAAAAGGAATAGATTGTAGACTAATTTGTGGATGTGGAATTCCATTACCTGCCTCCACTTAAGAATAATTTTTTCCATGCTTTAGGAACCCTTGCATCGATGGTGGAAATGCCAAAAGGAATAGGAAGAAGATCATTTTTGTGATTTGAAAGAAGGATAGACTAGCCTATTATTTCATGATTGCACTTGTAGAGGAAACAAAATAGTAGAGCTGTAGTACACGTATATTCAAAACCTAATCCGAGATGGTGAATATTTTGAGGAAGCTTCCACAAAAGACCGCATGTCTCTGGAAAGATAGGTAGTGAATTTATCATGTGCGACCAAAACCTTTACAAGAGACATTACAATTGGGAACATTGGCTGTGTGTCACCGAGAAGGAATGTTGTCAGATTATGGAAGATATACACCTAGGCGAGTACAGACCCAACATGAAGCTGGATGTTAACGGAGAAAGTACTTCGACAAGGATACTATTGGAGTATTATGAAACAAGATTGTATCGAGCACGTGAGAAATTGTCACAAATGCCAAGTGTATGCTAACATGCAACACCTCCCTCCTCGGGGGTTGTACAACATGACATCTTCGTGACCCTTCTTAGTTTGGGGAATTCACGTTATAGGAAATATCAGTCCGAAAGCTTCCAATGGACATGAGTTCATACTCGTGGCCATAGATTACTTAATGAAATGGATGCAGTCGCATCGTCTACTGTGTTGAATGCAAAAAAGGTAGCCAAGTTCATATTGTAATGACCCGAATTATTATTTCTGGAGCGTTAATGTCGAATAAACAGAAATCATAATTCAGGGCATTACAGTTGGTATCAAATTCTAGGTTTGAGATTTAGTAGACTCATGGTTAGGATCAGATAGGCTATGAGATAGGTAGGATGGGTAGATTTAAGTGTAATGTCTTAGTCCATAGCTGACTTTAGTTTTCTCTTGTAGCTATGGCAAGCAATCATTATAATAAGCGAACCCGCAATCATAATGTGGAGCATCCAAACGTCACAAAAAATAAGACCCACCAGATCTTCTGACCATTTTAGCCAACCAACAACCTCAGCTGACTCAATTACTGGTTAATCAGCAATCTCAATTGAATTAACAAAATCAACCTAACCAACCACCGAATCTGAATCACGGGCAGACCCAGACCCGTAGCTTGTTAGAACAGTTTGATAAGAAAAATATGGAACCTTTTAGAGGAACCGATGATCCGATTGCGGCAGAGAAATGGGTTTCTCGATTAGAATGGTGTTTAGGCCTATGGCTTCCACTGACGAAGAAAAGATAGAACTCATAGTGTATAATCTAGATTGGGAGGCCAATCGCTGGTGGAAATGATTGAGGATAGTAAGATGGCAGAACAACGCAAGGCAATGACATGGGAGCAGTTTAAGGTTTTGTTCTTCGACCGCTACTTCCCTAGGAGTGTAAAAGAACAGATGTATTATGATTTCCTTAATCTGAGGCAGGAGGACAATGAAAGTGTCATCGAGTATGAGGTAAAGTTTACATGACTATCCTGTTATGGTAAGCAGTTAGTGGCTAATGAAATGGATATAGAGCAGTTGTTCACTTGGGATCTTAAGCCTAGCATAAAGCAGCGCATTGTTCCAGTCTCAATTGAGACCTACGTTTAGTGCGTGGACATTGCGAAGACTATTGAATCTGAGGCAAGGGATTTCAAGGAGAGGAAAGAAGCCAAGATAGGTAAGATAGATCGCCCAAAACTATGTCGGTTACTGTTGGTCATAAGGACCATGGTCAGAGACAGGGTCAATATCACGACCCAAACCCACGGGTAGGCCCGCGAGCTAGATCTGTGATTGGCCGCAGACCCAATAGACTCCAACCGAGGGCTTTGCCAGGCCTTACTCGCTAAAACTAATATATGCTGCAGCGGAAATTAAAACTTCTCCAAAACTCTAATTACATGTTCATGTTTTCATTTGAATACATCACTCATACTTAAACTTTTTCATACCTCCGATTGTCAACAACTATAGCTAAATCGACAATCTAAATATTTAGCGAGACATTCCATGCAGTGTCTGAAGCTCCGCACCAAATTGTCTCTTCCTATGCTCCTCACCATCACCTTACTTTCAAACCTGAAATAATAAGTAAGGGATGAGCTTTCACGTGCTTATTAAAGTAACCAATGATTCAACCAGGTGGACCATGGTATGCCAGAAAATAATGCACTTTAAAAAAATCATAGCAACATTTGAATCTAAAATCATAAAGTAATTATCCAGTAAATGAAATATAGTGCATGAAATAAAATCATTAGCACAAAACTCATGACAACCAGTTCAATCCAACATTAGCTCAAACGATATGTTGCGGTCAGCGTACAGGCCCCACTGACTAGGGCCCAAAATCCCTCCTACATCCGGGATAAATAATTTGTGGATGCAAGGAAGAACCACATACCATCACTTTCAACTTTGTCATTACTACATGTTGCATTCATCATCTTGTTATGACAGGTACACTCAGCTCAAATCCCATCTTCGGGACACCCGACGCGTGCCCGTGCACCGTCTCCGCGACATTCGTCGCCGCGCCCGTGCACCTTTCTCATGATATGTGCCCCCGGCACCAGGTATTGTCTCATGCCGTTGGCATTGCGCCCATGCGCCATAGTCAATGTCTCGTGCTGTAGGCACCGCGCCCACGCGCCACAATCATGTTACATGCTTACGGGATGGGCTCACAACCTTAAAGCCATCGCCGTCACAACCATGGGGGGCTCCGGTCCTCGCAGTAGGATGAACTCACAACCTTATAGTCATCGCTGCCACGGAATGGGCTCACAACCTTAAAGCCATCGCCGTCACAATCACCGGGGGGCTCCAGCCCTCGCAGCAGGATGAACTCACAACCTTATAGTCATCGCTGCCACGGGATGGGCTCACAACCTTAAAGCCATCGCCGTCACAATCACGGGGGGGCTTCATCCCTCACAGCGAGATGGACTCACAACCTTATAGTCATCGCCGCCACGGGATGGGCTCACAACCTTAAAGCCATCGCCGTCATAATCACGGAGGGGCTCTGGTCCTCGCAGCAGGATGAACTCACAACCTTATAGTCATCGCTGCCATGGGATGGGCTCACAACCTTAAAGCCATCGCCGTCAAAATCACGGGGGGCCTTCGGCTCTCGCAGCGGGATGGACTCACAACCTTATAGTCATCGGTGCCACGGGATGGACTCACAACCTTAAAGCCATCGCCGTCACAATCACGAGGGGGCTTCGGCCCTCGCAGCGGGATGGACTCACAACCTTATAGTCATCGCCGCCACGGGATGGGCTCACAACCTTAAAGTCATTGCCGTCATAACCATGGGGGGCTCCGGCCCTCACAACAGGATGAACTCACAACCTTATAGTCATCGCTGCCACGGGATGGGCTCACAACCTTAAAGCCATCGCCGTCACAACCATGGGGGGCTCCGGCCCTCGTAACAGGATGGACTCACAACCCTATAGTCATCCCTGTCATGGGATGGGCTCGCAACCTTACAGCCATCGTCGTCATAATCACGAAGGGGGGGGGGGTTCCGGCACATGGACCCCTGGCCACAGGCTCTGAGCATTGAGTTGCAACCATGTCCATGCATGTTACCATTGATCGTCGACACCATCAGGACAATGACCCTCGGGTCACTTCGGGACGGGAGCAGGTCTTCGGAGGGCATCGCGCCTAGTCTGCCTGGCAGTCGGCCATAGGGGCAACTCTCACCACTGCCAGGTTATCTATGCGTCTCTTGACGCATCTTGTGGGATTCAGTAAGGGCTTGGATTGGTGGCTGGGGCAACGGGCTTACTCTGATCGTGCTACTGCGGCGTGGTCAGTCTTCTCAGACAAATAGAGCGACGCTGTGCGGGACAGGTAACGCGAATTTGGGAACCGGCAGTCCAACGGAAAATCGGTATTTTGGGACCCTCTGGTGACGTGTCACTCCCAGGGGACGACATGTGGCACTGTATGACATAAGCACATTGTTTCCTATAAATAGTGAACCTTTACAACTCAAAAGGGGGACTTTTGGGGAGCCATTCTAAAAACATCACTTTCTCACTCTAGAATTTGGGAGCTCTTGGATTCTAGAGAGAGAAACATAATTTCGGATCATAGCATTGCACCTTGACTTGGATCACCGACTGCCGGTCTTGTTCGTCTCAACCTTGTCTCCGTGGCACTCCCACTCCTCACGACCTGGCTGGGAAGCCTTGCTCTCGGCCCTTACTCCGTCCTTGCTGTCTCTCATTTGGCATACTTGGAAGCTGACGCGGACTGCAGCCTTTGTGGCACCTCCACGTAGGCACAAACCCACTTCCTTGGCATCAACCTGAAAGCGTCATCGGCCAACACCTTATCCCTTTTCTACCGAACCTAAATAACAAACCACACGAATGCCATTCATTTTCGCTCTAGCACGCCTAAATATTAGATTTCTCTTAAGTGAGTAAAATTTTAGCCAACAGTCCCTCGACTTTTGTATAATTACCTATTTGCCCCCAATGCCTAAAGTACCTTATCCACCTAGATATAATCTAAAAGAGTCCGTGTTAAAACCATTGATGGGTATTTCGAACACGAACGGTCTTTCCAGAAATTTCTCGCTCGGAATCCTAAATTGCTCATTAAATTGAGCGCTAAGGTGTCTATTTTAAAATATATTAAAACAGCACCAAAATACAACAAAATTTTAGACATTTGAGTGCCTCTGTAAGTTCAGCTCACTATAAAATTTCTGGCTAGAAATGAGCTTGTTTGCTTACCAAACAATTCAAAAATCTGTTTTAAACTAAAATCATTTTAGGCCCTTCCCATGTCTAGAAACATCTAAGAAAATTCCACATTGAAGGTTTCATGAAAATAAAGGGGGTTTCAGTTTGGTACTTTGTCTAAATCAGTTTTGAAGGGGATTTTAAAAATCAAAGTAGGGGCTGCCCGCTAAAATTTACTCTGCATTATCTTCTTCCTTGAGAAAATCTAACGCTAACCTTAATTGCTACTCTATCTTCCCTTTCTCATCAAACATACCCACCACCCAGTCATGGCACACAAAAAAAAAATATCAAACTCATACAAGAGATGACACTTAAAATACCCAACAAGGATGAATTCATGAGAAAAGGGTAAGAATTATACCTGATAGAAATCTGTCGGAGTTAAAAACTGACATTTTGGGCCTGAAAATAATCTTAAAAGAACTTGAATCCTTATACAAAGTTTTAGTTCATGAAAAAAAATACACGATTTACGCTTTTGAATCACCTAAATTAGATATCGAATCATAAAGTTAGGGCTAGCCGAAAACCTAAACAGGAAATCTATCTAATTTTGAGAAAACATTATTTATCAATCTGAAGATGATGTCCAATGGATATAGACTCTTCTACAAAGTTGTAGATCGTAAAAATCCACACAATTTAGGCTTTTGAATTACCTTAATTGGATATTAAATGATAAAGTTAGGGCTAGTCGAATACCTAAATAGGAAATCTGTCTGATTTTGAGAAAACGTTATTTTCCTATCTGAAGATGATGTCAAATGGATACGGATTTTTGTAAAAAGTTGTAGATCGTGAAAAGTTACACGTTCTAGGCTTTTGAATCACCTAAATTGGGTATTCTATGAGCAGATTATGGCTTATAAAAAATCTGGATGTATGCTCAATACAGGAATTCGGGATTTTTTTGATCTATAGTTTCTCCTAGGTATTTTAGGTAAGAATGAGAAGAACATATGGGATGGTTGATCCTATAAGCCACATTATATATTCGCTCTAATTTTTTTCCTGTTTTTTTTACTAAAGTGGCCCCAAAACTTTTGTTTTGTTTTGTTTTTAATTCACCCAAAACTGTTTAATATTACGAAAAGACCCTAAAACTAATTATGTCAAAGTTAGAACAAATTTTTCGATAAAATGAAAAGTTTTGGGTGTTACAGTCAAGCCCAGGGTAATTTGAGTAGGAGCTTTAGCCAGAACTTTGCTCAGAGGCCTACGTCTATAGGTTCTGATCCTATTTGTCAGAGGCGCAATAAACAACATGGCGATCAGAGTTGTCATTAGGATACGGGAGCGTGCTTCAGGTGTGGCCAAAAGGGTCACCTTATCAGATATTATCCTATTCCAGCATCACGGCAATTTGGCCGACAAGGTTCAGTTGCGGGGGTACAGCTTCGGGCCCTAGATAGAATATGAATTAGCCAACCAGGGGACAGAAACCTAAGGCTACTGGCAGGGTGTTCAATATGACAGCTAAGAACCCGTCGAATCCAATGGGATGTGATGGCACGTAGATACAAATTAACTCAATTGAGCGCATGTATTGTTTGACTCGGGTACCACAAATTCTTTTGTCTCTCTTTCGTTTGCACGTCGACTCGGGGTTAAACCCCAGTCTCTTAAGTATGAGTTGTCTATTGGGACCTCCCTGGGGACCTAATTCCTCTTGACTGCTTTGAGAAGCGAGTCCATTTTCATCTATCTGATTTGACTGAATTTGAGTTTAGGGGTTCAAAGCCTAGTGGGTTTTCCGTTATCTCAGCTATTGCGGCTCGTCGCATGCTTTATAAGGGTTGTAGGGGTTTTATTGCACACGTTTGTGATACTAGTCATGAAGGTTTTGAGAAATCAGACGTATCGATAGTCTGCGACTTTTCTAAGGTGTTTTCTAAGGAGTTGCCAAGGAAACCCGTCGATCGTGAGGTTGATTTCATAATTTGGTGCCCAGTGAGGCACGAAATTCCAAGGCTCCGTATTGAATGGAGCCTTCAGAGATGAATTAACTAAAGGAACAGCTTCAAGAGTTTCTTGCTAAGGGGTTTATATGGGTGTGTCACCTTAGGATGCCCCTGTTTTGTTCGTTAAGAAGAAGGATGGCAGATTGAGACTTTGTATTGACTACTGTGAGTTAAATAAGATCACCATCCGTAATAAATATATGTTGCCCCACATAGATGATTTGTTTGACCAACTTTAGGGAGTGAAGTTTTTTTCTAAGATAGATTTGCATTCTGGATACTATCAGTTGAAGCTCAGGCAGAAGATGTACGTTTAGGACTCATTATGGTCATTATAAGTTTCTGGTAATGCCGTTTGGGTTGACTAATGCCCCTGCTGCTTTTATGGATTTGATGAACCGTGTGTTTAGACAGTATTTGGATCAATTTGTTATTGTTTTTATTGAAGATATTTTAGTATACTCTAAGTCAGAGGAGGAGCATAACGAGCACCTAAGGATTATCTTACAGACTTTGAAAGATAATAAACTGTATGGTAAGTTTAAGAAATGCGAGTTTTTGGCTTGAACAGGTTACATTTCTGGGCATGTGATGTCCAAGGATGGAATAACTGTTGATCCCTCTAAGATTGCGGTAGTGACTGACTGGCAGAGACCTAGCACTGTTATAGAAGTACGAAGCTTTTTCGAATTGGCAGGCTACTACCATCAATTTGTTGAAGGTTTTTCAAAAATTACTGTGCCCTTAACTTAGTTGACTAAGGAGAACACCCAGTTTTTTTGGAGCGAGGAGTGTGAAGCTAGCTTCTAATAGTTGAAGGAGATGTTAGTATCTGCACTGGTATTGACCGTACCATCGGGTTCCGGAGGTTTTGTGATTTATAGTGACACCTCAAAGAAAAGCCTAGGTTGTGTTTAAATGCAGCATGGTAAGGTGATTGCTTATGCTTCTAGACAACTAAAACCCTATGAACGGAATTACCCCTGTTGTGATTTTTTCTTTGAAGATATGGAGACATTACTTGTATCGTGAGACTTGTGAGATATATACCGATTATAAAAGTCTTAAAGACATTTTTTAGAAAGAACTGAACATGAGACATAGGTCTTGGTTGGAGCTTTTGAAAGATTATGACTGTTCGATTCATTATCACCCTGATAAGGCGAATGTCATGCCTGACGTGCTTAGTAGGAAGAGCACTGAAAACTTAGCATCACTGATTACTTGTTAACCTCAACTATTATAAGATATGATAAACTTAGATCCTGAGATTAGGTGGCGAGATGGTGGAGAATACTTGGCATTTTTACAAGTACAACCTTCTTTGATCAACAGGTTCAAGGAAGCCCAAAATAGAGATTCAGGTATAGCTCACATCATTGAGGATACTAATAGTGGAAAGCAATTTGAGTTCAAAATTGACGAGCATGGTGTGGTTTGGTTTCGTAAAAGACTTTGTGTGGCAGGTAATTTGTCCTGGAGAAGGGAGTTACTGTCAGAGGCTCATAGTTCTAATTTCTCTATCCACCCAGAAGGAACAAAAATGTATCATGACCATAAGGAGCATTTCTGGTGAAGCGGCATGAAGTCAGATATAGAAGAATTCATATCCCGTTGTTTGGTTTGTCAAAGAGTGAAGATGGAGCATTAAAAGCCTAGTGGACCGCTTCAACCACTTGAGATTCTGCAGTGGACATGGAAACATGTAACAACCAATTTTGTGGGAGGCTTGTCGAGAACAATCAAGGGTTTTGACACTATTTGGGTTATCGTCGATAGGTTAAATATATATTGATGAGAATGTGAGGTTTCATGGTGTACCATTACCTGTAGTGTCAGATCGAGATCCCAGTTTCACTTCAAAATTTTGGTGGAGTTTCCAAAATTCTATGGGCATTGACCTTCGCTTTAGCATTGCTTATCACCCACAAACAGATGGACAATCCAAACATACTATTCCGATGCTAAGAGCTTGCACATTAGATCTTGGTGGTAGTTAGTATAGCCATTTACCTTTAGTTGAATTTTCCTATAATAATAGCTATCAGGCAAGTATTAAGATGGCAATGTTTGAGGCATTGTACGGACGGAGGTGTAGGACACCACTGTGTTGGGATGAGGTGACTACTCAAAAAGTTAATTTGATTAAGGAACGTCTCAAAGCTACTCAGGATAGACAACGTAGTTACACGTCTCACCATTGTCATTAACTTGAATTTGAAGTGGGTGATCACGTGTTTTTGAGGGTTTCGCCTTGGAAGGGGGTATGCAATTCGGTAGAAAAGGTAAGCGTAGCCCTAGGTTTGTTAGGCCATTCGAGGTTTTAGAAAGAATCGGTCTGGTGGCTTAAAGAGTGGCATTACCGCCAAAACTATCGCACGTCCACAATGTTTTCCATGTTTCGAATCTAAGGAAGTATGTTCATGATCCGACGCACATTGTGTCATGCGAACCTTTATCAGTTTGAGGACCTTTCCAACAAAGAGCAGTCGGTTAAGATTCTTGACCGTCGTGATCAGGTGTTAAGGATGAAAGTCATTCCTTTAGTTAAGATTTCATGGTGAAGCCACGAAATTGAGGAAGCCACTTGGGAACTTGAAGAGGCTATGCTCAAAAAGCGCCCTTAGCTTTTTGACACTTGAAGTACGTTTTGAATTCTGATGACGGAATTCTTTTAAGTGGGGGAAAATGTAATACCCTAATAATTTTCTTTTCCCTGTGCAAAATTAATATTTTAAATAAATAAGTATGTGGTCTTTTGATTAAAAGTAAGAAAATGATTTGAAAATAATTCTGAAATTTTTGGTCGAATGAAACTTGTTTTCATCCGAATCAAAACTAGAAGGAGGAAGTGTTTTAGAGTGTCTGAACAATTCAGCTAAATGAAAACGAGTTTGATTTGAATGAAAGGTATTTCAAAAATTTAGGAGTAAAGACTAAAGATTTCATTCAAATGAAAAACTTTCGTTTGAATGAAATCACTTTCGGTCTAATAAAAATCAGATTTTTGGTTGAATCAAACAAGTTCTGGAAAATAATTTTTGTAAACTATCGGATTCATTTGAATGAAAAGTTTTCATTCGAATGAAAACCATTTCATCAGAATGGAAACCATTTTTTCACCTCAGTCGGATTCGGTCGAATAAAAACAATGTTTTGGTTGAATGAGAACTATGTTTCGGTCGAATGAAAGCTATTTTCAGTCGAATGAAAATTAGAACTGGGTTAAGTTATTCTTCTTCCCCTTTTGTTTTGAGCTGCGTTATGAGTAACATATTTCTCAATACTATGACTTGTGAAATTCAATTTTCGTCAGATTGTTTGGCCTTAAATTAACCTATGTTGATATTGTTCGTTTCCGCAATTAATGATTGTCATTATTTCGTAAATTCTGCTTATTGTCTAACAAGTCCGTTATTTGATAATGTTATTTAAAAATCTTGGTTTTAGTCTCTAATCCTTGCATTAGATATTATTGGAAACTCTATGAGCCCTGTCACAGTGTATGTGAGATATTTCTGACTTACCCACGTGGATTGGAACGTGGGCTAGCTCAGCGTGATGAGCTAGAGATCGCGATCTTATTTTCTGAACTTGGTCTCACACGTTAGTGATGACATGTGTTACCATATTTCTGAATGTCTCTCTAGTGTCTGTCTCTGTACAAGTTATAGTCTAACATCTATTTTATTGAAACTTTTGTGTGTCTCCAAAATATCATTTCTCAGATATCTCTGCATTCTTCTAATTAGTCCTTTGAGCGACCTTACTGGGCATTTGGCTCATTCCCTTATTGTTTTTGTTTCAGGTGAACAGTAGGTGAGACTTTGGGATCGAAAGGCTAGCTGAGTGACCGAGAGTTAGCTGCCCTTGTTTCAGAGTTAGTACTGGCATTTTGAGATGTAATGCTTAAGACAAGTTAATATTACTTAGGTTATAAATTTTGAAACTATGAATCTGAGAATTTGGAATTGTATAAAAGCTTTAGGCCAGTATGTCAGATATTGATGTATTTTTGGGATTTATTAGTGCATGCTCTGGTCTACCATTTGGCAGAATTCTAATAATTTTAAGGTTTTCTTTGATTTTCGTTTATTCGATATTAACGCTCTCGAAATAATATTCTGGGGCGTTACACATACGGACCAACATCATCTGCCGATATGATGTTCCTCATGAATGGGTTTCTTAGGACGGTTTGCATTCCGAAGGGGAGGTCACATACTTGGCTAAAGAATATGGTATAGTCGGACATCTACCTTCACCATACCGTCCATAGACTAATGGGGTTGTAGAGGCCGCTAATAAGAACATCAATGATATCCTGAGCAAGATGACAGAGTCCTGCCGGAGTTGGCCAGATAAACATCTTTATGCCCTGAAATATTCCGGTCCCAGATTAAGTTTAAGGTTAACCATCATAAATGTACTTGGACTACTAACGACAATTTAATGTTATAAATAGAGAAAAGGTAAATTGTAGAGACAGCATTTACCGTGTAGCAGAACTTGTGATTTAAGAGTATTGATATTTGAGACTATATTTATTGATGAATTAAAGGGTGTTAAACACGGGCAACCCTTGTTGTAACGACACAGAAATCCGGGGCTCTGTCGCCCCAAATTTTGGAACTTAACCTACCACATCACGTCACATCACATCTGACCCTGCTCACATCACGTCACATCACATCTTAACAACACATACCAGATTTCCATTATACATTAACTCAAATCCTCCAAGATATACAATCTAAGAAAAACTTTAACTTAAACCACGAAGACTTAAACTCTTTACTCAATAGGTTATCTATATTGACCCACGCTAGGGTCCTACTACACAAAATAGTGATGGGCACTCCAGAATTTCACATATGTTCTAACCTAGTTCGATTAGTCTACAGTTGATCATTACCTGCAGAAGGGAATCAAACGAGGATGAGCTTTTGAGAACTCAGTAAGGTCACTCAAGGAGCAAACAAAAGAATTACAAAACGAGACGGTTCAAATTACATCCCAAAGGATTTCAACAGTCATAAACAATGTGATAATGATAGGGAAAAGAGTTTCAGTTGAATCTCTTGAAGCCGAGGAATTTGCAGGAGGAGACTCCAAAGGCATATAAAGACTGCTCGGAGGTCAGTGAGATGATCACTTTCCTTCTTAGACTTGATGATGAGATCGTCGACGTAGTCTTCCACTATGCGGTGTATCATGTCATGGAATATGGCTGTCTTCACCCTTTGATAGGTAGCACCCGCATTCTTGAGGCCGAAGGGTATGACCTTCCAACAAAAGTTACCCATATGAGTGCAGAAGGCTATCTTGGCACTATCGTCAGGGTTCAGCGAATTTGATTATAACCTGTGAACCCGTCCAAGAAACATAAGGTTTCATGTCCGGCGGCGGCCTCCGTAAGCATGTCGATATTGGATAGTGCAAACTCGTCTTTGGGGCACGCCTTGTTCAAGTCCCGAAAGTCAATACAAACTCGGACTTGGCCATTCTTCTTTTGTACAGGGACGACATTAGCCAAATTCGGTGAGTGATAGGTTCAATGAAGCCTGCCTGTAAAAGGCGTTCAATCTCTTGTTTGATCTTCAACTTAAGTTCGGGGCGGAATGTCTGCGGGTGTTGTCGGATAGGGATGGATCCGGTAGTAATGTTGAGATGGTGTGTGACTAAGGCAGGATCCAGTCCGGGCATCTCATTGTAAATCCATGCCAAGACATCGCGATATTTGCACAGGAGGGAAACCAATTCCTCTCTTTGGTCGGGGGCGAGTTTTGTGCCAATGTAAGTGTGCCGTGGTTCCTCGCCTGAACCCTGACGACAACTTGGCCAACCCAGGCGAGGAATGCTCAGCCGGAGGTGAGGTCAACCTGGGTTGGCCAGGTTGTGTTCAAGGGCCGTCTTCATAGCAAGGTGGTGGTGCGCCGGAGGTGAGGTCAAGATCTGGCGGGCAATGCTCGGCCGTGCAACACCATTCATTCTTCTTAATGAACAAAATAGGGGTACCCCAAGTGACACACTAGGGCGTATAAACCCCCTATCAAGCAACTCTTGAAGTTGTTCCTTTAGCTCCTTCATTTCTGAAGGCGCCTTTCGATACAGAGCCATGGAAATAGGTGCTACACCGGGCACTAAGTCAATTGTGAATTCAACCTCACGATGAATGGGTTTCCCCAGTAACTCCTCAGGAAACACCTCAGATTAGTCAGAGACTACCAGTACGTCTGATATCTCAAAACCTCCCTGACTAGTGTCACGAACGAGTGCAATGTAACCCCTACAGGCCTTACAAAGCATGCGGCGGGCCGCAATAGCTGAGATGATGGACAACCCACTAGGCTTTGAACCTCTAAACTCAAATTAAGACAAATCAGATAGATGAAAATGGATTTTCTTTTCAAAGCAGTCAACTAAGTTATGATAGGATGCCAACCAATCCTTACCCAAAATTACATCAAAATCACAATTTTGAGAGGGATTAAGTCCCCAGGGAGGTCCCTATCGCATATACAGATCTTATAGTTCCTCAATGCTAAATTAACCATCACAGAACCTCCAACTGGAGTACCAACAAATAACTCATAGTCAAGAGACTGGGGTTTAACCCCAAGTCAAAGTGCAAATGAAAGAGAGACAAAAGAGTGCGTGGCACCAGAGTCAAACAACACATGCGCATCAGTTGAGTTAATCTGTATCATACCTGCCACCACATCCTGTGAATTCGACGAGTCCTTAGCTGTCATGTTCGACACCCTGCCGGTAGCCTTAGGTTTTTGTCCCCCGGTTGGATGATTCGTGTTTTGTCTAGGGCCTGAAGCCGTACTCCCCACAACTGAACGTTGTGGGCCAGATTGCCCTAATGCTGGAATAGGAAAATGTCTGATAAGGTGACCCTTTTGGCCACACCTGAAGCAATCTCCCATATCCCAATGGAAACTCTGACCGCCGTGTCGCTTCTTGCACCTCTAACAAATGGGATCAAATCTGTAGACATAGGTCTCTGTGCAAAGTTCTGGCTAAAGCTCCTACTCAATTTACCCTGAGCTTGACCCTGCCTCTGACCTTGGTCCCTCTGACCAACAGTAATCGACGAAGATGCCTGTTTTTACTTCCCATCACACCGTGCCACGTGCTACTGAGATAGTTCTGGGCGATCTCTCTTACCTGCCTTGGCTTTTTTTCTCTATCTGAAATCCCTGGCCTCAGATTCAATAGTCTTTGCAATGTCCACGCACTGAACATAGGTCTCAGTCGGGACTGGAACAATGCGTTGCCTAATGCTAGACTGATGACCCCAAGTGAACATGCGCACTCTGTCCTTTTCATTAGCCACAAACTGCTTACCATAACGAGATAGTCTTGTAAACTTTACCTCATACTTTACCTCGTACTCAGGCAACCCTCTCGTTGTCCTCCTGCCTCAAATTAAAGAAATCACGATACATATTAACTAAATGAATGACATTCGTCCTTAATTCCTGATCACGAAGGTCAAGAATCTCAACCGGTTGCTCTTCGTAGGAAAGGTCCTCCCGAACTGATAATGGTTTGCACGACACAACGTGCATCAGATCATACTGCAATCCCCAACTATATACTGGGAAAAATAGCGAATCATATCTCTAACCATGAGAATCTTACACCAAGACCAGCTACAATCACTGGGACAAGAGACTTCCCAAAAACTCCTTCTTATCAGAATGTTGGACTTAACCCACATTGGCCAGAAGGAATTCGTCCTGAATGATATGATGGACCAAATGTACCTAGAGATGGAAGCAAAGTTCCACAGCTTAATCTACCTAAAACCCAGGCCACCCTCTTCTTTCAGGACAACATACATTAGCCCAAGCAACCTTGGCTACCGTGGTACAAAGCCCCGTACCCTTGTAAAGGAAAGCTCAAAATATCCACTCCATCTCTCGAATCAACTTCTTTGGAAGGATAAACTGAAGCCCAGTATACCTGGATAGAGAACAAGACTAATCTAATCAATTGGGCCCTACTGGCATACGATGAGTAATTGCAAGTCCAATGCTCGACTTTCTTTATGATGTGGTCCAGAAGAGGCTAATAGTCCCTTTTATGCAAACAAGTGGACATCAGATCCCCCTGCCTAATACTTCACCTATCCCAAAATAAACCATTAGATTCCCCATTTATGATGATCGAAAAGCTCATGATAGGGACACAGACTTTGATCTATGTAATAACCGGGGGGGATTTAAGTCAATCCAACACATCAAAGAGAAAATCCCAGTGTAAAAAATCATAGGCCTTCATCAAATCCACCTTCATGGTGCATCTAGGAACCCTGAAACCCTCCCGATGATAGTTCCGCATGAGCTCCTAAGCCAACAGGATATTATCTGCAATACTCCGAGAGGCAACAAAAGCCGTCTGGGAACGATCAATAAGGTCCTCTAGCACCACCTTAACACGATTAGCAATGATCTTGGCTATGCACTTATAAGTCATGTTACAACAAGAAATAGGCATGTAATCATTAAGGCTCAAGGGTAATTCACTTTGGGGATTAAAACAAGGAAAGTATGATTAACTTCTTTGAGAAGCTGACCATTACCAAAAAAAATCCTGAATCACTTTTACAGTCTCCTCCCCCACAATATGTCATGCCCTCTTAAGAAAGAGGGCATTATACCCATCTGGATCAGGGTACTTATCATCCTTGAGAGAGAAGAAAACCTGTTGTTTCTCATCCTCAGTAATGTCACGGCCCATCTCACGCTGTTGAGAATCTGAAAGGGATTTTGACATCCAGTTCCTCAGCTCATGCAATCTCAAATAGTGACTCGGACCACAAGTCCCCAACAAACTCTGGAAATTTTCAACAACCGAATCCTTAATCAAATCTGAGTCGGATGGTTCCATCAGACCAAAGAAGAGAACTAATTTTATTGACATTCTTTCTCTTATTAACAGACTTAAAGAAAACTTCGTTATTTTTATATCCCACATCAAGCCAGTGAATTCCATATTTTTGCTTGAGAAAACTCTCCTCCTCTTGACTCACTCTAGCAAAAATATCTAGCTTCTCCTTTTCAATCTGGTGCCACACTGGGTCAAGAGGGTTCAACGCTAACATGTTCTGAGCATACTCCAAAGAAGCCCTAGCCGCATTAATTCTACCTGAAATGTTGCTAAAATGTTCTTTATTGAAGTCCTTTAGCTATAACTTAAGCAACTTTAGCTTCCTGATAACCCTGAACATAGCACAACCGGCAAGGGGCATGCCCCAAACTTTAGCAACCAGAGGCAAAAACTTATGGTGATTGGCCCACATGTCAAAAAATTTAAATGGCATGGGCACCTTGTCAACTTTGACAAGAGAGTGGACGAGGATGGGTGAATGATTAGAGATACCTCTAGGATAAAAAATCGCTTCAGATTTAGAAAATCTAGAGATCCAAGTATTGTTAACAAGGACATGGTCAAGCTTCCTACAGATAGTATCACCAACATCCTGACAGTTAGTCCGCGTATAAAAGCAACCAGAATACTTCAAATCTGAAAGTTCCGAAGTAATCAAACATTCATAGAACTCCTGATAGTAGCGAGGCCATCATCTATTATTACCCCCTAATTCCTCACTCGAACTCTGGATGGCATTGAAATCGCCAAGAACCAACCAAGGATTATTCCAAAAAAGGCAAGACCTATACTCAAGTTCCTGCCATAGCATAAATCTCTCACTAGCTTCACTTGAACCATACCCAAATGAAACAAAAAAGAAAGGAAACAACATATCTATTAAGTTCTCTCAACAATGAATTATTTGATCAGACATACCAAGACAAGTAACATTAACTACTTTGGGATTCCCAAAAACCCAAATTCTACCATTGATAGAAAATTGGTTGTTATTTATAAAGGACCAACCAAGAAATATATGGTCATAAATAACCAAGACATTACGAGCAGCTACTCTGATTTTCATGATCCCAAAAAGCGTAACTTCTAGGGAGGCAATCATATGTTGGGCCTCCACCTGCTTACCACTTGTGTTAAATCCTCGCGAATTCCAGCAAAATATGTTACGCATGATACCAAAATACCAAAAGATGCTACAAACCTATAAGACAAAGTCAGGTTAAATTTCCCCTAGGGGGAGACTTCTTCTTTTTCTTCTTCATATTTTTAGCACTAGAGTCTAGGTTTATTATATTACCGAAATGATAAGAAAGATTATTTTTTGGAGAAAATGAGCAAGGAATGAAATCTGAGTTGAAGTCCGGATCGGAGCCAGACTCAGTGAGCAAATGCAAGTCAGAATGTAACTGTAGGAATCAAAATGCAAAATAGGATCAAAATAGGCACATTAAGTGTGAGGACCTTCGTTTAGCCCAGTTGTAAATCTCATTTGATGCTTGTTATTATGCATGTAGCGTGAATATCCTTCTTGTTAAAAGATTTTATGCATTATTTGAGCGATATTCATGACCATATATGTAGAACAAGTTGTATGTTTATGTAGCAACTCAAGTAGGTGGATTAGCTTAGTCTTAATCCCAATTAGTTGGTCTTAAGCATGATTAGTTTAGCCCTAATCATGATTATGCTAATCTGGGTTAGTCAAGGTTAATCATGATTAGTTAGTGACTAAGCTTGATTAGTTTGCCCAAATCTTGATTAAGCTAATTGTGATTACTTAGTTACTAATCTAGGTTAATAAATACTAATGAAGTTTGTGCTGCCATAAATTGCATAAATATGAAACTGGTCGAAGCTGATTAAACTGGGTAGATTCTATGTTGATATTTAAATAAGCATATCTCATTCAATACTTGTCAGAGTTGAGTGTTCTCTAACTTTCTAGAAAGGTTAAGATGTGCGCTTTAACATTGTAATTTATATCACTCTCAAATTTGAGGTGTATGTTTCCCTAAATTGCTTAGATTTGGAACTTGTTTGCTTTCACTAAAACTGTTTTGAGCTAAGATATGCATGCAAATGTTTTATATGATGCTTGACGTGTTTAACAGTCGTTATGCATGGTAGCATGATATAAATCATGTGAGTCTTTTGGAAGTAGTGGTGGGGGTCGAAGGTCGGCAAATCGGGTTATATGGAAATGGGATATTTATTGATCTTGCTCAGCAGATTAACCTCCCAGGGGCATTACGTTGTGCCACGTATGCTGTCAATACGTGCGCAGTCTTGTGTAAGGTCTAAATTTATCACTCATAAACTGAATTTGATCAGCTCACCTTTTGAGTGATCAATTTAGGGTCTTAGCAAGAAAGGATGGTAGGTGAACGAGCATTCGGCTTATGATTTGGGCTCCTTAGAATCATTATGATATGTGTTATGCTTGAGTTATTTCCTTTTTGTTCGTTGCAATATATCATATGACTTGCATGAGTTAATGATTAGCATGTTTTGTTTGGTTTATGCACGCTTTTCGTGATTAGGATAGTGTTTAAGTTGGTCATATGTCAACTCTACTTAGCTGTGGCTAACCCCTTTTCCATCTCTACTTTTAGATACTAGAGAGGATCAAGAAGGGCGTTAGCTGGGAAGATTTTGACTACCCTTTTGTACCCAAGAATGAGGGATAGTAAGTCTTTGTGCACTTATAAATAGAGAGTGAGGTGTACTAGTGTCATTTGTTATAGAACAAGAGTGAAAGTGCGGTTTGTATGTGTGTATAAGCTTGGATTTATAAGGATGGGCAAATGTAATATATGTTTAAAAGGCCTGTTGTGTTGTTTATATTCGAATGAAATTAGCACACTCTGATTACTTTCGGAAGAAGGTTAGCGTGTTAGAATATGTGTTGTCGCATCCTGCTTCTTGGGGCGTGACAATTAAGATGGTATAAGAGCATAAGTTTTGCTTATTAGCCAGGATATGATCTTCGGATTACCTATTTTCTTTTGATGCCAGTGTGGCATTTTTCAGCCTAGTTTAGGTTTCCTTTTTTAGCTCTTGCTTAGCAAGACTTGCGGTTCTTTGTTGTATTCCTGAGGTATGCCCTTGTATCTGTTGTACTTTTGTTTCATCGATTGAAATATATTTTTATTTATCGAAAAAAAAGAGTTGAGTCTTAAGCTTGATCTTAGAACTTTGGTTTGCTCTAATTTCATGCCTCTTTATAGGTACGAATGGCTGATAGAGAAGCATATTCTTCAGGGAATGACACAGACAACACTATGAAAGATATGTATGTCATATTGGGGTGTATGGTCTCTTGCTTGGAGAATCAGTAAAATAACAATCTCAATCACCGAGTATCAAACCATGATCTAAAAGTGCAAAGTAAATATGCGAAAGAATTTCATGAATATGCATCCGCTAGACATTGTTGGAGAGGATGATCCGGACAAAGCTAAAAATTGGATTAGGAACTTGGAGAAAATATTCAAAACCATGGTCCTGAATGATGAGATGAAATTATTACTTGTAACTTTTAGACTTGAAAATGATGTTACTTGTTGGTGGGAAATGATTGATAGCAAATGGACAGCGGCTCAAACAGTTCGTTCGCCCTTAGGAATTCTTCAAAATCGAGTTCAATAAAAAATACATTCTCAAAAGTGTTAAACTGAAAAGGGAGACTGAGTTTCTAAATTTTGAGCAGAGCACTCTAAGAGTGCAGCAATATGCCACCAAGTTCACATCATTAGCTAGGCATGCTTCGTACTTGGTAGAGGGAGAAGATAGGATGGCTAGAAAGTTTCAAGACGGTTTGAAGCCTAAATCCGATCTCAATTCTCAATATTGATGACTATTATGAAATGGTGGACAGAGCTTTGCTCATTGAGAAGAGTGTTAGGGACATACAGAGGAAGAGGGCACAGTTGAGTGGAACTAGACCAATCTTTTGAATTGGAAAGGTGGAAGGAATTTGAACGGCGGTGGTAATAAAGTGCATATAATGATCAAAGAAGAATGCAGCAACCTAAGGTAAGCTTGTAACTCAGCAAATTCAGCAAGTACAAGGGTACAAATTGACATGTTCTTATTGTGGCAAGGTTGGGCATAATTCTAATTCTCGCTGGAGGAAGGAAGGGAAATGATATGGCTATGGATCTTTGGATCACTATGTGAATGATTGTCTTAATCTGAGGCCAAACCCATTCAGCAAAGAGGCAAGCAGGGAACGAGTACAGGCCGAGGTATAGGGAAACCAAGACTTCATGGAAGGGCTTTTGTTTCCGGACAAGAAGAGGCAAGAAATTCAGCCAAAGTGATTGGAGGTATAATTTCTATTTTTCAGCACTTGGCACGAGCTTTATTGATCCAGGTTCATCACATTCTTACGTAGCTCCACATTTTGTGCATCATTTGGGTAAGAGACCCGAGAGTTTACCATATGAACTTGAAGGCGTATACCTACAAGGGACTCCTTACTTAGTGACATTATACATAGATCATGCCCAGTAGTAATGTGTGGTAAGGGACTTAACGCTGATCTGATACTTTGACCCCTTCAAAATTTGGATGTCATTCTTGTTATGGACAAGTTATCTCAACATCATGCTAATGTTGGTTGTCATGCTTAGTGTGACACCTCCAGCCCAAGTGATGTCACTGGAGCTAAGATGTCAATCATGTCAACGTTACAGCTTTAAAGATAACACAGAGCAACTACAACCTTAAGATCATGACGAAAACATTACAACACGTCCTTACAAAAAAATTTCTTAATAGTACACATCGTGTCGCAGCGGAAACCACATAATATAACCAACCTAATATGTACACCCAAATTTACATCTGCGTGGCGGTGTACATATTTCCTCGCAGGACCTCAGCATAATTTTTCTTTACCTTTCCCCGAGGTCTCACCTTGTTCAAACCTAGTACCAGAAAAACACATCAGATAAGGAATGAGTGCAAATCACCCAGTAAGAATAATATGAGGAGTATAACGTACAATCCTATCGAATTTAAGGGAGAATCGATCATGAATTTTCAACGAAGGCAAAGGATTTAAGAATGCCAAGAATGAGCATTTACAATGCTCTTGCTGCATCACCTTTGTTCAGATTGAGTGGCTCAAGCCCAACAGAACATCATCCCTTCCACTTGGACAGACTCATGGACTATGCAAGTGCAATGCAAAAGAGATACTAAAGCATAAACATAATGAGAATAACGAGATAATAAATTTAGCAACATCAAATAAAATCAATTGATATGCATACTTGACTCGACACGACAGACTCTAGCACACTTCATCCTCTTTTTGTCAGTTACTCACTTTTTCACTGACCGCCAGTTACTTCCCTTCACTGGCCCTCCATTTAATGCTGCCCCTTCATATGGGGTGTTCATCTCAGTCTTATCCAGATTAGGGAATGGTTTTCATCAAAGAGTGGACTTAGAGAGTATCATTGAACGTATGTCCTCAACTACGCTTTCAGGCTCATTGTCGGGCCGACTAAGGGAATTCATTCTACCTTAAGTCCTCAACAGCACAAGTCAACAAGAAATACCGGTTCATAAACTCAACCGATATTCCAACATAAATATAGGAGTTCAACAAAAGCATGATCAACATGGTATGCCAAGAAAAACAACAAATATCAAATCGGAACCGCACTATCCTTACCTGTTGGCTTTATAGTCGACGAACTCCTCGCTTCCGGATTTTTTTAGCAATGGAACCACCTATCAAATAAAATTCTTCTCGTTAGACCACCCTAAAATACAAAAACATGCTTACCTTACCTCCCCCCTCCCTTACTGTTCATCTGTCTCCCACTTATTACGGCTAATCCATTAACCGGATTTGCCATAACCCATAAGGTGCATTACCCGCACTACCCCCCATCTTGTGGGCATCTAAACTCAATTTTTCCGCTCTTTATAATCCTTACTGCTTAACCATGAGTTTCTGCAAGATTCGTCACCGGGTGTGGAAAATTACTAAAATGCCCCTGACCATAGGTAAATTACCGAAACACCCCCTGACAATTTCTACACCAATAAACACTCCCAATTGCCTCAAAATACCATTTTAAAACAATGTAAACTGAGTTTTGTACTAAAAAGTCATTAAGTGAAATTTTTGTTCAGCCAAACCAAGCATTAGGGAACTAATTTTTCTTCAAAATACGAATCAACCTCCAAATGTCATGAAATTTTAGACACTAAGGAGCCTCAGCCGCATAAAGTTTCTGTAAAATTTTCAGATTAAAATACATTTATTTGTTATTTTTAAAATTTTAAAATCTTATTTGAAATATAAATATATTTAACGTTGTTTGAAAACTCAGAAATATCCAACAATTTTACAGTATGTAGATCCTTCAAAAAGAATATGAGTTTCTCATTTGTGTTCGGCCAAATTATATCATAAAGTCATGTTTCAAAAATAAAGTTTGAAATCAATTAGAGGCTAAGACTTTTAGCGGCATTTACAGTCACTACTCATCACTTTTGGATCAAATTTACACTTTTTCATCACTTTCCATACTTCAAGTTGCATTCTTTAGGTTTGCATGCCTAGAAATATTCCCCTTCTTCACTTATACATGCATTTTATGCTTACTCGTCTCATTACCTATTAAATTCCACTTCAAATTCCATTTAAACCAATTTGATCTCACTTCATTTCCACCTATCTAACTCCATAATTTCATTTAACATGAAATCATAACATAACATAATCAATTCAGCCCTAATCTCCATGAAGAAAACATACCAAAACACCAAGAACACACACAAGTATAGCTGATTTTTACCTCACTTTGGAGACCTATAACTTCTTCGTTTCTTGGCGTAATTACCTTTTGTTTGTTGGAATCTCTTCCTTGCTTCCCCTTCTACAACTTCTCTGTTTGGCTATTCACAATATTATTTTTACATTTTCCTCAAATTCCCTCTCAATCAGCCACGTCGCACACGCACATTGCACGTTGGTTTTGGTTTTTTCCTAACTTTGGCAGTCCCTATCTTCCTCAATTTATCTCCAAATCGATCTTTGTTTCTTGGGTCTTCTTCCTCCCTATTTTCTCTATGACTTCTCAGTTGAAGTCATCCCGTGATCCCTTCTTCGTTTCCCGTTATTCTCCCTCCAACAGCTATCCAGGGTAAGCATTTCCCCATGCCACCTCACTCCACTTATCTCTCCATGCATACACTCCACCTCTTGGAAATGAGAGGTGTCATTCCCCTTTTGTTTATGGCTATTTTGGGCAGCCACAAAATCATACCACCTTTTTTTATGATTATTATTTTTAACAACAGGGGAATTACATCCTTCCCCCTAAAAAAAATTTCGCCCACGAAATTGACATTAACGCACCTCAATCTGCAAATAAGTGAGGATAGTTTTGCCGCATAAGAGCTTTAAGCTCCCAAGTGTCCTCTTCTACTGCATGCTTCTTCCAGATCACCTTGACCACTGGTACTACTTTAGAACGGAGCACTTGCTCTTTTCTAGCGACCACTTCTACAGGTATTTCTTGGTAAGATAGGTTGTCACGAATCTCTACTGATTCTAGCTTTATCACGTGTGCCGGATCTGGAACATACTCCCTCAGCATAGATACATGGAACACATTGTGTATGTATCCTAATTCTAGGGGTAGTTCAAGTTTATATGCTACCGTTTCAATCCTTGACAAGATCCTAAATGGTCCAACGAATCTATGGCTTAATTTTCCTTCTTCCAAACCGCATAATACCTTTCCACGGCGACACCTTCAGAAATACGAGGTCACCTACCTCAAATTCCCGCGTTCTCCATTTTTTATCAGCGTAGCTTTTCTGCCTACTCTGCACGGTACGAAGCCTATCTTGTATCATTTTAACCTTATCCTTCAGTTCTTTAACTAACTCGGTACGAGATAACCGCCTCTCTCCAACCACATCCCAGCAAATCGATGTACGACACCTTCGACCATACAATGCTTCGTACGGGGCCATACTAATACTTGTCTGATAATTATTGTTATACGAGAAATCAATTAACAATAATTGTTCATCCCAATTTCCTCCAAAGTCTATGGCACAAGACCTTAACATATCTTCCAAAATCTAGATCGTTCGTTCAGATTGGTCATCCGTTTGTGGATTAAATGCCGTACTCATGCTCAATCTGGTCCCCAACTCCTCTTGGAAACTTTTCCAAAATCGGGAGGTAAATTTTGTATCCCGATCAGATACGATGGTAACGAGCACACCGTATAAGTTCCTTCTGCGTGAAAATATATTTTAAACTTTTGTGATCCATATAAATCTCACAAGTTGCACCATATAAGTAATGTCTCTAAATTTTCAAGGCAAATACCATTGCCGCCAGCTTTAGATCATGCGTTGGATAATTCCTCTCGTGGGTTTTCAGCTACCGCGACGCATAAGCGGTCACTTTCCCCTTCTGCATAAGACCACACCCTAATCCCTCTCGAGACGCATCACAATATACCACAAACCCATCAGACCCATATGGTAAGGTGAGTACTGGGGTAGTCACTAACTTTTCCTTCAGTTCTTGGAAACTACGCTTGCACTTCTCTGTCCAGTTAAACTTCACATTCTTTCGGGTTAGGTTGGTCAGTGGGTAGGCAATCTTAGAAAAGTCTTTAATAAACCTTCGATAATAGCCCGCTAGTCCTAGAAAACTACGAACATCATAAACAGATGTTGGGCGCTCCCAGTTTGACACCACTTTGACTTTCTCGGGATCTACCGATATCCCTTCCCCTGTCACGATGTGGCCCAAGAACTGTACCTTTTCAAGCCAAAACTCACACTTCTTGAATTTGGCATATAACATGTGGTCTCTTAATATTTGTAAAACTTGTCTCAGGTGCTGAACGTGTTCTTCTTTGCTCTTCGAATATATCATAATGCCATCGATGAAAATGATAACACAACGATCGAGATATCCTCGAAATACCCGATTCATCAAATCCATAAAGGCTGCCGGGGGCATTAGTCAACCCAAAAGGAATCACCAAAAATTCATAGTGCCCATATCTGGTCCTAAAGGTTGTCTTAGCAATGTCGCTTTCCTTCACCTTTAGTTGATGATATCCTAATCAAAGGTCAATCTTAGAAAAATATTTCACGCCCTACAACTGATCAAAAAGGTCATCTATACGTGGCAAGGGATACTTATTCATGATCATCACCTTATTCAGTTCTCGGTAATCAATCCATAGCCTCATAGATCCATCCTTCTTCCTTATGAATCATATTGGGGCCCCCCATGGTGAAACACAGGGACAAATAAATCCTAACTTCAATAGTTCTTCCAGTTGTACCTTCAACTCACTCATCTCCGAAGGTGCCAGTCTATAAGGTGCCTTGGATATAAGGCTAGTTCTGGGAACTAAATCAATACTGAACTCCACTTCTCGGTCCGGTGGTAGCCCTGGAAGATCTTTAGGAAAAATATCTGAAAATTCATTGACTACAGGTATCTGCTCCAATTGTTGTTCACTAACACGAATATCGTATACGTGTGCCAGATAACCTCGGCACCCGCTACGAAGACAACGACGAGCTCGTAGAGCTGATATTAGGTAAGGGGGCTTTACCACCCTATCCCCTTGTATGACAACTTTAGGTCTATTAGGCATCGACAGCTTAATCAACTTACGACAACAATCTACGTTAGCATGATGAGCAGCTAACCAGTCCATTCTGAGGATTACGTCGAAGTCTCCCAAATCTAAGGGTATAAGGTTAGCATGAAAGATTTGATCAACTATTTGAATTGGGCATCCTTATATATTTTAGTGGCTAGAAGGGATTTGCCACTGGGTATGTTCACTGCAAGTATGGCCTCAAGTGACTGACAGGGCATCGTTAACTTTTTCGCAAATGCTAATGAAACAAAGGAATAAGTAGCACCAGAATCAAACAATATAAGGGCTTTACGAGAGCAAAAAGGGAAAGTACCTGTCACCATATCTTCGGACTTTATAGCCTCCTTTAATTCCATCGCATTTGCTCGACCTACCGCTCTCGGCCTTCCTTCTATGGTTATTGTCTTTCGCTGAGGGCACTCATTTGCATTATGTCCTAGTTTTTGGCACTCGTAACAAACCTGCTGATTCAACCTACAGTCATTCGTCCCGTGGCCCTGCTTACCACACTTAAAACAAGCTCCTGTTCCTTTTACGCAGTTGTTGCCCTCATGCTTCGTCCCACACCAACGACATTCTCGAGTCCCACTCATTTGTCTTGGACCTTGTCCAGATTTTCCTTCTTCTATGCTTTTTCTAAATTTTCTTTCGCTATCTCTACCTTTGTCTTGTAATCTATTCTGCTTCCTTCCTTGTTCTCTTCTTTCTTCCCATGCCTTTCAACTTTCTGCCTCCACCAACAATGCCTTTTCTACGAACTCAGCAAACGTTCGAAGTTGAAAGCATTTCTCTATTTTCCACAAGGGTTGTCTCAAACCTTCTTCAAAGCGTCTAGCCTTATGATCCTCCGTATTCACCTGGTAAGGAGTGAAACGTGCTAGTTTATAACATTCCAGGATGTACTCCTCCACAGTCTTGCCTTTTTGTTTTAATCCAGGAAATCTGTTTCCAACCTAGTTTGTACAGTCAAAGGAAAATACTTTTCCTCGAACATTTGCTTAAATCGGTTCCACTTGATATAAGCCCGATTTGCTTTCCTCCTTTCTTCTACTTGCTTCTGCACATCCCACCAATAAATCACCGCCCCTCGTAACATATGCATAACAAATGCGACCTTTTGGTGTTTTCTGCAACCTATTATTTCAAATGCTTTTTCTGTTTCCTTTAACCAAGGAACCGCCTTTATTGGAACGCTTCCTCTATGGAATTCGTTGGGTCGAGCATCCTGAAAATCTCGAAACACACATTCCTGCCTTCCAGCTACTAGATTTGTCGCATTAACAGCAACTGGTTCTGTTGCGGGTGCTGCCACAACTTCCTGCAGAATCCCACCAATTCTCTTCGTAAGTCTTCTCTATTAATTTCTGCCCTATTATCATTGTTGTTTCCCATGATGGCGCCTTTGGTTGGAGCCAAAGACGCTTCAGTCTGGGGTGCCTCTTGCAAAGGATCTCTCTCCTGTTCACTTGGTATTGGAATCTCTCGATTTCCTAAATTACGTGTCATGCTGAAAATAGTATAACAAGTCTTACATTCACATACAACAAATGCAACTTCATAAAATAACGACATCAGTACAACATAAATCTCATGCTACGATTATCATACAACGATAGATTGTACGCCTAGACATACAACATTTGACTCAAGCAAACCCATATCGCTCTTTAAACAGCTGCGCACTCCAGTAATCTTCATCTAGTAACATCTTATGCTCGTTACCAAACAAGGCTCTACCCGGAGGGCATTCACGAACAACTTCCTGCATCTTTTGGACAACCCGCGAGCTAGCATCCACTGTATCCTCAACCAACCTATTTGCCTTCTTCTTTTCCTTAAGACGCTCTATCTCCAGTCTCTTTATCTCACTGTCTGCTTTAACTTTTAGGGATTCTAGCTGATAGAACAGTTCATCCCTCTCGTTGGAGACCCTTATATACTTGCATTTCTAAAAATTCATGACCTTCCTTCTTGACCGCTCACTCGGTCCTTCCTCCTTCACCTCTATGTCAGCTCAAAAAGGTTGATCGTCCTCTATTTCCTCTATCTCGGGGCCCTACAAATTCATGACCACGGGCTCCTCCTTGAAATCCACAAAGTCCTCCTCAATTTCTTCCCGGTCTTCCTCACTGTCCACATCGGGGTTCAGCACACCCATCATATCATCTTCAATCCACCCCCCTATATTTGCTGGTGCACCTGCCATTTCCTGCAACGACGACAGAATAACAATTCTTATAACTTAGTTATGCCATAATTTGTTCGACTTACACACCTCGGTCACCCTGTTACATTCTTCTATTCTTCTTCTTAATCTTGTATCAAAGCTTACACGTCGTTCTAAGCACTCCAACAGTCTACAAGATCATAATACCTAAGCTCTGATACCACCTGTGACACCCCCAGCCCAAGTGATGTCACCGGAGCTGAGATGTGAATCCCTGTCAACATTACAACTTTAAGCATAACACAGAGCAACTACAACCTTAAGATCATGAAGAAAATATTACAACACGTCTTTACAAAAAATTTCCATGATAGTACACATCGTGTCGCAGCGGAAACCGCATTATATAACACAACCTAATATGTACACCCAAATTTACATCTACGTGGCGATGTACAAATTTTCTTGTAGGACCTCAGCATAATTTTTCTTTACCTTTCACCGAGGTCTCACCTTGTTCAAACCAAGTACCTGAAAAAAACATCAGATAAGGAATGAGTGCAAATCGCCCAGTAAGGATAATACGAGCAGTATAACGTACAATCCTATCCAATTTAAGGAGAATCGATCATGAATTTTCAACGAAGGCAAAGGATTTAAGAATGCCAAGAACGAGCATTTACAATACTCTTGCTGCATCACCTTTGTTCAGATTGAGTGGCTTAAACCCAACAGAACATCATCACTTCCACTTGGACAGACTCATGGACTATGCAAGTGCAATGCAAAAGAGACACTAAAGCATAAACATCATGAGAATAACAAGATAATAAATTCAGCAACATCAAATAAATTAATTGAGATGCATACTTGACACGACACGACAGACTCTAGCGCGCTTCATCCTCTTTTGCCAATTACTCACTTTTTCACTGACCACCAGTTACTTCCCTTCACTGGCCCTCCACTTAATGACGCCCTTTCATACGGGGTGTTTATATCAGTCTTATCCAAATTAGGGAATGATTTTCATCAAGGAGAGGACTTAGAGAGTATCTTCGATCGTAAGTCCTCAACAACGCTTTCAGGCTCATTGTCGGGCCGACTAAGGGAATTCATTCTACCTTAAGTCCTCAACAGCACAAGTCAACAAGAAGTACCGGTTCATAAACTTAACCGATATTCCAACATAAATATAGGAGTTCAACTCGAGCATGATCACCATGGTATGCCAAGAAAAACAACAGATATCATATCGAAACCGCACTATCCTTACCTGTTGGCTTTATAGTCGACGAACTCCTCGCTTCCTAATTTTCTCAGCAATGGAACCACCTATCAAATAAAATTCTTCTCATTAGACTGACCTAAAATACAAAAACATGCTTACCTTACCTCCCCCCTCCTTTACTGCTCATCTCTCTCCCATTTATTACTGCTAATCAATTAACCGGATTTGCCATAACCCATAAGGTGCATTACCCGCACTACCCCCCATCTTGTGCACATCTAAACTCAATTTTCTAACTCTTTATTGTCCTTACTGCTTAACCATGAGTTTCTGCAAGATTCGTCATCGGGAAAATTACCGAAATTCCCCTGACCATAGGTTAAATTACCAAAACACCCCCTGACAATTTTTACGCCAATAAACACTCCCTATTGGCTCAAGATATCCTTTTAAAACAATGTAAACTGAGTTTTGTACTAAAAAGTCATTAGGTGAAATTTTTGTTTGGAAACCCCACCGGGGTAACCAAACCAAGCGTTAGGAAACTAATTTTTTTTTCAAAATATGAATCAGCCTCCAAATGTCATGAAATTTTAGACACTAAAGTGACTGCATAAAGATTCCTTAAAATGTTCAGATTAAAATACATTTATTTGTTATTCTTAAAATTTTGAAATCTTATTTTAAATATAAATATATTTAACATTGTTAAAAAACTCAGAAATATCCAAAAATTTTACAGTATGTAGATCTTTCGAAATGAGTATGAGTTTTTCTTTTGTGTTCGGCCAAATTATATCTTAAAATCATGTTTCAAAAATAAAGTTTGAAATCAATTAGAGGCCAAGACTTTTAGCAAAATTTACAGTCACTACTCATCACTTTTGGATCAAATTTACACTTTTTAATCACTTTTCACACTTCAAGTTGCATTCTTCATATTTGCATGCGTAGAAATATTCCCCTTCTTCACTTATACATGCATTTTATGCTTACTCATTGATGCCAAGGAAAGTGGGTTCGCAGTCGACGTGAAGGTGCCGCAATGAATGCAGTCTGAGTCAGATGCCAAATGTGATGATGTAGGACACAGCAAGGGCAGAGCAAGGGCTGAGACCAAGGGCTTCCCAGACAGAGCTTGAGGGTGGCAGAGCTATTAGGGCGATAGTGTAGGATGAATATACAACGACAGTCACAGTCTGATGCTTAGGTCCAGAGCTAGGGTCATGTATGTTTCTCTCTCTAGGATTCTAGAGTGAGAAAGTGAAAGTGTTCAAAAAATGCCCAACCGATCAATGAATTCTCAAGACCTCTATTTATAGAGGTTGAGATGATGATGTCATCACGTGACACGTGGCGCTCCCCGGGAGTGACACGTCACTGAGGGGTCCACAGTTGCCAGTGCTCCACGGACTGTCGAATCGCATATTCACCCGGCCTGCCCCGCACAAAGTCGCTATGTCTGTCTAGAAAGACTGGCTCCCACAGCGTCAATGTGGCCAGAGAACCCCCTTGATCTAGCCTCTAATCCAAGCCCTTGCAGAATCCCACAGGCCTGGCAACGGTGGGGAAGACCCGACACCCAACTGCCAGGCGGACTAGGTGTAATGCCCTCCAAAGACCTGCTCCTGTCTCGGAGTGACCCGGGGGTCATAACCCATAGGGGTGCCTACGTAAGTCCCCAGTGCCGGAGCACGTAGGCTAGTCACGCAGGCACCCTGGCGGAGACAATGTCCCGGAGGAGTCACCTATCCCGCTGCGAAGGGTCCTCATGCCGGAGCACTACAAACGGAGCCCCCCAGAATGAAGACGGCGATGGCTTTATGGTAACGAGCCCATCTCGTGGCGGCGATGACTTTGTGGTAACGAGTCCATCCCGCTGCGAGGGGTCCTCGTGCCAGAGCACTACGAACGGAGACCCCTGGAATGAAAACGGCTATGGCTTTGTGGTAATGAGCCCATCTCGTAGCGGCGATGACTTTGTGGTAACGAGTCCATCCCACTGCGAGGGGTCTCATGCCGAAGAACTATGAATGGAGCCCCCCGAATTGCTGCACACTCCGAAGAGTGGGTCGAAGCATGTTCCACATCCATGGCAGGGGCGCATGGTGTGGTGAATAAGTGTGATGCCCGGAGGCCTGTAACATGATTGTGGTGCATGGGCGTGGCGACGAGTGTCGCGAGACCATACCTGGTGTCGGGGGCACATATCATGAGAATGGCGCACGAGCGTGGCGACGAACGTCGCGGAGACAATACTTGGTGCCGGGGCACATGTTATGAAAGTGGTGCGGCGACGAACATCGCGTACCCATACTTAGTGCCGAGGGCACGTATCATGATGATGGCGTACGGGCACGGCGACGAACGTCGCAGAGCAATACTTGGTGACGGGGGCATATGTCATGTGAATGGTGCATGGGCGTGGTGACGAACGTCACAGAGACAATATTTGGTGTCGGGGCACATGTTATGAAAATGGCGCATGGGCGCGGCGACAAACGTCATGGGGACAATATTTCGTGCCGGGGCACATGTTATGAAAGTGGTGCGGCGACGAACGTCGCAAAGCCATACTTGGTGCTGGGGCATGTATCATGACGATGGCACACGGGCACGGCGACAAACGTCACGTAGCCATACTTAGTGCCTGGGGCACCAATCATGATGATGGAGCACGGGCACGGTGACGAACGTCGTGGAGCAATACTTGGTACCAAGGGCACGAATCATGAGAATGGCGCATGAGCGCGGCGACAAAAGTCGCGGAGACAATACTTGGTGCCAGGGCATATGTCATGAGAATGGCGCATGGGCGCGGCGACGAACGTCGGAGAGCTGCGCACGAGCGCTCGTCGGGTGTCCCGAAGATAGTATGTGAGCTGAGTGTACCTGTCATAACAAGATAATGAATCAACACGTAGTAATGAAAAAGTTGGGAGTGATGGTACGTGGTCATCGGTGACGGGTCATTCGGTGGTAGTGCGTGACTTCGGGCAATGGGCATCGCGGGAGCAGTATGCAATCACGGACGACGGACGTCACGAGGTTGATGCATGATGGACATCACGAGGTTGATGGATGACGGACGTCGTGAAGTTGATGCACGACGGATGTCCCGAGGTTTATGCATGACGGACGTCACGAGGTTAGTGCACAACGGATGTCATGATGTTGATGCACGACGGAGGTTCATGAATGACGGACATCGCGAGGTTGGTGTACGAACGTCCGTAAACATCGTGGAGGTGCACAGACTCGAGAAAACAAGTGCTCGCGGGAGCGGAGGCCATAGGCCAAAATTGGGAGAAGGTCAAGGCCACCACCCCTGGGGAGGCCGAGGCTAACTCTAAGGGGTGGCCAAGGCCAATGGCCAACTCCCATGAAGGGAGGCCAAGGCCACTCTCCCTTTGGGTGAACTTTGGGCGTACCGACGGAAGGTGTTTCGTTGGGCAATGACAAATCTGGAAGTTGCGTTACGACGAGCGTGTCGACATGAATCATACCCATGTGACGAACAAGGTGTCTAAGTCACATATGAAGTGTATGAAGCAACAAAGTGCGAAAGGGACTTTGCACGAAGAGTGAACAACCGGGGGGGAGGCCAAGGCCAACCCCCCATGGAGGCCGAGGCCGACCCCATGGCCTTTCGGGAGGCCGAGGCTGACCCCATGGGGTTGGCCAAGACCTTTGCCCTTGACCTCGTTGCTCTGGTTGTGCCATCGGTCGAAGCTTTTGATGAAAAGGTGTTCGGGTGGTCTCGGTGTGACGGTCGCGCTAGCGTCAATGACGTTGACGTTGACGTAAAATAATTGGTGACTAAGTCGCGCGAGAGGCGTGTGAAGCAAAGAATGCACGTGACCTGGGCGCGCGCACTTTGACCAGTTTGAAGCATTGAATACTGTGCTTGTGCAGACGTGTCATGCAAAATGGGACTCCAAGTGGACCTTTGAGTGCGACCAGAATTGGTTGGGAACACTCATCTCATTACCTATTTAATTCCACTTCAAATTCCATTTAAACCAATTTGATCTCACTTCATTTCCACCTATCTAACTCCATAATTTCATTTAACATGAAATCATAACATAACATAATCAATTCAGCCCTAATCTCCATCATGAACACATACCAAAACACCAAGAACACACACAAGTATAGCTGATTTTTACCTCACTATGGAGACCTGTAACTTCTTTGTTTTTTGGCGTAGTTACCTTTTGTTTGTTGGAATCTCTTCCTTGCTTCCCCTTCTACAACTTCTTTGTTTGGCCATTCACAATATTATATCTAGATTTTGTTTGGCCATTCACAATATTATATCTAGATTTTCCTCAAATTCCCTCTCAATCAGCCACATCACACAGCTTTGCACACTGCAGGTTGGTTTTGGTTTTGGTTTTTTCTTAACTTTGGTAGTTTCTATCTTCCTCAATTTATCTCCAAATCGATCTCTGTTTCTTGGGTCTTCTTCCTCCCTATTTTCTCTATGACTTCTCAGTTGAAGTCATCCCGTGATCCCTTCTTCATTTTCTGTTATTCTCCCTCCAACAGCTGTCTAGGGTAAGCATTTCCCCATGCCACCTCACACTCCACTTATCTCTCCATGCATACAATCCACCTCTTGAAATGAAAGGTGTCATCCCCTTTTGTTTGTGGCTATCTTGGGCAGCCATGAAATCAGACCACCTTTTGTTTTTTAATTTTTTTTTAAAAACAGGGTATTACACGAAAACAGAGTGTAACTTTTGATATGCCGGAACAAGGTGTACTGGAACTTGTCAGGGATAAAGGGTTTTCTTCAACCCCTATTATTTCTGCTATTTATGCTCGTAGGTTGCTTTTTAGAAGTTGTGTAGGGTATCTTTGTTATGCAATTGATCACGATAAGAAAGGGCATAAAATTGAAGATATTTCAGTTGTTCATCAGTTCAGTGATGTGTTCCCTGATGATATAAAAGCTCTACCCCCCGATCAAGAATTTGAATTTGTCATTGAGTTATTGCCAGGAACAAGTCTGGTTTCTAAAGCTCCATATAGAATGGCTCCCACATAGTTGAAAGAGTTGAAGGTTCAGTTGCAAGAACTACTAGATAAAGGCCTTATTCAACCAAGTGTATCACCTTGGGGTGCTCTCGTATTGTTCGTTAAAAAGATAGACGGTTCGCTGAGATTGTGCATTAATTATAGGCAACTAAACCCATGACTGTGAGGAACAAATACCCACTTCCGCACATTGATGACTTGTTTAATCAATTACAGGGTGCAACAATATTTTTTAAGCTTGATTTGAGATCGGGATATCATCAATTGAAAGTCTGGAAAGAAGATGTACCCAAAATAGCTTATAGAACACGTTATGGTCATTATGAGTTCCTTGCTATGCCATTTGGTGTTACTAACGCTCCAGCAGCCTTCATGGACATGAGGAATTGTGTTTTTCAGTCATACTTGGATTCCTTTGTTGTAGTCTTTATTAATGATATTTTTGTCCACTCCAAGGACAGTGAACAACATGAGTACCATCTCCGGGTAGTGTTGTAGGTTTTACGTGAAAAGAATTTGTACGCAAAGTTTAGCAAATTTGAATTTTGGCTCGAGCAAGTAACATTTTTTGGACATATTGTATCTACTGCAGGTTTATCAGTAGATCCGGTAAACATTGAAGCGATTATAAATTGGCAAAGACTGGCTACTATGAAAGAGGTTCATAGCTTATTGGGATTGGCAGGGTATTACCATAGATTTGCGAAAAATTTCTCAATGATTTCAAGTCCATTAACAAAGCTTACTCAAAAATCAGTGAAGTTTGTTTGGGATACAAAGTGTGAGGCTAGTTTTCAAGAATTGAAGCAACGATTGATTTCAGCTCATTTTCTTACTCTACCGAAAGGTAATGATAACTTTATAATGTACAGTGATGCCTGACATGTCGATTTGGGTTGTGTTTTAATGCAGCAAGGAAAGGTAATAGTCTGTGCTTCAAGGAAGCTAAAACCGTATGAGCAAAACTATTCTACACATGATTTGGAATTGGCAGTTATTGTATTTGCCCTACATAATTGTATAGGGCAGCATTTGAAGTGTACACTGACCATAAAAGCTTGAGGTATTTATTTTCACAAAAAGAGCTTAATATGAGGCAACGTAGATGAATAGAACTTTTAAATGATTATTTTTTCTTTTTTCGATAAATAAAAATATATATCAACAGAAGAAACAAAAATACAACATATGCAAGGGGCATACCCCAGGAATAACAAAGGAAACGCAAGTCTTGCAAAGCAAGAGCTAAAAAGTAGACCTAACTAGGCTGAAACAAGACACATAGGCCTCAAAGAAAAAAGGATATACATAACCACCGAAGCTAGATCAGCAAAAGAACATACAAAGATAGACCAGATGGAGCAACAAAGAGAAGCCACGTGGAGAGTCTAAAGATCCTGGTAGAAAGAGCATCGCACTAAAAATGCGATGAATCATGCTCAAAATTACAAGGGTCTATCTGTACGTAGATCGATCCGCCGGATAGCAATCTAGACCATACGACGACAGGATCAAGCGAATATGGAATCTGGGAGTTGTCATTCACCCTGGAACCATCGATTAGTCGAGGTATTGGCTACTTTTCTACAAGTGAAACCTCCACCGGATGACAAAGCGATAAATCATGCAAAAAACGCAAGGGTCTGGCTGTACATGGACCAATCCCTCGCATATCAATTTGGACCAAACCATGATGGTATCAAGCGAAAATAGAGTCGGGGAGGTGCCATTCACCCTGGAACCATCGATTAGTCGGGGTATCGACTACTTTTCTAAAAGAGAACAACATCCACCGAATGACCTAGACAAGACCTGCAGAACAAGAAACCACATTAGTATACTTATTCTGGAAGGAACGCGAATTCCGCTCTCTGCAGATGTAGTACACCAACGCTGCAAAAGCTGTAACACCCCAAAATTTTAGAGGTGCTCAAATATTACTTATTGGATTGAGGAAAGAAATTAATGATGATTTTAATTGACAATTAGGATTGACATTGTCGTGCTTGTTAGGTGTCTTCACACAATCGTGACACCTCGTGCTTATTGAGGACTCAGTGTTGATTACTTATCTGATCGACACTTCATGATACATATCATTGTCATGCTTGTGACGTGTCAACATAGTATTGCGACACGTCGTGCTTCAAGCCTTGTCGTGCTTTCCTTAGCCTTGTCATGCTTGTTAGGTGGCACATCCTTGTTTTGCCATATCATGCTTTGTGCCTTGTCGTGCTTTGGTTAGCATTGTCGTGCTTGTTAAGTGGCACATCCTTATTTTGCCACCTCGTGCTTCGCGCTTTCTTGTGCTTTGGTTAGCATTGCCGTGCTTGTTAGATGGCACATCTTTATTTTGCCACTTGTGCTTCGAGCTTTGTCGTGCTTTGGTTAGCATTGTCGTGCTTGCTAGGTGGCATAGCCTTGTCTCGCCATGTCGTGTTTCCTTACACCTCGTGCTTCCTAGAAATTTCTATAAATAGGTCGTTGATCTTTTCAAGTTATTTTATCTTTGACTTTTATCAATAGGTAGACAACTAAAGAGTGAGAAAAGATGAAAAAGGAATCATAGGGCCTGATTGCGAGCAATGGTATAAGTGGATTCTTCGTGATTTAGGTAAGGGGAATTACATATCACTATTCTTTTGTACCACATAGTTATTTCTTAACGTTCCTTGTACTCCTAAACACTGTTATTCTGAAATCTTATGAAATGCTTTGTTTTGGAGGTTGGTAAATATCTTGTTTTTGAAATATGTTTTCGGGACGTGGCTTAAGTATTTTTGACCAATGATAGTGCTCCAGTGATTTGTCTATGTGCATGGTATGCTATGATACAGTTGAACTTTGGCGGATCCCTTTGAGGATACCGGAAGTAAGATGTTGAAGTGTTATGTGCAACCTGGATATTGAATTGGTTTACTAAGTGTAAGATGTTGTAGTAAGAGTGTTTGATTCTAATCCTATGGTGCTATGATTATTCCACTTACTGGGCTACCCGGCTCACCCCCCATCATTTACCTCTCCAGTGCAGATGATTATTTTGGTGAGCATATGCAAGCGGGGGATGTGAGCAGGATTTGCAGTTTTGGAGTTTTAGAATTATTTGTAACCTATTTTAGGGCTTGTGATCTGATGGGATATTGTTGTAATTGTTTTGAAGATATAATATTAGTCGCTTGGGTCTTCTAACCTGATTGTGATTGCGTTGTGATTTTATTTAAGAAATATGAATTGGGTGATTGACGATTCAGGGTCGTCACAAAAGCTATTCGACAGACCGATGCCAGGAATCCAGGGCCCTGCCACTCAGAGGAAGCTCTATCAACCATACCCTGCTAACTTAACATAGACCAGTTAAAATTACATTTCTTTTGAATAATAGACCACAACCTAAACGCGAAAGGGCAACTAAAAAATAGATGATCAAGGGACTCAAAAGGAATGCTACAGAAAACATAGCTCATGCTAGGAATGACATGGCAAGCAAAAAGCCTATCCTGCGTACTTAATTTTTCCCTAATGGCCAGCCATAAGACGAAGTTATGGCGAGGAACACGCCACTTACCCGACAGTAAGGAAGCCCATCTAGCTACTGGTTGCTTGTGTCGAAGGGCTTCCCACGTACTCGTAATGGAGAACTCCCCAAAACCACTAACAGACCAGACGATTCTATCAGGTACATCCAGGACATAACGAAAAGAGCTAGGGGTACTCTCGCGCTACTCCATGAGCTCAAGTGTATTGGACACAGGCCAACACCATGAGGAGCCGACGATCACATCAGACACGCTTGCTCGCCAACCCAGACCAGAGTAAGAAATAATCCTATCAGCAAGGGTAGGAATGATTGGACCTATTGGATGCCACCAATCAAACCACCGAGAGATCCTACTACCATCCCCAACTATATACCGGGAAAAAGAGCGAATCATATCCCTAACCATGAGAATCTTACACCAAGACCAGCTACAATCACTGGGGCAAGAGACCTCCCAAAAACTCCTTCCCATCAGAATGTTAGACTTAACCCACCGTGGCCAGAGGGAATTCGACCTGAATGATATGATGGACAAAATGTGGCTAGAAATGGTAGCAAAGTTCCACACCATAATCTGCTTAATCCCAGGCCACCCTCTTTCTCAGGACAACATACATCAGCCCAAGCCACTTTGGCTCCTGTCGTACAAAGCCCCGTACCCTTCCAAAGGAAAGCTTGAAAAATCCTCTCTATCTCCAAAATCACTTTCTTCGGAAGGATAAAAACTAAAGCCCAGTACACCTGGATAGAGAATAAGACTGATCTAATCAACTGGACCCTACCGACATACGATAGATAATTACAAGTCCAATGCTAAACTTTCTTCACTATACAGTCCAGGAGAGGCTGACAATCCTCTTTCTGCAAACAGGTGGAGATTAGAAGGACTCCAAGATATCGCATAGGGAGCTCACCCTCAAGAAAGCCAAGACAAGAAAAGATCAAAGCCTTTGTAGTAGGCTCAACACCAGAGAAGAAAACATAGCTCTTATTAGGGTTGGGAACGAGTACCGAAAACTGCTGAAAGACAGTGAGACCATGCTTCAAGACCTGAACCGAAGGAAGGTCACCCTGACAAAAAAGCATGAGGTCATCAGCAAAGGCAAACTGGAAAATATCATCCTAATGGCACCTCCATTGGTAGCGAAACTAACTACCAACTACTAGCCTTTGCATCATCCCTACAAGAACATCCATGCATATAAGAAAAGGTAAGGGGACATCGAATCCCCTTGCCTGATACCTCACCTACCAAAAAAAACATTAGATTCCCCGTTTATGATGATCGAAAAGCTCATACTAGAGACACAGGCTTTGTGTCACGCCCCCAAATCGGGAGGCCGCAACTACAAAGCAAACCTCAGGATATACTTTTACCATTCAAATGATAACAGTATAAACAGAGCAACTAAATCCTCTAAAATGATATATATATATATATATATATATATATACACTTATATCCATTGAACAAAAGCTATCCCAATCTCAAGTGTTTCTTCCAAGGAGTATTCTTTTACAAAACAATTTCTAATCGTAGCGGACATTTATACAAAACAATTCTATCAAATTACCCCAACCGGGTAAAGTTCCCAAAAGAATATAACTACAAAGTTGATCAAACCAAAAAGCAAAATCTCGTAGCTCCCAAAGCTGCCATAAGAATTAAGAGTCACTTCCTTCACCTGTGGCAAAGGAAACGTAAGAAGACAAAGCGGTGAGCTCAAATAGCCCAGCAGGGTAACAAATGGAAAGATGTCAAGTAATAAAGGCATAATCTAACAACAATATTACAGGAAATAGACCAATCATGTCTTACCATCAAATATTGAAGTATCAAAGATTAGCATTTAACCCAAAACAAATTCCAATAATATGTAGGGTATGCTACAAACATGATATGACTATGGTGGTCATAAGACCCAATGTCGAACCAAACAAACAAACATCAAACGTGTGCTCCGGAGCGTACTCGAAGGCTTCCGCTCTCTAGTATAACAAACATGTGTCCCACGGACCCTCTAAATTTTGAGAGTTGTTCAACATAGTCAATTTCAATCTTAATTGACGGTCATAAATGTACGAATTCAAAGATGTGTATCATCATGCACAAACAAAAAAAGGGGAAACAATGTTCTTAAAGAGGGCAAAAGTGGAATAACTCAAATATATACCAATATGGATAAACAAACTTGATGAACATAAACATTCAAATTTTGAAAATACCTTGCCACAGCAAAAACCGTATAAACCCTTACCTCAAATAGCTTTTTGAACAAGGAAAAACTGTAAAGCACCACTTTATTACCAAAGAAGCTTTTCAAGCCTTCAAATCTTTCTCTCTCTCCCCGCCAAAAAGGAAAAGAACACAGTACAAAGGAACAAGGACCCCAAAAAAGGCTAGAAAAGAAATAGGACAACTATTTATATGATACCAGGAAAATTTTTAAGTTTCATTCGAAGGAAAAGACTTTCCTTCGATCGAATTCAGCATACGCAAAAATGGTTCAATTTTTTTAATTCGACCAAAAATGAGTTTTCATTACTTTTTTTTTTGCATTCGACCAAAAAACTAGTTTTCATTCTGATGCCAAGGAAAGTGGGTTCGTGCCTACGTGGAGGTGTCACAAAGGCTGCAGTCCGAGTCAGCTTCCAAGTATGCAAAGTGAAAGACAGCAAGGATGGAGTAAGGGCAGAGGGCAAGGCTTCCCAGACAGGCCACGAGGAGTGACAGTGCTGCGGAGACGAGGCTGAGACGAGCAGGGTCGGCAGATGGCAGTCGACAGTCCAAGTCAAGGTTCGAGTCGGGGTCCAATGTTACGGTCCAAAGTTATGTTTCTCTATCTAGAATCCAAGAGCTCCCAAATTCTAGAGTGAGAAAGTGGTTTTGTAAGAATGAGCCAAAAAAGCCCCCTTTTGAGTCATAAAGTACACTATTTATAGGAAACAGTGTGCTTATGTCATAAAGTGCCACATATCGTTCCTTGGGAGTGACACGTCACCAAAAGGTCCCAAAATGCTAGTTCTCCATCATACTACCGGTTCCTAAATTTCTATTGCCTGCCCCACACAGTGTCGTTCAACCTATCTGAGAAGACTTACCATACCACGATAGCATGATCAGAGTAAGCACGTTCCCCCAGTCACCGATCCAAGCCCTTACTGAATCGCACAAGATGCGTCAAGAGACGCGCAGAGAACCTAACAGCGGTGAGGGTTGCTTCTGTAGCCAACTGCCAGGCGGACTAGATGCGATGCCCTCCGAGGATCTGCTCCCGTCCCTGAGTGACCAGGGGGTCATTACCCTGGTGGTGTCGACGATAAATGGTAACATGAGTGGACATGCTCGCAGCTCAGTGCTCAGAGTCCGTGGCATGCCGGAGCCCCCCGTGACTGTGCCAGAGCCCCCCACCCCCGTGATTGTGACGGCGATGGCTTTAAGGTTATGTGCCCATCCGTTGGCAGCGATGACTATGAGGTTGTGAGTTCATCCCACAGTGAGGAGTCCTCGTGTCGGAGCCCACCGTGATTGTGACGGCGTTGGCTTCAATGTTATGAGCACATCCCATGGCGGCGATGACTATAAGGTTGTGAGTTCATCCCGCTGCGAGGGGTCCTCATGCCAGAGCCCCCCGTGATTGTGATGGCGATGGCTTGAAGGTTGTGAGCCCATCCCATGGCAGGGATGACTATAAGGTTGTGAGTTCATCCCACTGCGAGGGGTCCTCGTGTGGGAGCACTACGAATAGAGCCCCCTGGAAGCAGTAACATGATTGTAGCGCGTGGGCACAGTGATGAACGTCGTGGAGACAATACCTGGTACTGTGGGAACATGTTATGAATGTGGCGTGGCAACGAACGTCGAGGGGCAATACTTGGTGCCGGGGGCACGTATCATGAGAATGGTGCACGGGTGCAGCGATGAACATCGTGGAGCAATACTCGGTGCCGGGGGCACGTATCATGACAATGGTGCAGGGGCGCGACGACGAACGTTGCGGAGCAATATTCAGTGACGGGGCACGTGTCATGACAATGGCGCACGGGCACAGCGACGAACATTGCAGAGCAATACTCAGTGCCTGGGGCATGTATCATGGAAATGGTGCACGAGCGCTGTGACGAAAGTCACAGAGACGGCGCACGAGTTTGCGTCGGGTGTCTCGAAGATGGGATATGAGTTGAGTGTGCCTGTTATAACAAAATAATGAATGCAACATGTAGTAATGACAAAGTTAGGAGTGATGGTATACGGTCGTCGGCGACGGGTCATTCGGCGGTAGCGCACGACTTTGGGCGACGGGCATCGCGGGAGCGGTGTGCGGTCATGGACGATGAAAGTCGTGAGGTTGATGTATGACAGATGTAGCGAGGTTGATGTACAAACGTTCATAAACATCACGGAGGTGCAAAAACTCGAGAAAACAAGTGCACGGGGGAGGGGAGGCCATAAGCCAAAATTGGGGGAAGGCAAAGGCCACCACCCATGGGGAGGCCATGGCCGACCCTAGAGGGTGGCCAAGGCCAATGGCCAACTCCCATGAAGGAATGCCAAGGCCACTGCCCAACTCCCATGAAGGAATGCCAAGGCCACTGCCCCTTTCGGTAAACTTTAGGTGCGTCGACGGTAGGTGTTTTGATGGGCAATGACTAATCCGGAAGTTGCGTTATGACGAGGATGTTGCCATGAGTCGTACCCACATGACGAACAAGGTGCCAAAGTCACATACGAAGCATATGAAGCAAAAAATTGAGAAAAGGACTTTGTGCAAAAAGTGAGCAACTTGGGGGGAAGGCCGAGACCGACCCCCCAGGGAGACCGAGGCTGACCAGGGCCTTGGGTGAGGCCGAGGCTAACCCCATGGGATTGGCCAAGGCCTCTGCCCCTGTTGCGTCGTCGGTCGATGTTTTTGATGAAAAGGTGTTCAGGTGGTCTTGGTACGATGGTCGTGCTACCGTGAGTGACATCAATGTGAAACAAATCGTGCCTAAGTCACGCACAAGGCGTGTAGAGCAAAAAATGTACGTGACTTGAGCGTGCGCGCGCTGACTGGTTTGATGCGTTGGTAATTTGACAATTGAATCTGTAGATGTGTTTGCGCAAAGTGGGAACCCCAGTGGGCCCTTGGGTCCGACCAAGATAGGTTGGGAACATCAGCCCCTTGCATGTGGTGTGCGCAAAGGGGCAATCCGAGCGGGCACCGAAAGCATAAGCGTCTGTCTTCAAAAAAAGAGTGCCGGTGTCGAATCTTGAGCAACGGGCGCAATAGTAATGAAAGACGTGAGGGAGCGGATGTTTCTTTGAAATTTGAGATTTTTCATTTTCTCATTTTCATTGTTTTTTAAATGCGGTAGCGTGCACAACGTAACAACAACCTCGAGAAAAAAATGGAGTGGCGAAAACAAAATGGAACATGCGTTTCCATTAGCGTTAGCGTAAAAAAAAAAAATAACACGAAAGAAGAATTTGTCCAGAAATGGGTTTGTGCAAAAATTTGATAGCAGCATAAAATTACGAACGTAAAATAATAGTACTACTTTGAAAAAAAGAAAGCGCAAAAGAAAGGAGTTAGCGCTAAAACATGGAGCGTTAAAAGAGTTGTTGGAGTTTTGGGCGGAAACTATAAAATTTGAATGGTCTGAGAAAGTTCTGGGGGAAAAATTAGGTGAAGTCTTGCAAGACTTGGGAGAGAGAGAGAGAGAGAGAGACTTAGCCAAAAAAAAGAGAGAAGATATGAAGGAAAGAGAAGAGGGAAGAGGAAGAAGATAGGAGCTTCACCCATGAGACACCCATGAGATTGAGGACAACACAAGAAGCAAAGAGAATACAACAAGGTAAGAGAGGAGGAGCAAGTGGGGGAAGGGGTGGCCATGGGCTAACCGCGACGGCGGTCGATGCACACCGCCAGGCCGAGGCCGAGCATAGGGAAAGGAGGGGAGGGGGAAAGGCCATTAGGTTAAGGGAAGGGGGGATAATGGAGGGGGCCATGGCAGGCCGACCAAGTGGATAAGGCCGACGAAGGCCGCGAGGCCGAGGTCCCCCGAGGCTGAGGCCGAAGTTAGGCGCAAGCACAACACAGGCTGGGAAAGGGGGAGGGGAGAGAGGAAGGGAGAGGGAAGGAGGAGGGGGGAAAGGGAAGGAGAAAGAGGGAGGGAAAGAAGGAAGACGGAGAGGGAGAGGGTAGAAAGAAGAAAAGAGAGAGAGAGACGGGCCAAGGCCACCCGAGCCGAGGCCGAGGCCGGCCAAAGGCATGGCATGCGCAGTGATGCTTTGCCCGACACAAGAGAGGATGTTGGAGGATTGCCAAAAAAGACAATGATGAAGCAAAGTGCGCGACGTCGTGGTGGAGCGAGTGGGCGATCAACGTCAGTGCCAGGTGACATGTTTAGAGATGGCGAGGCCACACCGGTTGAGGTAGCAAGGGTGCCATTGACCTTTAATGGTGGGGCGAGGAGCTTTGATCCAACGCCAAGCCAAAGCAATATATTCTTAACAGTGAGGGGGCGGTGCCCGGACGACCACCCAAGGAGCTTTGGAGAGAGCTAGGCCAGCGAGTGGCTGCGGATGTGTTTGTGGGTCCTTGGGGTGTGTCGTCGATGTCGGAGGGTCCGATGGTTCCTTCGTCGTATGTCCGTGCGCCGAGTGAGGAGGTTACCTCGATGATGTCACCGAGGTACGGCCGGGTTTGTTGTTGGAATGGCTAGATATAACGTGGTCGCCTGTGATGTTTAAGGGGCACAACACTATGTCGGTGAGGTGGAACTTTTGGTGCACGTACATGCTAGAGCAATCGGCTTCGGTGGAGAGGTTGGAGTCGTTGGTGTTGGTGGCTGCGATAGAGGCGACGTTCAAGGTGATTGATCTGGTGAGGGATGTTAAGGGCTTGACATTGTTGCTTTCTAGATGGAGTGTGCAGACACATACGTTCATTAAGGCATTTGGGGAGATTGGGCCTACGCTTCTCGGCGCGATGATGTTGACGGGGTTACTGATACACAGGATGGAGAATGCTTGTGAACTAAAGTTAACATCAACAGAACGGTTGACGGTGAAGGAACTGCAAAGGTTTGCCTCGGTGATAAGGAGCCATCAAAAGGGTACGTACAATGGGTGGATCAAACACTTCTATGGTAGGCAACCGCGCTACCCGGGCAGAAGTCAGTGTCGGTGAGCAACTTTTGCATGGGTCCTTGCTATAGGGACGAGATATGAGCTAGCGGGGTTCCTTGCCATGTTCTTGTCGAGGTACGCACTTCTATTGTCTTCCCTTTAGTATTTATGGATGTTGTAGTTCAATTGTTCTTGTATGCGTAGAATGTCGAATCCTATACTTAGAAAAAAGTTCATGCTTTGGAAAGTTAGCGTAGTCATACAGCCATGCATCGTACTTTACGCTCTGAACAGGGTGGGCAGTGCATAATAAATGTTGTATGCTCTTATACTTGTAGGTTTGTATTTGAGGGGACGTGGAGGTTGGCGTTTCCCTGAGGGTGTTCAAGTTAGCCGTCCGGATGGCTATGGGGCCGCGTCGGGCTGGCCCCCACTTACTTAGGCACCTTGTACTCACATCTGGATCAGTTTTCCAGTGACGTGCAGAGGTCATACAGATGCTATCAGGTGGCGACGTATGTAGATTGGATGTTTTTACAGCGGTATCTATTCGAGATCTACATGGATTATCGGCCTGCGGGGTTTCCTTTGGTACATCCGTCGCTGAGGAGGACTATAGTGACTCTGCCGGGCATGTCGCGTGAAGTGTCGATCTGGTATGCGGGTGGCCGAGTATATGCTTGGGCGGGCAGGAAGAAGCCCGGGCATGATCTGGCAGACATATTTGACGATCGAGAGATAAGTGTGTTCCTAGTGCGTATATAGGCATGCATAGTTTGTGCAGGACACTATTGTACGACAACACATTCGAGATAAGTTGACGGACACGGTGGTGGCCTTGCTAGTGGCATACTTTCTGGGGTGGCTTCCCATATTGACTGATGATGGCGGGAAGCCGGCTATGAGTAGATATTACGTGGCGAGATACATTCATGATCGTTTATCTATGAGTTTCGGTTATGATTTACGTGGCTACACTAGGGCATGGGATGTGAGGAGGTCTTTTGGGTATACGATCTTAGAAGGGGCGTGGAAGTGGCCAGTACCGACAGGGGAGTGGAGGAGGCCCGGGAAGCTATCGACAGGTGAGTACGCGCGATGGTGGGAGCGGGTACTGGTGATGTGGTCAAAGTGGTTGTCACAGGCGCCACGCGACAGGCAGTAGGTCGACGTCTTTGCTGGGGATAGAGGACTGGGATTGGTTACAATGCCAGTCACAAGGCAGTATGGTATGTCACTGCTACTTACAGGTGTATCAGATGTACGTGTGCCAAGGCTTCTGGGTGCCGGCAAAGGTCTCATTTCGTCATTGAGAGTGGGTATGATGGAGGGTGCACAGCGGACAGGCGCAGGTCCTTCGAAATGTGGCGGACACAGGCCGAAGAGGCCACAGGAGGTGCTAGAGGAGTGTGACTCTAAGGTTAGTGTAATTTTTTGCTTTCATTGTACAGTTGCCAATTATCATGTTAAGTGTGTTCTAAGGTGCTTCTCTCTTTTTTTTTTTACAGGAGCTCAATGATGATGATGAGGCAATTGATGTAGAGTTCTGGAAGATAGAACGGAGTATGCTGAGGCCAGCACTGATGATACTGAGGGGATGGATGCTGAGGCAACTGAGGAGGACGAGGAGATAGAGGCCGAGCTGGCCTATGAGGGTGAGATGGTGGATAGTGAGGTCTTTGGGGAGGCTACGGTGGTGAAGCAGGCAGCGGCCTACATTGTGGAGCAAGTTAGTTGTCTAGAGCAGACAACAGCATGTTATGGAGCCGATCAAGCTAGTAAGTCATCCGAGTCCGTCACCTATCTTGGTCGAGGAGGTATTCGGTGGCCCTATGGGTCACATGTTTGAAGGGTGATGATTGGTGGGCCAATAGAGAGCCAGATGTTCCTACGGGAGCAAATGCCGGGCTGCGGGCTACACATGCAGTGGTGGGAGATCCGTTGACACGACAGGAGGTATCTTGTCTATCTGTTGTGGAGCCTGTGGCAGATACATTGTTAGGGTCAGCCATAGATGCGGGTGATGCTCTGTTGGCGATGCATGCTGCTACCATTGGCGTGAGATCAGTGGGTGGTAGGGCGACAAGAGCTGATGTTGCCAGTGGCGGGTCTTCAGTCAGACAGGTGGACGGTACATCCTAGGAGGGCATCAGGTTGTATGATTTAGTAGTCCATCAGTTAGAGATGATAAGGGCGAGACAGCCCCAGACGTTTGCTGGTGCTATTACGATGCGGGGCGCAGTATTGATCAAGGCGATGTATGTTGTATTTGTGGATTGGCTGGCGACACTTAGTGCGGTGCCAACTTCGACTTGGATTTTGGAAGTCATATCAGAGTTTATGTTAGAGCTCGAGCCATTTGTAGCTTTTGGCTTCTAGTTGGATTGGTTGGCTGACTATATCAGAGGGGAGGGCAGAGTGCTGAGGCCATGGCTGCACTGACCGTGATAGGAGCACAGGAGGTGGCATGGTAGGGTGGGTCATAGGCGAGTGCTTGATGCAGCGTTGACAGATGTGACCCAGGAGGTGGTCGAGATGCGGGTCTGACTTGCTGAGGCAGAGGCTTGACAGACAGAGACAGAGAGCCAGCAGGCTGAGTTGGATGATAGATGGTCCGACTTACAAACGCAGCGACGGACTTTGGAGTCAGACACTTCTGATTCTGTTGGTGCATTGCTTACTTCTTTACGTTAGATGTCGTGTACTTTTCATGTTGCTAATAGTCATTGGTCCATAGCGGCCTGCAAACCTGTGACTTGTACACATTCGGTTGATATTGATATGACAGTCATATGGTTATTTTGTACATGTGTTTGTTATGAGATGATGCTTAGCTTTTGATGTGCTTGTATGTCTTGCATGTGGTGTCTTCCCGTTGTGGTTCCCCCTCCCCGCCCATAGCAAGCAACTTAGTGAACGATGTGTAAATGAAAGAGTGCATTACATACAGTAATTGAGGCAAGTAAATGATCTTTGCATTGATAGTATTTAGGCCAAAATGCCATTACATGAGTAAAGTAAGCACTTGTAATAATCAGCAAAAGTTACAAGTCATAAACAGGTGTGCATAAACAAAAAATGCTATGTGTAGATGTTCTAAGCTTTGGGCAATTAGGGCTGGGGGAACGATCTGTAGCTGGTCATGCATAATACTTCTTCAAATAGTGGCCGTTGATAGGTGCCGTGATTTTTCCATCTTCTGTGTTGAGCAAGAGGTATGAGTCATTGTCTTTGGCTTCATGCACTTGAAGTGTTCCTTCCCAATTCGATGTGAACTTGGGGGCTGACATGTTGGCGCGTACATGTTTGGCGGCTTTGAGAACAAGGTCGCCCTGGACGAATGTCCGTTGCTTCATAGTCTTTTCATATGCCTTAGTGAGTTGTTCGTGGTACTTCTTCATACGGCGTAAGGCATTGGCTCTCCTTTCATCAAGTCCTTCAAGGGCAGTCATTCTCGTTTCTTCCTCCCCAAGCCCACTGCTTAGGGAGAGTCTGGCTAATGTGACCGCAATCTTGACTGGTACCACACACTCGTCCCCGTAGACAAGGGAAAAGGGTGTGGCCTTTGTTGCTGTGTGCTTGGAGGTTTAATAAGCCCAAAGTGCAAGGCTTAGCTTCTCTGACCATGAACCACTTGCATCATGGACCATTTGTGATAATACCAGCAGTAGAGTCTTGTTAGAAGCTTCGGCTTGGCCATTCCCTTGTGGGTAGTAAGGAGTGGATGTAGCATGGTTGATGTTGTATCCTTCCATGAAAGCTCGGACATGATACACCAAGGGATACCAAAGCGACAGACGATGTGATAGCGTAAGAAATTGGCGATGACGCCTCCTGTGGCTCGTCGTAGAGGTATGGCTTTGACCTACTTTGTGAAACATTCTGTTACGACCATAATAGTATGGCCCCGTGATGTGGGGTGGATGGGGTCTATGAGGTCGATAGCCCAAGAGTGAAATGGCCATGGGGCCAAGATCATGCGGAGGTCGGACGCTGGTGTGTGTATTCTGTCAACGTGCCTCTGGCAGGGTTGGCAGTGTCGAACATGAGAGATCTCGTTAGATTCCATAGTCGGCCAGTAATACCCCAACCTTAGTAATTCTGCATACAGCTTCTGAGAGCCTTGATGCTCACCACAATCACCATTGTGTACTTCATTAATCACCTCTACCGCTTGGGCACCCTGCAAGCATCGCAGGGTGCGTCTCAAAAATCCCTTGCGAAATAACTCGCCTTCCATCACGAAATACTTGACTGACTTGTGCTTGACAGATCGTGCTGAGCTGCGTTGAGGTGGTAGAACCCCGTGAAATAGATATTGGATGAAGGGTTGACGCCAGTCACCCTCGACGTTGATTATAAGAGCTTCCACATTATCTGCGCATATAAGCATTCGGGGCAATCCCGCTATATGTCCGACACATCCTTGGCCATAGATGGCCAAAAGAGGCCCATGCGCTGGAGACGGCGGTATAGAGGGGACTGTCGAGCCCACAACACTTCTAATGGCCAAGCTGTAGTTTTTGTTTTGCTTCTGCTGGTGTCAAACACCTGGCTAGAATGCCTCTGGGACATCGTCTATACAAGACATCTCCCAACATCAAAAAGTCTGCAAGGGTAGAAGCATAAGCAATAGATGGCACCTTAAGTTGGTCGACAATTGGCTGCCTCCAATCGTCTGCAGTAGTGTCCTTCGGGATTAGGTTCAGTGCTGTGCATGCTTTCGTTCTCTTAATGATGGTTAGCATTCGCTGCTCACCATCAACCTCCATTTTTGACACGATTGTGGCCAAGCTGTCGGCATGTCTGTTATGGCACCTGTTATGATGTTCTTACTGGATATGGCCAAGTCTTCCTTCCAAGTGTTGCACCAAGGCACGATAAGGTGCTGAGGCTGGCTCCTTGACTGTAAACTCCCCATCGGCCTGCTTCATGATCAAATTCGAGTCCCCTTTCACGCATAATGACTTAGCCCCCATGCTGGTAGCCAGCATGAGGCCAATGACAAGTGCCTCATACTCAGCTTCATTATTAGATACTGGCTATGCAAGCTTGAAGGATAGGGATGTGGTAACACCTTCTGAATTTCGAAGGACTATGTCGGCACCCTCTTGCCGGAGGGGAGCTCCATTGGGACCTTTGCTAATGGTTGAGCCATCGAACTCAAGCGTCCACAGTTTATCAATGTCAGAGATCAGGGACGTCTCCTCCCCAGGCAATTGATCTGAGGTTGGTTCATATTGTTGACGTGGGAAGAAGGCCAAGAGGTCTGCCAGTGCTTGGCTCCGTAGAGCTGTAGGATTATTGATGGATAAGCCGAACTCGGCCAATAGCAATAACCAATGGGTAAGTCGTCCAGATAGGGCACGACATGTGAGCATGTATCGTAGTGGATCAGCCTTGGTGACAAATGTGATTTGGTGCAACAAGAAGTAATGTCTGAATTTTTGCGAGGCGTAGACCAAGGCTAAGCAGTGCTTCTCGAGCTCAAAGTAATTGGCTTCGGGTCCCCTAATTGACCGACTGAGATAATAAATTTGACGTTCCACTCTATCTACCTCTTGGGCAAGCAATGCCCTTATGGATCTGGGGGTGGAGGTCAAGTACAGCAAGAGGGGGATACCTCGTTGGGGCATGACCATGGTCTGCGGTGACATGAGGACTGCCTTGATCTGTTTGAATGCTTGTTGTTGGGGCGCAGCCGAACTCCATGGTGCGCTCTTAAGTGTGACAAATGCTGGAAGGGTGTGATAAGTTTGGCCAAGGTAGGGATGAATCGGCGGAGATAAGAAACCTTATCGAGGAAGCTCTTCAACTGTTTGTGCTCTTAGGAGGGGGAATCTCTTGGATGGAGCCGGCCTTAGAAGGGTCAACGTCGATTCCCTGTCGACTGACCAAAAAGCTGAGGAATTTGTCAAAGGAGACTCCAAAGGCATATTTCAACGGATTCATATGCATGTTGTATTGTCGACAACAATTGAAGACTGCTTGAAGGTCTGTGAGATGATCACTTTGGTTTTTGGACTTGATGATAAGATCGTCGATGTAGTCCTCCACTATGCGGTGTATCATGTTGTGGAAGATTGCTGTCGTTGCTCTTTGATACGTTGCACCCGCGTTCTTAAGGCCGAAGGGCATGACTTTTTAACAAAATTTACCCATAGGAGTGCGGAAGGAAGGTTGTCTTGGCACAGTCGTTGGGGTTCATGTGAATTTGATTGTAGCCCGTGAAACCATCCATGAATGATAAGGTTTCATGTTTGACAGTTGCCTCTGTAAGAATGTCGATGTTGGGCAATGGGAACTCGTTTTTAGGGCATGCTTTGTTCAAGTCCTGAAATTCAATACAAACGCTGACTTGGCCGTTCTTCTTTTGCATAGGAACAACATTAGCCAACCAGATAGGGTGAGTGATGGGCTCAATGAAGCCAGCTTATAGAAGCCGTTTGATGTCTTGCTTAATCTTCAATTCGAGCTCAAGGCGGAAGGATTGCGGATGTTGTCGGACAGGGCTGAACCCGTTAGCAATGTTGAGATGATGTGTCACCAAGGCAGGATCCAATCCAGGCATCTCGTTGTAACTCCATGCCAATACATCGCGATATTCGCTCAAGAGGGTAACCAATTCTTCTTTTGGGCCCGGGGTGAGTTTTGTGCCTATGTATGTCAGTCGAGGTTCCTCGCCCGAGTCAGCCACGTTAATTTCTTTAAGATCTTTGCCCTGCGGCCGAGGGCCATCTTCATAACAGGGCGGGGCTGTGCCCGCGATAAGTTTAGGGTCTGGCGGGCAATGCTCAGCCGTGCAGCACTATTCAGTTTCCATGGGCGGGTCAGGGTGAGGGGGGTCAGATGATGAACTACCTGAAGCCCCCGCACACCGTCATAATTGGTAGATAACTTTGCCATCTTTGACGATGTGTTGGAAGGTTAGTTCGGCCTTTTGCTTCTTGGTACTTTTCTTGGTCTTGGATTTGGGAGGCTTGTTTCCACAGAGCTCATCCCAATTTGGCAGCTTGGTGGAATGTATATGAGTAGCATTCTCACCATCCTTGGCAAGCTCAGTGAAGAAAGAGGCCTCAGCGAAGTAAGATTCAGCACATTTGAAGGGGGCCTTGGTTGCAGGGATTGCCATCGCTACCTCATGTCCCGCAGGACTGGCCACCAGTTTCACACACTGGTGGTACGTTGAGGGAATGACCTTATTGACATGAATCCAAGGTTAGCCAAGCAGGAGGTGGAAAGCAGACTCGCTGTCTATCACGTAAAAAGTAGTGTCACGACGGACAGTTCTGACCATGAGGTCGACAGTGATATGGCCGAGGGTCGACTGAGGACCCTGCCCAAAGCCAGAAATCTTGATTGGGTGGCGGATGATTTTTCTTAGGGGAATGCCGGCCCGTTGTAAGGTGATGAGAGGCATGATGTTGATCGAGGTGCCGCAGTCTACTAAGGCATGGCGGAAGCCCATGCCGTTGACAGTGCATTCGAGGTACAGCGGTCGGTTGTGGTGTTCAATCGGTGGTGAATCCTCATCTGAGAAAATAAATGCAGTAGAAGGGACGTGTCTGAGTTTGGCTTGGGCAGCGAAAGATTCAGGACCGAGGCCTGTGGTGACCTCGATCAGACAGTTTAAGAGGTAAGTCCATGCCGCAGGTGAAAACCCCCATTTCATCAAAGAAAAGCTTTTGATTTTTGTCAATTTTTCTGACTAGGGACGCTGGCTGAGGAGTGGCAGGTACACAAGGTGTGACCGTAGGAATGCCTTCTGCAGGGGCTTCAAGAATGATAGGCTCGGTGTGCTCGGTAATGGCCATGAACACATGATGCTCCCTATTGTTGTGGCCATGGTGTGGGTAAGGGTTCTGATGCACATCGTTGTTCTTTGGTAACTGTAGGTTGCCTGACGCGACCTTCCTTGCAAAGATAGCTCGCAGCCCATTACAGCCTTTGAGACGATGGCCAAGAGCTTGATGGTAAGGGCAGTAGTTGGGTTGGGCCTTTTCCGCGTCAGTGATGTTGGTCCGCATTGGTGGCAGTTGGAAATTTTTGTCATGTGCCACCCATTCCACCAAGAGTTCCTTCACTGTATTCAAATCACATGGATAGTCAGGTGCAGTCTCTTGTTGCCTTCACTTGTCAGAGCGTCGGTCCCCATCTAGGAACTAACGCTTGAAGCCAGTGTAGTTGTTGTTGGTGGTGGTGGTGGTGGTGCAGTTGTTATGTTGAGTGCTGGGTGTGTCGGCCAAAGCCAGCAGTGCATTTTGTGGTCGAGGCTTCCAGGGCTTGACAAGACCGACCGTCTCATAAGTACGGTCGGCTGTTTCCTTGAGGTGTCCCCATGACCTCAACTGTAGGTTCTCGAGATGAACACGGTAGATGTCATTCATGTTTTTGATGCATATGGGAACCAACGTCTTGTCCTTGCTGAAGTCTGTGCACTCAAGGCATTTAAGATGGAAGCGATGGACGTATTTATTCAAGTCTTCCCTTGGTTCTGGCGCACGCCAGTAATATCAACGATAGTCACTCGTTCAGCCTTGTGATGGAATTTGTCTAAGAATAGCCGAACCATATCGTTCCATGCATGGACGGTCCCCGCAGGGATCTAGTGATACCAAGTATAAGCCAAACATGTGAGAGACTTGTGAAATTCTCTTAACTTCAAACTGTCATCCGGACCATACTGCTCCAATGAGCCTGCGAATCTTGTCAAATGCTCATGGCCGTTGCCCTCGCGTCCCTTGAAGAGCACAAAGGTGGGCTGCTTATATTTTGGTGGGTAGGGTATGATGGCAATGTTATTGGCATAGGGGGCATGGCCTGGCAGATTGGTAGAGGAGTCAGGTGTAAAGTTTTTTAAGAAGCGATGCATGAGTGCTTCCAAGTCCGAACGGGTGACATAGTTGAGAGATAAGTCTTCATGGATTGTCAAGGGGTGGGCGATGCATGTTCACTACTTGGCCGGTCGTTTGATTTTGCTCGATTGGGTAAGGGATAGGCTCCATCTCAATGGAGTCATGTGTTTCGGAGGAACTCGGTGTTGGCACATGCTGGGGTGTGATGACAGGATGGATCTGTTGTATCACGAGTCCAAGATCTGCTTGAGGTCTTTGTAATGGCACCGTAGGAAGAGGTGCATCTGGCACAAGTGGTGAGGATGTCACGAGTCCTACCGCCAAGGGTCTGGATGATTGAGGCGGCGGTGGTCGTGACACTAGGGCCTGAGTGACGTCAAGAGTCAGCCCAGGTCTTGAAGGCTGGGCTGGTGTAACAGGTTGTTGCACAGCCAATGCCTATACCGATTTTTGCATTTCCACAATGGCGGCTATGAGAGTGGTCTCATCTTGCAGGTTTGCTATGGTGGGAGTGAGCTGCTGAATGGCCGCATCGACTACGACTTGTATGTCAGGTGCGGTCTTTAGTGGCTGGCCTTGGAGATGCACGGCACTAGTCTCCTCTTGTTCACCAAAGCGGTCTTCCTCCTGTATGGTATGGACAAGGCCCCAGCTGGTAGCCCTCATAACTCTTCATCGCACAAGCATGATGACTAAGTGTAGAATATAGGCCGACTGTAATACGATGCTCACCTCCCCAGCAAAGTCGCCAAAATGATGCCAAGGAAAGTGGGTTCGTGCCTACGTGGAGGTGCCAAAAAGGCTACAGTCCAAGTCAACTTGCAAGTATGAAAAGTGAGAGACAGTGAGGGCGAGGTAAGGGCAGAGGGCAAGGCTTCCCAGACAGGCCGTGAGGAGTAGCAGTGCTGTAGAGACGAGGTTGAGACGAGTAAGGCCGGCAATCGACAGTCCAAGTCAAGAACCTAGTCAGGGTCCAATGTTACAGTCCAAAGTTATGTTTCTCTCACTAGAATCCAAGAGCTCCCAAATTCTAGAGTAAGAAAGTGGTTTTGTAAGAAAGAGCCAAAAAGTCCCCTTTCGAGTCATAAAGTTCACTATTTATAGGAAATAGTGTGCTTATGTCATAAGTGCCACATGTCGTTCCCTGGGAGTGACATGTCACCGGGGGTCCCAAAATGTCGATTCTCTATTGGACTGTCGGTTCCCAAATTTGCGTTGCCTGCCCCACACAGCATTGCTCTACATATCTGAGAAGACTGACCACACCACGGTAGCATGATCAGAGTAAGCCCGTTGCCCCAGCCACCAATCCAAGCCCTTACTGAATCCCACAAGATGCATCAAGAGACGCGCAGAGAACCTAACAGCGGTGAGGGTTGCTCCTGTAGCCAACTGCCAGGCGAACTAGGCGTCATGCCCTCCGAGGACCTACTCCCGTCCCGGAGTGACCTGGGGTCATTGGCCTGGTGGTGTCGACGATCAATGGTAACATGAGTGGACATGCTCGCAGCTCAGTGCTCAGAGTCCGTGGCGAGGGGTCCTTGCGCTAGAGCCGCCCATGACTGTGACGGCAATGGCTTTAAAGTAGTGAGCCCATCCCCGTGGCGACGATGACTATAAGGTTGTGAGTTCATCCCACTACGAGGTGTCCTCGTGCCGGAGCCCCTCCCCCCGTGATTGTGATAGTGATGGCTTTAAGGTTGTGTGCCCATCCGGGGGCCACGTATCATGATAATGGCGTACGGGAGCGGCGACGAACGTCGTGGAAACAGTGCACGGGCACTGTCTGGTGTCTTGAAGATGGGATGTGAGTTAAGTGTGCCTGTTATAACAAAATAATGAATGCAACATGTAGTAATGACAAAGTTGGGAGTGATGGTATGCGGTTATCGGCGACGGGTCATTCGGCGGTAGCGGGCGACTTTGGGCGACAGACATCGCGGGAGTGGTGTGCGGTCACAGACGCCGGACGTCGTGAGGTTGATGTACAATGGATGTCACGAGGTTAATGTATGAACATCCGTAAACATCGCGGAGGTGCAAAGACTTAAGAAAATAAGTGCGCGTAGGAAGGAGGCCATAAGCCAAAATTGGGGGAAGGCCAAGGCCACCACTCCTGGGGAGGCTGAGGCCTACCCCTTGGGGAGGCCGAGGCTGACCCTAGGGGGTGGCCAAGGCCAATTGCCAACTCCTATGAAGGGAGGCCAAGGCCACTCCCCCTTCCGGCGAACTTTGGGCGCGCCGACAGTAGGTGTTTTGATGGCCAATGACTAATCCGGAAGTTGCGTTACGATGAGGATGTTGCCATGAGTAGTCCCCACATGACGAACAAGGTGCCAAAGTCACATACGAAGCGTACGAAGCAAAAAATTGAGAAAAGGACTTTGCGTAAAAAGTGAGCAACCGAGGGGAAGGCCGAGGCCGACCTCATGGCCTTGGGTGAGGCCGAGGCCGACCCCATGGGATTGGCCAAGGCCTCTGCCCCTTGACGTCGTTGGCCCGGTTGTGCCGTCGGTCGATGTTTTTGATGAAAAGGTGTTATTGCCAGGGAATGTGGGTTCGTGCCTACGTGGAGGTGCCACAAAGGCTGCAGTCCTAGTCAGCTTCCAAGTGTGTAAAATGAGAGACAACAAGGATGGAGTAAGGGCTGAGGGCAAGGCTCCACAGACAGGCCGCGAGGGGTGGCAGTGCTGCGCAGGCAAGGCGAAGGCGAATAGAGCCGGTGACCGACAGTCCAAGCTAAGGTCAATGTCAAGGGTGCAGCGTCAAGAGTCTGATGTCAGGTGTCCGAATATATTTCTCTCTAGAATTCCAGAGAAAATGAGTTTTAGAGAGAGAAAGTGAAAATGACAAATGAGAGAGTCCTCTTTATGAAATCCAAGGTCCCCTATTTATCGGGCAAAGTGTGCTGGTGTCATCAATGTGTCACGTGTCACCCCTGGGAGTGACACGTCACTAGGGGGTCCATAAATACCGGTTCTCCATTGGACTGCCAGTTCTCGAATTCGCACTGCCTTGCCCTACACAGCGTCTCTCTACCTGTCTGAGAAGACTGAAAACACCATGATGGCATGATCAGAGTAAGCCCGTTGCCCCAGCCACTGTCCAAGCCCTTACTGAATCCCACAGGCCTGGCAGCGGTGGGGAAGACCCGCCGCCCAGCTGCCAGGTGGACTAGACGGGATGCCCTTCCGAAGACCTGCTCCCATCTCGGAGTGACCAGGGGGTCATAGTCCTTAGGGGTGCCGACACGAGCCCCCCAGTGCCAGAGCACGTAGGCCAGTCACGCAGGCACCCTAGCGGAGATAGTGTCCCGGAGGAGTCGTCTATCCCATTGCGAAGGGTCCTCGTGCCGGAGCACTACGAACGAAGCCCCCCCCCCCCCGAAATGAAGACGGCAATGGCTTTGAGGTTGTGAGCCCATCTCGTGGCGGCGATGACTATAAGGTTGAGAGTTCATCCCACTGCGAGGGCCGGGGCCCCCCTGTGATTGTGACGGCGATGGCTTTAAGGTTGTGAGCCCATCCCGTGGCGGCAATGACTATAAGGTTGAAAGTACATCCCGCTGTGAGGGCCGAAGCCCCCTGTGATTGTGACGGCGATGGCTTTAAGGTTGTGAGCCTATCCCGTGGCGGCGATGACTATAAGGTTGAGAGTCCATCCCGCTGTGAGGGCAGGAGCCCCCCTGTGATTGTGACGGCGATGGCTTTAAGGTTGTGAGCCCATCCGTGGCGGCGATGACTATAAGGTTGAGAGTCCATCCCGCTGTGAGGGCCGGAGCCCCCCTGTGATTGTGACGGCGATGGCTTCAAGGTTGTGAGCCCATCCCGTGGTGGCGATGACTATAAGGTTGAGAGTCCATCCCGCTGTGAGGGCCAGAGCCCCCTGTGATTGTGACGGTGATGGCTTCAAGGTTTTGAGCCCATCCCGTGGCGGCGATGACTATAAGGTTGAGAGTCCATCCCGCTGTGAGGGCCAGAGCCCCCTGTGATTGTGACGGCGATGGCTTCAACGTTGTGAGCCCATCCCGCATACAACATGATTATGGCACACGGGCGCGGCGACAATTGTCGCGAGACCATACCTGGTGCCGTGGGCACATGTCATGGAAGTGGCGCACGGGCACAGCGACGACTGTCGCGGGGCAATACTTGGTGCCGGAGGCACGCGTCGTGAGAATGGCACATGGGCGCAGCGATGACTGTCGGGGAGCAATACTTGGTGCCGGAGGCACGCGTCGTGAGAATGGCGCAAGGGCACAGTGATGACTGTCGCGGAACTATACTTGGTGCCGGGGGCACGTATCATGAAGATGGCGCACGGGCGCAGTGATGAACGTCACGAGAACATACCTGGTGTCGGAGCACATGCCATGGAAGTGGCACACGGGCGCTGCGACGACTGTCGTAAGACCATACCTGGTACCGGGGCACATGTCATAGACGTGGCGCACGGGCCTGGTGAAGTGAGTGGCGCCGAGAGCACCGTAGAGTGACAGAGAGCCCGGGGACACGGCTGCATCAGCGGTGCGGCGCAAGGGCGCGGCGGAGTGAGTGGGCGACGAGGGTCACGGAGCGATGTCCGGGCGACGGGGTCGCGGGGTGATCTCGAGGACGCCGGTGACAAAGGTCACGAAGACGGCGTGCGGGAGACGATTCGGGAAGCCGGCGCGCGGGCGACGGTCATTAAGGCGACGATATACGGGCGACAAAAGGCACTGTGCCATCGCACTGATGAGTGAGTGTTAGAGACCGTTGTGGCGAATGAGAAGCAAAAAAAGGAGCATCGGTGACTCCTCGGGAGCAGGGTGGCCGACCCCCCTTTTTCAGGGAGGTGGCCGACCCCTCCTTGAAGGAGGTGGCCGACCCCCCCTTTCAGAGGGTGTGGCCGACCCCTCTTTAAGGGGGGTGGCCGACCCCCTTTTAAGGGAGGTGGCCGACCCCCTTAAGGGAAGGCATGCCGCGTTCTCGTAGATTTTCTAAGTGTTGGTGTCGTCGATGTCGTCGCATTGGCGATAGAATAAGTTTAGTAGCCCAGAAAGTCAACGAAAACAATGCATGTAACTTGCACGTGCGTGTACGTTTTGACCAGTTTGACAGAATTGAAAAATTGACCGTTGACTGGGTGACATGTCGACAGTGGTGAAAAGTTGACCGTTGAATAGGTGACATGTCATGCGAAAAATGGGATTTCTGGTGGGCCCTTGGGTGTGACCAGAATAGGTTGGCAACAGGTGTTCGGGTGGTCTTGGTGCAACGGTCGTGCTACCTTGAGTGACGTCAATATGAAACAAATCATGCCTAAGTCACGCACAATGCGAGCGGAGCAAAAAACGTACGTGACTTGAGAGTGTGTGCGCTGACCGGTTCGATGCGTTGGTAATTTGACAGTTGAATCTGTCGATGTGTTTACGCGAAGCGGGACCCCCAGTGGGTCCTTGGGTCTGACCAAGATAGGTTGGGAACATATTCGAATTAAAAGTTTTAATTCGAAAGAATACTTCAGAATCACTCATTTTGATTTTTAAACACTTTGTCATTCGAAGTAAAGCTTTTCGTTCGAAGCAAAACCCATTTTCATTCGAAGGAAAGCTATTTCCATTCGACCGAAAATTTCAAAAAGTCGAAAACATAATTACCCTTCATTTTGATTCGAATAAAACCACTATTCATTCGACTGAAAATTTTAGAAACGTTAAAAATTATTTTCTTAATATTATCAAAAAGACCACAAACTTAGTTACTTAAAATAATAATTTTGCATAAGGAAAAAGAAAATTTTTGGAGTATTACATTCTCCCCCCCCCCACCTTAAAAGAATTCTGTCCGCGGAACTAAAACATACCTTAAACGTCAAAGAGTTGAGGGTGCTTTTCGCGCATAGCATCCTCGAGTTCCCATGTGGCTTCTTTTACCGAATGGTTACGCTAAAGCACTTTAACCAACTTAATGATTTTTGTGTGCAAAATCTGATCCTTGCGGTCCAAAATTCCACTCGGCATTCCTCGTATGATAAATCCTCCTGAATCTCCATAGGTTCGAAATGAATGATATGCGAAGGATCTGGAACATATTTCCTCAAGTCTGATACATGAAATACATCATGTATTTGCTAGAAACTGGGAGGTAAGGCAAATTGGTAAGCGATCGGTCCAACTCTCTGCATGATCTCAAAGGGTCCCATAAATGGCTAAGCTTGCCCTTCTTCCTAAAATGCATTACTCCCTTCCAAGGCGATACTTTGAGAAATACGTGATCTCCCACTCATCGTTCCATCCTTCTTCTTTACAAATAAAATAGGAGCACCCCAAGGGGAGACGCTTGGGCGAATGAAGCCTCTCTCAAGCAATTCTTGAAGTTGCACCTTAAGTTCTTTGAGCTCTGCCGGGGCCATACGATAAGGAACCTTAGAAATTGGAGTAGCTCCCGATATAAGGTCTATAACAAATTCAATTTCTTGATCTGGAGGAAGATCAGGGAGTTCCTCTGGAAACACATCTAAAAATTTGCTAACGACAGGAATAGCGGATATATTCTAAATAGCTATTCGAGTATCCACAATGTGAGCTAAATATCCATGACATCCCTTTCAAAGCAAACGCCTAGCCCACAAGGCAGATATAATGCAAGACAAAAATATGGGCGTGGAACCCTTAAACTTGATCTTGGATTAACCGAGAATCCGGAAATGCACTTCTTTGGCATAGCAATCCAACGAGGCATGGTAGGAAGACAACCAGTCCATACCGAGAATGACATCAAAATCTCGAATTTCCATAGTTATAAGGTTAGTGGGTAACACTCTACCCTCAATGTGTACTAAGTAAGGCTTGTACACTGTAGATACTAATACAGATTTCCCCACCGGGGTATCAATCATCAAATCAAACTCTAAAGTTGTGGGTCGGACCCTAACTTATATGCAAGAGAAGGGGTTATAAACGAATTCATGGATCTAGGGTGGAACAATGCATGAAAAGAATGAGAACCAATCTGAACTGTACCTGCCACTACGTCGTTTGAAGTTGTGGCATCCTTGGTAGTCAAAGCACAAGCATGGGCTTGTACTCTCGGCCTCTGGTCCCCCGTTGGCGGTTTAGCTTCAACCAGAGCTTAAGTGTTGTAAGTCTTCTCCTTCTTTGGGTACAGGCATTCCATAGAATAATGCCCCACCTTCCCACAGTTGAAACATGAATTTGTCAAACAATGGCAGGACTTATCCCCATGATTCTTGCCACAAGTAGCGCAAACTTTCGTACCCCCTTGAGTTGATTTCATACCTTCTTGTAAAGCTGCTTTCCTCTTGTTTTTACCACCGCTCTTGTTCTTGTCTGAAGCTTCTACACGGCTTCTTTTGTGCCTCAAATCCTCTTTCTCTATCAAAATTTCCCTGTAGTCTCTCTCTAGAATCTCGGCCGGTTCAACCACCTCAACATAAGTCAAAAGCTTTAGAGCCAACAATCAGATCTTGATACCGCACTTCAATCCCTTTTGAAATCTTCTTGCCTTGCAATTTTTGGTGTCAACCAAATCCGGGGCATACCTTGACAAAGAGGTGAACTTCGCCTCATATCTTGCCACTGTCATATCATTATGTACTAACTTCAAGAATTCTTCCTCTTTCTGATATCTTACATTTTGAGGAAAGTACTTCTTGAAGAAAATGCTCTTAAACCGTTCCCAAGTCATGGGATGGTCAGTGCTAATCCTCTGTGTACGCTTGACCATCTTCCACCAATGATCGGCTTCATCTTTTGACATGAAAACTGCATACGCCACCTTTTGCTCGTCACTGCTATCCCAAAGGTCAAACACCTTATCATTCTTGTTCACCCATGCTTCAGCCTTCTTCAGATCGGGTTCCCCTCTAAGAGTGGGCCCTAACTTCTTGAATTTCTCCACATCTCCGATTTTAACACCACCATCCTGCCCATTGTTTTGATCTTGATGTGGCAGTACCCCATTACCACCTGCAATTCAGTCTGCCAAATTCTGAAATCCATGTAGAATGGCCTCCGCAACTCCATCATTCGTTGGTGGATCGTGAGGTTCATTGGCATTACGATTAGAGCGTTTAGGAAGCATGGTACTCCTAGCACATCAAACGAAACTATATAAGCTTACAAATTCACACTAATCAAGAGAGACCAAATCTAATCCCGCAATCATTTTGGAAGGCATTAAACATAGGCTCACCCAAATCAAAAGAATCACAAACCTAAGATCTGATACCAACTCTGTCACTCCCCCAAACCGGGAGGCCGCGACCACAAAGTCAACCTCAGGATATACTTTTTCCATTCAAATGATAACGGTATAAACAGAGCAACTAAATCCTCCAAAATGATATATATATATATATATATATATATATATATATATATATATATATATATATATATATATATATATATATATATATATATATATATATATATATATACCCATTGAAGAAAAGCTATCCCAATCTTAAGTGTTTCTTCCACAGACTATTCTATAACAAAATAATTTATAATCGTAACGGACATTTATACAAAACAATTCCATCAAATTACTCCAACCCGGTAAAGTTCTCCAAAGAATATAACTGAATATAACTACAAAGTTTATCAAACCAAAAGGCAAAATCTCATAGCTCCCAAAGCTGCCATTAGATTAAGAGTCACTTCCTTCACCTGTGGCAAAGGAAAGGTAAGAAGACAAAGCGGTGAGCTCAAATAGCCCAGCAGGATAACAAATGGAAAGATGTCAAGCAATAAAGGCATAATCTAATAACAATATTAGAGAAAACGGACCAATCATGTCTTACCATCAAATATTGAAGTATCAAAGATTAGCATTTAACCCAAAACACATCTCAATAATATGTAGGGTATGCTACAAACATGCAATGACTATGGTGGTCATAAGACCCAAATGTCGAATCAAACAAACAAGCATCAAACGTGTGCTCCGTAGCGTACTCGAAGGCTTCGGCTCTCTAGTATAACCAACATGTGTCCCAAGGACCCTCTATATTTTGAGAGTTGTTCAACATAGTCAATTTCAATCTTAATTGAAGGTCACAAATGTATGAATTTAAATATGTGTATCATCATGCACAAACAAAAAAAGGGGAAACAATGTTCTTAAAGAGGGCAAAAGTGGAATAACTCAAATATATAACAATATGGATAAACCAACCTGATGAACATAAACATTCAAAATTTGAAAATACCTTGCCATAGCAAAAACCGTATAAACCCTTACCTCAAATAGCTTTTCGAATAAGGAAAAACTATAAATCGCCACTTTATTACCAAAGAAGCTTTCCAAGCCTTCGAATCTTTCTCTCTCTCCCCCGCCAAAAAGGAAAAGAACACAAAACAAATGAACAAGGACCCCAAAAAAGGCTAGAAAAGAAATAGGGCAACTATTTATACGAGACCAGAAAAATGTTTAAGTTTCATTCAAAGGAAAAGACTTTCCTTCGACCAAATTCAGCATACGCAAAAATGGTTCAATTTTTTTTTAATTCGACCGAAAATGAGTTTTCATTTGAATTAAAACCTTATTTTTTTTTTTTGCATTCGACCGAAAAATAGTTTTCATTCGAATTAAAAGTTTTAATTCGAATGAATACTTCAGAATCACTCATTTTGATTTTTAAACACTTTTCGTTCGAAGCAAAACCCATTTTCATTCGAAGGAAAGCTATTTCCATTCGACCGAAAATTCAGAAACTCCAAAACATAATTACCCTTCATTTTGATTCGAATGAAACCACTATTCATTCGACCAAAAATTTTAAAAACATTAAAAATTATTTTCTTAATATTATCAAAAAGACCACAAACTTATTTACTTAAAATAATAATTTCGCATAAGGAAAAAGAAAATTTTTGGAGTATTACACTTTGATCCATCCAATAACCGTGGGGGGAAATCTAAGGCAAACCAACACATCAAAGAGAAAATCCCAATGCAAACAATCATAGGCCTTCATCAAATCCACCTTTATGGCGCATTTAGGAACCCTAAAATCCACTCGATGATAGTTCCGCATGAGCTCTTGAGACAAGATGATATTATCTGCAATACTCCGAGAGGCAACTAAGGCTATCTGGGAAGGATCATTGAGGTCCCCAAACACTACCTTAACACGATTAGCAATGATCTTGGCTATGCACTTATAAATCGTGTTACAACAAGAAATAGGCTTGTAATCATTAAGGCTCTAGGGATTAGTCACTTTGGGGATTAAGACAAGAAAAGTATGGTTAACTTGTTTGAGAAGTTGACCATTACCAAAAAACTCATGAATCGCTTCCACTATCTCCTCCCCCACAATATTCCATGCCCTCTTAAGAAAGAGGGTATTATACCCATCAGAACCAGGGGACTTACCATCCTTGAGAGAAAAGAAAACCATTTGAATATCATCCTCAGTAACCTCATGACCCATCTCACGTTGCTGAGAATCTGAAAGAGATTTTTCAACATCCACTTCCTCAGCTCATTCAATCCCAGATAGTGATCCAGACCACGAGCCCCCAACAAACTCCAAAAATGGTCAATAATTGAAGCCTTAACCAACTCTGAGTCATGAAGGATGGTTCTGTCAGATCGGAAAAGAGAACTAATTTTATTGAAAGTTCTTCTCTTATTAACTGACTTGAAGAAAAATTTGTTATTTTTATCTCCCACATCCAGCAGTGAATCCCAAATTTTTGCTTAAGGAAACTCTCCTCCTCCCCACTCACTTTAGCAAAAAGTTATAGCTTCTCCTTTTCAATCTGATGCCATACAGGGTTCAAAGCTAACATGTTCTAAGCATACTCTAAGGAAATTCTAGCCGCATTAAGTCTACCTGAAATGTTGCTAAAGTGTTCCTTATTGAAGTCTTTAAGCTGTAACTTAAGCAGCTTTACCTTCCTGGCAACCCTGAACATAGCATAACCCGCAAGCGGCATGCCCCACACTTTAGAAACCATAGGCAAAAACTTATAATGATTGGCCCGCATATCAAAAAATTTAAAAGGCTTGGGCACCTTGTCTACTTTGACAAGAGAGTGGACAAGGATGGGTGAATGATCAGAGATACCTCTAGTATCATCATCATCCTGACAGTTAGTCCACATATAAAAGCAACCAGAATACTTTAAATCTGAAAGTTCTGAAGTAGTCAAACAATCATGGAACTCTTGATAGTAGCGAGGCCATCTATTGGTACCACCTAACTTCTCACTAGGACTCTGGATGGCATTAAAATCACCAAAAACCAACCAGGGATCATTCCCAAAAAGGGGAGACCTATACTTAAGCTCCTGTTAGAGTACAGATCTCTCACTAAAATCATTATAACCATACACAAAGGAAACAAAAAGAGGAAGCAATCTATCAATTAAGTTCATTTGATAGTGAATTATTTGATCTGACATACCAAGACAAGTAACATTAACTACTTTGGGATTCCACAAAACCCAAATTCTACCGTTAACAGAAATTTGGTAGTTATTAATAGAGGACCAACCAGGAACGGTCACAAATAACCGAGGCATTGGGAGCAGCTACTCTGGTTTCCATGATCCCAAAAAGCATAACACCTAGGGAGACAATCATATGTTCGGCATTTGTTTTCTTATGACTAGTGTTAAATCCTCGAGAATTCTAGCAAAAAAAGTTATGCATGATACCAAAATACCAAAAGATGCTACAAACCTAAAAGACAGAGTCAGGTGAAATTTCCCCTACGGGGAGAGACTTCTTCTTTTTCTTCTTCTTATTTTTAGCACTAAAGTCTAGGTGTAATTTATTACCAGCATGAGAAGAAATATTATTATTTGGAGAAAGAGAGCAATGAATGAAATCTGAGTCAAAGTCCGGATCAGATCCAGACTCAGCGAGTAAATGCAAGTCAGGGTATAAATGCAAATCAAAATGCAAAACAGGATCAACACTATGCACATTAAGAACTTGAGAAGGTACCTTAGGTGAGATAGACTACTGGACACTAACCTCCTCATGGGAACAGTTATGTCAGGCACTAACCTGTGCCTAAATACCAAGCTCATGCTGGTGCCTAGTCTCCTGCTGAATACTTACCAGAGATGAAGAAGAACTCTTGCTGGCTTTATCCTTGCCTTTATTTTTCACGGTTGTCCACTCTGTATCATTCACGGGAGCAACAACAGGGATAGTAGGGGTCGTGTCAGCACGGTTCTGAACAGAAACTGAGGGAGGAAGGGGGTTAACTTTCTCAGTCTGAGCACAAGTCAGGGTAGTATGTCTGAAACATTTCCACACCGTGCTTATTGGAGGGCACCACTGATAATTTGCCCTTACAGTCACATGATCAGAGGGGGAGTCCCCTTTCTATAAGGTACTCAGGTCCGGCACAATAACAATCTCATGGGCAAAGCTAACGTTGTTGCTAATGCATTGAGTAGAAAAGCTATGGTTGCACACTTGACGATAAAAGAGTGGAAATTGTTAGAAGATGCATGCGTTTGGTTCGACTACTTAAGACAATTATTGTCTTTGCTTATATTAGGGTGCAGCCTATTTTGATAGAAAGGATTAGAGAAGAACAAGCACGAGATCTAGAAGTACAAGCTATTTTGAAAGATTTGAGTTCCAAATTAGATTTTACGTTGCACAGTGACGGTTTGCTTTGAATTGGTAAGAGAATATGTGTTTCAAATTATTGTAGTTTGAGACGAGAGATAATGGAAGAAGCACATCTGTCCAAGTATTCTATCCACCCCAGAACTAAAATGTATAAGGATATGAAGTCTAGTTATTGGTGAAGTAACAGGAAGAGAGATGTTACTGAATTTGTTGCAAAATGTCTTACATGTCAACGAGTTAAGTTTGAACATCGCAAACCAGTTAGGTTACTTTAACTGTAATCCATGCCCGAGTGGAAATGGGAGCATATTACTATGGACTTTGTATCACGTCTACCTTGAACTCAAAATGGACATGATACTATCTGGGTGATTGTTAATAGACTTACTAAATTTGCTCACTTTCTTGCTATAAATATTACTTACACCTTAGAGAAGTTGGCATGTATGTATATAAAAGAGATTGTTAGAATCCATGGAATACCGGTAAGCAATATTTCAGATCGAGATCCTCATTTTATTTTGAGGTTTTGGAAGGCTTTTCAAGACGTAATATGAACTAAACTTGCTTTTAGCACATCTTTCCATCCACAAACAGATGATCAAAGCAAAAGAATAATTCAGACCTTGGAGGATATGTTAAGAGCATGTATTATGGAATTGAAAGGTAACTGGGATGATCACTTAATACTTGTGGAGTTTTCTTACAATTACAGCTACCACTTTAGCATAGGAATGACACCATTTGAAGCTCTATATGGCAAGAAGCATAGATCTCCAGTTTGTTGGAATGAAGTTGGTGAAAGATAGTTACCTGGACCAAAATTGGTGCAAGAAATCATCGAAGTAATCAAGGTGATCGGTGATCATTTGTTAACGGCAAGGAGTAGACAGAAAAGTTATGCAGAAAAGTTATGCAAAGATTTGGAATTTGCAATAGAAGATCATGTACTTCTACGCAATTCACCTTCTAAATGGGTAACTAGGTTTGGAAAGAAAGGAAAACTAGCACCATGCTACATTGGTCCCTTTGAGATTTGGAACGGATTAGTGCAGTAGCATATCGGCTTGCATTGCCACCATCGCTAGCTGGTATAGATGATGTTTTCCACATATCTATGTGAGGAAGTATGAGTTTGATCCTTCACATGTATTGCATCATAACCGATTCGGATTTAGAATGACTTATCTTGTCTTGAGCAACCGATTCAAATTTTGGACCGAAAGGAACAAGCACTAGGGAACAGGAACATACCACTTTTTAAGGTGTTATGGGAACACCATGGAATTGAAGAAGCTACATGGGAGAGAGAGATGCTGAAATCAGAGAGAAGTATCCCCATATTTTTCCTTACTGAGGTATGAATTTGGGACTAAATTATTTTAAGGAGGGTTAGGTTCGTTTAGCCCAATTGTAAATCTCATTTTATGCTTGTTATTATGCATGTAGCGTGAATATCCTTCTTGTTGAAAGATCTTATTCGTTCAAGCCGTATTCATGACCATTTATGTAGAACAATCTGTATGCTTGTGTTGGCATAGAAGCTCCTCAAGTTAGTGGATTAGCTTAGTCTTAATCCTGATTAGTTGGTCTTAAACATGATTAGTTATCCCTAAGCATGATTAGTGGAGCTGTAATCGTGATTATGCTAATCTAGATTAATCAAGGTTAATCGTGATTAGTTAGTGACTAAGCTTGATTAGTTTGCCCTAATCTTGATTAAGCTAATTGTGAGTATTTAGTTACTAATCTCGGTGATTAATACTAATGAAGTTTATACTGTCCTAAATTGCATAAATATGAAACTGGTCGAAACTGATTAAACTGAGCAGATTTTGTGTTGATATTTAAACAAGCATATCTCATTCAATTCTTGTTGGATTTGAGTGTTCTCTAACTTTCTGGAAAGCTTAAGATGTGTGCTTCAACATTGTACTTTAAATCACTCTCAAATTAAAATTTTATGTTACCCTAAATTGCTTAGATTTGGAACTAGTCTGCTTTCACTAAAACTATTTTGAGCTAAGAAATGCGTATAAATGTTTTATATAATGCTTGAGGTGTTTAACATTCTTTATGCATTTAGCATGCTATAAATTATGTGTCTTCAGAAGTAGTGTCCAGGGGTTGAAGGCCGACAAATTGGGTTATATGGAAACGGGATATATGTTGAGCTTGCTCAGCAGGATAACCTCCCAGGGGCATTACGTTGTGGCATATGCTGTCAATATGTGCGGAGTCATGTCTAAGGTCTAACTTTATTACTCATAAACTGAATTTGATTGGCTCAGCTTTTGAGTGATCAATTTAGGGTCTTACCAAGAAAGGATGGTAGGTGAACGAGCATTCAACTTATGATTTGGGCTCCTTAGAGTCACTATGATATGTGTTATGCTTGAGTTGTTTCTTGCTCGTTGGCTCCAATCTATCATATGCCATGCATGAGTTAATCATAAGCACATTTTGTTTGGTTTATGCACACTTATTATGATTAAGATAGTGTTTAAGTTGGTCATATGTCAGCTCTACTTAGTTGTGGCTAACACCTTTTCCATCTCTACTTTTTAGATACTAGAGAGGATTAAGAAGTATTAGGCAAGGAAGATTTCGACTACCCTTTTGTGCCCGAGAATTAAGGATAGTAAGTCTTTGTGCACTTGTAAATAGAGAGTGAGGTGTGCTAGTGTCATTTGTTATAGTACTCGAGTGAAAGTGTGGTGTGTACGTGTGTAGAAGCTTGGATTTATAAGGATGGACGAATGTAATATATGTTTAAAAGGCCTGTTGTGTTGTTTCTTATCACAAACCTCAATCTCGATATCAAAATAAGGTCTTACCTCAATGTAATGACCAAAATCTCAAGAGTGTTCTTCCTAGAGATTCTTTGGAGGCTCTTCTCAAGTTTGTGGTGCTCCTAGAGATTATAATACATAAGTCATTAGCCTAAAGGAATGTAATTATAGTCCTAAAATAATAAGAATTGCAAAATACCCATTACATCCCAAAATTCTCTAACTTTATAAATAGGTCAAACTAAAGCCCAAATTTAAATTGGGTCATCTAATCCCAAAAGTATAACCCACTTTCCAAGAAGAAAATTTTTAATTGATTTTTAGTCCCACCATTTAATTCAAAATCGCCATGCGTTCTAATTCGTACTTACACAAGTATCCTGACAAAAAATAATAATAAAAAATTTTTTGGGGGGTGTTACACAAGACAATTAACTTATTTTCAAAATTCCACGGACCCGAATGTAGAATCTTGTCTACCGTATCCATAGAAGAGAATTTGAAAAAGTAGAAGCCATTGTCATTGTCAAGAACCTTTTGTAGCCCATCTTTCAACCACAATTATGAACTGTGGTTAACAATGAAATAAGGTAATTTTTTATCAATAAAGTAGCACAAAACACAATTACCCCATAATTCAATACCCTCTTCAGCAATAACTTTAGGGGGAGAAACTGTTACCTTTCTATCTGAAACCGTTGCAGGACGTAAGATAATTTCATCTTTCCTTTAGAACTGGAAGGCCCCGGTTTCACCTTGTCTGCCCAAGATGGATGAAGGCTTTATGAGTCTGCCCTATTATCTCTCCTCTTTGGCCTCACCAAAGGATCCCCTCCCCTGGGACGAGCATCCTCCCGATGGCCTCTACCTCCTCTAGCACCCCTGTGATACCACCTCTATCCTGAGAACGAGAGTCAGATGCCAGACGAGGATTCGAACCCAGCTGCCGCCGAGGTGAATCCACCTCTGCCTACAAGATACATTTCTCATCATCGACCTGTTGTCGGTACTCAAGCTCTTCCATAAGCAGACCAAACTGACAGGCCAATAATGAACCACTCAAGAAATGATCTTGCAACCCACTAATTTCTGCTAGATCGGCTACTTCCACATCAAAACCCTTTAAAGCATCACTTCTTTTCGAAAGAGATCCATTACCCTCTGCTAGAACTGGACATTCCTGAGAATCACTACCTGAAGGGCCAAGGATAGCCTCCCAACACTTGATCGGCGCAGAGGGAGGAGCCACCAGATAATGAACACAAGTGACATCATCCCGAGCATATTTAGTTTGCAATTTTAAGAAATCAGATGCCTAAACATCGACAGGTACCAGAAATGAGCAACCATTGCCACGAACATAATTGTTCAAAGTAAGATCAGAAGACGCCATAAGGAAAAATCTAAAGGTTACCACAAAAAAATTTAAAAAAAGTTAAAAAAAAAACTTAATGCGCAAGCCCTTATTAGGGCCGGCGCAGCCCTTGTTACCAAACCCTAATTAGGGTCGGCGCAAGGAACGGCAACAACAAGGAAGAGAAGGGGAGGGGGAACGGAGGAGGAAGGGGATAGGAAGGGGGTGGGGTAGAGGGAAACGTGGTCGGGGGATGGGGAAAAGGGATCAACAGCACCGGTAATTGGCGAAGTTGATGCCACCGGAAAAGGAGGAAGACATATGAGGAAAAAGAGGGAAGACACGACTGGAGAAGGAATGAAAAAAATGTGCGGCAGAGAGGCACTTGGCGGCACCAGGAACGGTGACTCCGGAGAAGACGAAATACTGCCGAAAGAGAATCTGTAGGGGAAAACGAGCAGTGACAAGAACAAAACTTACAGGAGACACGGCGGAAATGGGGAATAGCAGTCACCAGTAGCGATGGCTGAACAAAACCGTCTTCGCCCAGATCTAACCAGCACAAGAATGTGTAACTAATCGTCGAGATCCTTGAGCTGTAATTAACATATTCGTAATTTTCAGAATATCCCTGCTATTGATTCTATTGCAAACTCTTTTGCATCAAAATTCTAGCTTAGATTTCGTACTCTGACTTGGATTTCATTCCCAGAACACTTAGCCCAAAAAATAATCTACCCTCTTATTCTAGAAATAAGACTAATTGTTCCATCCAGAATCAGTATACTGATGTGGTTTTTTTTATTTTGCGGTTCTTATGAGGTTGTTCTCTTATAAGGAAAATAGCAAAGTCACTAACTAAACGATGGTTCTAGGGTAATTGGCAGCATCGAGACTCCATCTTTGATTCATCCAGCATTGGTAAATGTTTTGGTGATTTTTGGTTCTAGGTGGGGTTAAGTCCACCATATTTTCTCCTTTTTTTTTCTCATTTTTTGTCTTCTTTCTTTGGTTGGTGAGATATGGGACTCGGCCATGGGAGTGATTTAGGGCCACTGCCCTAGATGTCTTGGTAGAAGGATGAGTGTTTGTTCTTGAGTGATAATTGTGTACCACTGGTGGTTTGATGCGACGCTTCTTCTGGGTATCACACCTTCGAGACTGGGATGCAAGATCATTTCAAGTATGACCCTTTCCCTTATCTCCGGCTCTATCAGCCGGCCTCATCTCTTACTCGTGTCTTGGAGGTGAGGTCCTGGCGGCCTCTTGGCTAGGTGGGGTTTCTTTCCCCTACTCACTTATTGTTCGAATTGATTGGCATCCATACTTGTATTTGTGCTATCTCTTCATTAGCTAGATATGCCCATTCTACTTCCTCTCAAGGAATCCTTTGTAGGAGGGTGGCCCCCAGTCTTATATTGAAGTGATTTTATTCCTGTTATTCTCTTTATGCTTACTTCTAGTATTCTTGTTTTTTATTGATAGAACAGGATATGCATGTGATTGTACTTATTTGTAGATCTTTGCACTAGCTATGTATTGAGCTTTACAACACATCCGAGGTATGCCCCCCAGTTAACTGTATTTGCTAGCTATTCTGGGGTATGCCCCATGTACTTGTTATGTTGAGGGCCTATATGAGCCTTCTATGATTTAGCCTCTTATCTTTGAGGTCTTATTGATATTGTCTGAGGGTTTCTCTCTGTGGGGTGTGCCCCTCGTACTTACTCAGATCCAGGTTGTATTCCTCGTTGATGTCTGGCATGTGGAGGAGACTCTGGTTGATGGTAGGTGCATCCATTTTCCATGTGCCCCTCCATTGAGGCTGAATAATTGGCTTGGAGGGATGAATTTGGTCCATGTGGGATTTTCACCTAATGATGGTGTATTCTTATGTTAACTGCTATGGATTAGTTGGTTTGTCTAGATTGATATCGGATGGGTTGACCCACGTACAGGCAGACCCTTGAAATTTTTTAGCGTGATTTTTTGTTATTTCTAGAGCAATGGTGATTCTTGAATAGGAACTTCAGGCTCCCAGGGGCTTCATGGTGGTTACTATTATGCATTGGCAAAATTTGTCCAAGGTTGCACCTGCCTGTTTTGGCATGGTTATAGATATTCCTTAACATAGTGTTGTTCCTTTGGTGCTTTGGCTTTGGTAGTTATGTATTTCTTCTTTTGTACTGATGTCAATATGGCATGTTTTAGCCTCATTTAGGTCTACTTGTTAGCTCTTGCTTTACGAGACCGGCATTTCAGTGTTGCTTTCCAAGGGTATGCCCCTTGCATATGTTGTACTGTTGTTTCATCGATTAATATATATTTTTATTTACCGAATAAAAATTAATAAGAAGAAGAAAAGGAAAAGTCTCCCCGTTGGGGAAAGTTTACTAGACCTTTAGTTCTTGCTATTTGTAGCACATTTTGGTAATTTTTATTTTGGTAAATAAAAATATATATCAACCGATGAAACAAAAGTACAACACATGCAAGGGGCATATCCCAGGAATACAACAATGGAAAGCAAGTCCTGCATAGCAAGAGCTAACAAGTATACCTAAACTAGGCTAAAACATGTCACACTATCATCAATACAAAAGGGGTAATGCATAACCACCAAGCCAAAGCAACAAAAGAAAAAAAATGCTCTGCTACAATCTAACAGTAAATCTACCAAAACAGGTAGGTGCAGCCTTCAACCATATTGTCAATGCAGAATAGTGACCACCATGAAGGTAACATCATCAGGTGATCCTGCTATAGAATGACCACCGTTCTAGATCAGTGATAGATCATCCTCAAAAACTTCAAGGATCGGTCTGTACGTGGACCAACACATTAAATATCAATCTGGTGAAGACGCCAGGCGAGCCAAGGTGGTCTGGGCTGATGTATGCTGTCCAGAGTAAGAGGGTGGCCTGGGTATTAGGCAAATTGAGGTGTGGTACTTTGCTACAATCTCTAGGCACACTTGGTCCATCATATCTTTCAGGTCGGACTCCCTTTGGCCGTGGTGGGTTATGTCCAATATTTTGATCTTTTTGGGAAGTCTCTTGCTCTAGCGATTGTAACTGGTCTCTGCATAAGATTCTCATGGTTAGGGATATGATTCACTCTATCCCCCGATATATAGCTAGGGATGGCAGTAAGATCTCTCTATGGTTTGATTCGTGGCATCTGATAGGCCCTATCATTCCTACCCTTGTTGGTAGTTAGAGGTGTCAAAAGGGCCGAGAGGCCCGCGAGTTGGCCTGACCGGCCCATTTTTGGCCCGGGAGCCCGGCCTATAGGTGAATAGTACTGACCCTAACCCTTAAGGCCTTGGGCCAGGGCTAGGGCCAGGCCACATTTTTTTTCAGAATTATCCAGGCCCAGTTCGGCCGTAAAAAGCCCAAGTCAGGCCCTAAAAAACGAGCTGGCTCAAATCGGCCCTTTTTTAGGCTGGCCCGATTTTTAGGGCTGGCCCAACCCGGCCCTCTTTTGGCTCAAAAACTGGCCCTCTTTTGGCCCAATATTTGGCCCTAAGGTTGGCCTTGTTCTTTAGACCAACAAAAAAAGGTTGGCCCTCACTTTGACTTATTTTTGGCCCTATTTCTTTTGGCCCAACAAAAAAAAAGAAAGAGTTTGGTGTAATTTCTTTAACGTTAACTTGATAAAAAGATTTGGTCATATAAAACTTTAGACGAAAAAGGCATTAAAAGACTACGACATTTTAGGTCCTAGCATTAGCAAACCAATTTATTTTTTTTAATATTTGAATGCTAGAAATATTATTGTCTACACACATATTACTACATATATATGCGTGTGTCTAAACATTTTTAGTTGCTTGCATAGACATATATTACTACATGTACAAATCTTATGCTCCATTACAAAATCTTAGTCATAGTACTACATTACAATTTACTTACATAATAGTAAACTGTTATTCAAGTTTTTACATTGAATAACAAGAATTTAAAAAAAAAAGGACCAAGCCCGGCCCTAAATATTGGGCCTAGGGCCAGGGCTTGAACTGGGCCTAGATATCCTATTCATCTGGCCCAGCCCGTTATCCACCCTATCTGGCCCTAGCCCGGCCTAGGCTCTTTTTCACATCAGGCCTGTTGGGCCTGAGTTGGGCTGGCCCATTGACTCCTCTACTAGTAGGATTACTTCTAACTCGGGTTTAGGTAGGCTAGCAAAGGTTTCTGTTGTGATCTTGGGCTCCTCGTGGTGCTGGCCTGTGTCCAATACACTTGAACTCATAGAGTTGCATAAGAGTACCCCTAGCTCTTTTCATCCTGTCCTGGATATACCTAACAGAATCATCTGAACGGTTAGTGGTTCTGGGAAGTTCTCCATTGCGAGCACGTGGGAATCCCTTCGTCACAAGTGGCCGCTAGCTAGATGCGCTTGCTTACTGTTGTGTAAGTGGCGTGTTCCACGTCATAACTTCGTCTTATGGCTGGCCTTTAGGGAGAGGTTAAGACGCAAGATATGATTTTTACTTTTTATGTCATTCCTAGCATGAGTTGTGTTTTCAATGATCATCTTTTTTTTAATTGCCCTTTCACGAATAGATTATGGTCTATTATTCAAAAGAAATGCAATTTTAACTAGCCTATGTTAAGTTGGCAGGGTACGGTTTATAGAGCTTCCTCTGAGTGGCAGGGCCCTGGATTCCTAGCATCGATATGTCGGATAGCATTTGCAGTGTTCGTGTACTATATCTAGAGAGAGCGCAATTCTCGTTCCTTCCAGAATAAGTATACTGATGTAGTTTCTTGTTCTGCAGGTTATCTGGTGGAGGTTGTTCTCTTGTAGAAAAGTAGATGATGCCAAGGAAAGTGGGTTCGCAGTCGACGTCGAGGTGCCACAAGGAATGCAGTCCGAGTCAGATGCCAAGTGTGATGATGTAGGACACAGCAAGGGCAGAGCAAGGACAGAGACCAAGGGCTTCCCAGACAGAGCTTGAGGGTGGCAGTGCTGCGAGGGCGATAGCGCAGAATGAATATACGACGACAGTCACAGTCTGATAATTAGGTCGAAAGTCAGGGTCCTATATGTTTCTCTCTAGGATTCTAGAGTGAGAAAGTAAAAGTGTTCTGAAAATGTCCAAATGAATTCTCAAGACCTCTATTTATAGAGGTTGAGATGATGATGTCATCACGTAACACGTGACACTCCCCAGGAGTGACACGTCACTGAGGGGTCCACAGCTGCCAGTGCTTCACGGACTGTCGAATCTCATATTCACCTGGCCTGCCCCGCACAGCGTCGCTCTGTCTGTCTGGAAAGACTGGCTCCCACAGCTTCGGTGTGGCCAGAGAACCCCCTTGATCTAGCCTCCAATCCAAGCCCTTGCAGAGTCCCACAGGCCTATCAGCAGTGGGGAAGACCCGATGCCCAACTGCCACGCGAACTAGGCGCGATGCCCTCTGAAGACCTACTCCCGTCTCGGAGTGACCCAGGGGTCATAGTCCATAGGGGTGCCGACGCAAGCCCCAATGTCGTAGCACGTAGGCCAGTCACGCAGGCACCCTGGTAGAGACACTGTCCCGAAGGAGTCACCTATCCCGCTACGAAAGGTCCTCGTGACGGAGCACTATGAACGGAGCCCCCGAAATAAAGACGGGGATGGCTTTCTGGTAACGAGCCCATCCTGGGCACGGGGATGGCTTTCTGGTAACGAATCAATCCCGCTGCGAGGGGTCCTTGTGCAAGAGCACTAAGAACGGAGCCCCCCGTGATTATGACAGTGATGGCTTTGGGGTAACAAGCCCATCCCGTGGCGGCGATGACTTTGTGGTACGAGTCCATCCCACTGCGAGGGGTCCTCGTGCTGGAGCACTACAAACGGAGCCCCTCGTGATTGTGATGATAATGGCTTTGTGGTAACGAGCCCATCCCGTGGCGGCAATGACTTTATGGTAACGAGTCCATCCTACTGTGAGGGGTCCTCGTGCCGAAGCCCTATGAATGGAGCCCCCCGTGATTGTGACGGCAATGGCTTTGTGGTAACGAGCCCATCCCGTGGCGGCGATGACTTTGTGGTAACGAGTCCATCCCGCTACGAGGGGTCCTCGTGCCGGAGCACTATGAACGGAGCCCCCCGAAATGTTGCACACTCCAGAAAGTGGGTTGAAGCATGTTCCACGTCCATGGCAGGGGCACATGGTGTGGTGAATAAGTGTGATGCTCGGAGCCTATAACATGATTGTGGCGCATGGGCGCGGCGACAACTGTTGCGAGACCATACCTGGCAGGGACACATGTCATGAGAATGGAGCATGGGTGCAGTGACGAACGTCGCTGAGACAATACTTGGTGCCGGGTGCACGTATCATGAGAATGGCGTGCGGACGCGGAGACGAACGTAACGGAGACAATACTTGGTGCCGGGGCACATGTTATGAAAGTGGTGCGGCGACGAACGTCGTGAAGCCATACTTGGTGCCGGGGGCACGTATCATGACGATGGCGCACTGGCGCAACGATGAATGTCGCAGAGCAATACTTGGTGCCAGGGGCACGTATCATGAGAATGGCGCACGGGCACAGTGACAAACGACGCGGAACAATACTTGGTGCCGGGGCACTTGTCATGAGAATGGCGCATGGGCACGGCGACGAATGTCGTGGAGACAATACTTGGTGCCGGGGCACGTGTCATGAGAATGGCGCATGGGCGCGACAACAAACGTCGCGGAGCAATACTTGGTGCCGGGGGCACGTATCATGAGAATGGCGCACGGGCGCGACGACGAACATCGCGGAGCAATACTTGGTGCCGGGGGCACGTATCATGAGAATGGCGCACGGGCGCGACGACGAACGTCGCGGAGCAATACTTGGTTTCGGGGGCACGTATCATGAGAATGGCACACGGGCGCGGTAACGAACGTCACGGAACAATACTTGGTGCCGGGGCACATGTTATGACAGTGGCACGGCGACGAACATTGCAAAGCAATACTTGGTGCTAGGGGCACGTATCATGAAGATGGCGCACGGGTGCGTGTCTGGTGTCCCAAAGACAGTATGTGAGCTCAGTGTACCTGTCATAACAAGATAATGAATGCAACATGTAGTAATGACAAAGTTGGGAGTGATGGTATACGGTTGTTGGACGACGGACGTCACGAGGTTGATGCACGACAGACGTCGCGCGGTTCATACACGACAGATGTCGCGAGGTTCATGCATGATGGACATCGTGAGGTTCATGCATTACGTCCGTAAACATCGCGGAGGTGCAAAGACTTGAGAAAACAAGTGCACGCGGGAGCGGAGGCCATAGGCAAAAATTGGGGGAAGGTCAAGGCCACCACCCCTGGGGAGGCCAAGGCCGACCCTTTGGGAAGGTCGAGGCCGTCCCCTTGGGAAGGCCGAGGCTGACCCCTTGGGATGGCCGAGGCCGACCCCTTGGGATGGCCGAGGCCGACCCTAGGGGGTGGCCAAGGCCAATGGACAACTCCCATGAAGGGAGGCCAAGGCCACTCCCCCTTTAGGTGAACTTTGGGCGCATCGACGGAAGGTGTTTTGATGGGCAATGACAAATCCAAAAGTTGCATTGCGACAAGCGTGTCGACGTGAAACGTACCCATGTGACGAACAAGGTGCCAAAGTCACATACAAAGTGTATGAAGCGAAAAAAGTGCGAAAGGGACTTTGCGCGAAGAGTGAACAATTGGGGGGAAGGCCAAGGCCAACCCCCCATGGAGGCCGAGCCTTACCCCCCATGGAGGCCGAGGCAGACCCCATGGCCTTGGGGGAGGCCGAGGCCGACCCTATGGGGTTGGCCAAGGCCTATGCCTTTGACCCCGTCGCTCCGGTTGTGCCATCGATCGATTTTTTTGGTGAAAAGGTGCTCAGGTGGTTGCGGCGCGATGAACGTGGTACCGTGAGTCATGCTAATGTAAAAAATTGGTGACTAAGGCGTGCGAAGCAAGAAATGCACGTGACATGAGCGTGCGCACTTTGACTGGTTCATGTGCAAAGCGGGACCCCTAGTGGGCCCTTTTGGGTGCGACCAGAATGGGTTTGGAACATAAGCCCCCCTACGTGTGGTGTGCGGGCAGGGCAACCTGAGCGGGCGCCGCACACATAGTCGTAAGTTCACACTTAGAAGAATTTCTTATGTTCTTTGGCTGGAGAGTAGCTGGTGTCGTCTCTGAATGACGAAGGTGAAGAGTAGGTGGCTTGAGCTACCTCGTGCACCACCTGTCTTGAGACCTTGGAATGCTTGGGGTTGAGACAAAGGCACGATGATAGGATGCAGGGGCACGAACATGTAAACGGTGCCCGGGCAACGGACGACGAGTGTTGCAGAGACGTCACCCGGGCAATGGGCGACAAGCATCGCGAAGACGGTGCACGGGTGCTGGCGATGGGTGTCGCGGAGTGATGTCCTGGCGATAGGGGTTGCGGAGATAATGTCCGGGCGACGGGGGTCGCCAAGTGCCATCCGGGTGACGGGCATCGCAGAGATGACGTTAGAGCGACGGGGGTCGCGGAGTGACTTCCGGGCGACGGTGGTCACCGAATGACATCTGGGCGACTAGGTCGCTGAATGATGTCAGGGCGACGCGATGCCTGGGTATGGTGACGAACATGTGAACAATGAATAGAAGTAGGTGGTTCGAGCTGCCCCGCGCACCACCTACCAAGGACGTTAATGTCATGGACGTCGTGATGAGGGGCGCGACAAAGGTACGGTCGGGCGTCGCGATGCGCGGGCAGTACACCACGGGCGCAGGGGCACAGGCAATGCAAGGCGATCAATGTTGCAAAAAAATCTAAGTATGGAAAAGTGCGAAAATGGGTAACGGTGGGATTGACATGAAAGGTTGGATGCGAGGCGCGCGTTGGTTATCATGATAAGTTTTTTTTTTAACAGTACTCGTGAGAATGCTGGCGATGATGGACTGTGTGAGGTGTTGGTGTTCGGCCTAGGTGGGTAAAAGAGACCGAAGGAGTGCGCCAAAGGGTAAGTCAAAGTGAGAAAGTTGGGGTTGGAGTGGTTGTGATCGTGTTTTGGTCTGAAGTGTGAAGGAAATGATGGCCAAAGTGAGGGGCCGAGGAGACTGTTGAGGGTGTGGAGGGTCTTCATACGTTAGTGTTGAAGGTTGGCCACGGGTGAAGAAAAGAAGATGAAGGTTGAAGGTGGTGGCCTTTTTGTGGGGAAGGCTGGTTTGGGGGAGGCCGAAATGGTAAAGGGATGGAGGGGCTTGTGGGGCCGAGGCTGAGGGTGGGAAGAGATGAGTGGCCGAGGCCGAGCTTGGGGAGAAGGAGAGAGGGGAAATGGGAAGAAGGTGAAGAAAGGGGAGGAAGGGGGATGGCTGCGGTGGCAAGGTGCCGCGGTCAGCCATGGGGACGGGGGAGAGGAGGGCCAAGACCGGCCGACCAAGGCCGCGAGGCCAAGGTCGACCAAGGCGCGAGGTGGGGTGATAGGCAAAGGGGAAGATGGAGGGGAGAAAGGAAATGGGGTTGGGGATTGATGAAAATTTTCATTGAAAATTTTTTGAAGTGTTGGTGAGAGCACCAGAGGGTGAAAAATTTTGTGAAAATTTTTCTAAGTGTAGAATGAGGATGAGAAGGTGATGACCCAACCGCGAGCAGGTAGGGTGCATGGAGGTTCAAAAAAAATTCTAAGTGTTGAATTTTTTTTTTTCAAAGTGTTCAAAATTTTGCTAAGTGTTGAGCTGGAGCAATGGTGCCGAAGGAAGTCGCAAGGGGTGGTGACCCGACCGTGAAAAATGAAGAAATTTTTTCAAGTGTTGAAGAGTGAAGAGGGTGCCGAGTGAAGCCGCGGGGGTGATGGCCCGACCACAAAAAATGAAGAAATTTTTCTAAGTTGAAAAGTGAAAAGGGTGCCGAGTGAAGCCGCGGGGGTGATGACCCGACCGCGAAAAATGAAGAAATATTTCTAAGTGTTGAAGAGTGAAGAGGGTGCCGAGTAAAGCCGCGGGGGTGATGACCCGACCGCAAAAATGAAGAAATTTTTCTAAGTGTTGAAGAGTGAAGAGGTTGCCGAGTGAAGCCGCGGGGGTGATGACCCGACCGCAAAAAATGAAGAAATTTTTCTAAGTGTTGAAGAAATTTTTTTTATAAAGGGGTGGTCATGCGACCACAAGCACGAGAGGTTGAGATGAGTGGGATGGGGGACTCAGGGTGATGGGCTGGCATCGATGACCGACTGAGTGACTGAGGTAGGGGAGGGTTGGTGAGGCGTGTGGCATGCATACCTGGCAGAGGTGGTCGCGAGACCTGGGGGTGACAACTAACAGAGTTGAGACTGTGGCCCAAGCCACCTCACGCACCACGTACCAATTTGTTGCAATGTGAGGCCGAAGGGGCTAGGAAGGGGTGAAGCCCCCAAGAGAGTGGGTGATGGTATCAAGAGTGATGTCAGTAGACTTGTGCAAGAGCAATGTAGCTTGAAAATTTTCTAAGTCTGGAAATTGCAACTTCATGGATGGCTAGGTTGGGGCTGTGATTGGTAGTCCTGGTAGCCCTACGTTGCTGAGGCATGGTTGCTTGGATGTGTCAGGCACAGGACGAATTGCACTGCGTGCTCACCTCCCCAGCAGAGTTGCCAAAATGATGCCAAGGAAAGTGGGTTCGCAGTCGACGTGGAGGTGCCACAAGGAATGCAGTCCGAGTCAGATACCAAGTGTGATGATGTAGGACACAGTAAGGGCGGAGCAAGGCCAGAGACCAAGGGCTTTCCAGACAGAACTTGAGGTGGCAGTGCTGCGAGGGCGATAGCGCAGGATGAATATACGACGACAGTCACAATCTGATGCTTAGGTCCAGAGTTAGGGTCCTGTATGTTTCTCTCTCTAGGATTGTAGGGTGAGAAAGTGAAAGTGTTCTGAAAATGTCCAACCGTCCAAATAAAATCTCAAGACCTCTATTTATAGAGGTTGAGATGATGTCATCAAGCGACACGTGGTGCTCCCGGGAGTGACACGTCACTGAGGGGTCCACAGTTGCCTGTGCTCCATGGACTGTCGAATCGTATGTTCACCCGGCCTGCCCACACAGCGTCACTCTGTCTGTCTGGAAAGACTGGCTCCCACAGCTTCAGTGTGGCCAGAGAACCCCCTTGATCTAGCCTCCAATCCAAGCCCTTGCAGAGTCCCACAGGCCTGGCAGCGGTGGGGAAGACCCGACGCCCAACTGCTACGCGGACTAAGCGCGATGCCCTCCGAAGACCAGCTCCCGTCTCAGAGTGACCTGGGGGTCATAGTCCGTAGGGGTGCCAATGCAAGACCCTAGTGCCGTAGCACGTAGGCCAGTCACACAGGCACCCTAGCGGAGACAGTGTCTTGGAGGAGTCACATATCCCGCATCGAAGGTTCCACATGCCGAAGCACTACAAACAGAGCCCCCGGAATGAAGACGGCGATGGTTTGTGGTAACGAGCCCATCCCGGGGGCGACGATGACTTTGTGGTAAGAAGTCCATCCCGCTGCGAGGGGTCCTTGTGCCGGAGCACTACGAACGGAGCCCCCCGTGATTGTGACGGCAATGGCTTTGTGGTAACGAGCCCATCCCATGGCGGCGATACTTTGTGGTAACGAGTCCATCCCGCTGCGAGAGGTCCTCGTGCCGGAGCACTACGAATGGAGCCCCCCGTGATTGTGACGGTGATGGCTTTGTGGTAACGAGCCCATCCCGTGGCGGTGATGACTTTGTGGTAACGAGTCCATCCCGCTGCGAGGGGTCCTCATGTCGTAACACTACGAACGGAGCCCCCGTGATTATGACGGCGATGGCTTTGTGGTAACCAGCCCATCCTCTGGCAGCGATGACTTTGTGGTAACGAGTCCATCCCGCTGCGAGGGGTCCTAATGCCGAAGCACTATGAACGGAGCCCCTTGGAATGCTGCACACTCCAGATAGTGGGTCGAAGCATGTTCCACGTCCATGGCAGGGGCGCATGGTGTGGTGAATAAGTGTGATGCCCGGAGGCCTGTAACATGATTGTGGCGAATGGGCGCGGCAACAATTGTTGCAAGGCCATACCTGGTGCCGGGGGCACACGTCACGGAAGAGGTGCACGGGCGCGGTGAAGTGTGTATGGTGCCCGGGGACACGACATTGTGACAGAGAGCCATGGGGCAGGGACGTATCAGCGAAGGGACGCGTGGGCATGGAGGAGTAAGGTGTCAGGGGCACGTCTGTGTTAGTGGTGCAACGCATGGGCGCGACAGAGTGCGTATGGTGCCGGGGGCACATGTCATGAGAATGGCGCATGGGGGCGGCGACGAACATCACGGAGACAATATTTGGTGCCGGGGCACGTATCATGAGAATGGCGCACGTGCGCGGAGACAATACTTGGTGCCGGGGCACATGTTATGAAAGTGGTGCGGTGACGAACGTCGCGAAGCCATACTTGGTGCCGGGGGCACATATCATGACGATGGCGCACGAGCGCAGCGACGAACGTCGCCAAGCAATACTTGGTGCCGGGGGCACATATCATGAGTATGGCCCACGGGCGTAGCGACGAACGTCGCGGAACAATACTTGGTGCCGGGGCACATGTCATGAGAATGGCGCATGGGCACGGCGACGAACATCACGGAGACAATACTTGGTGCCGGGGCACATGTCATGAGAATGGCGCATGGGCGCGGTGACGAACGTCGCGGAGCAATACTTGGTGCTGGGGGCACGTATCATGAGAATGGCGCACAGGCGCGGCGACGAACGTCGCGGGACAATACTTGATGTCGGGGCACATGTCATGAGAATGGCACATGGGCGCGGCGATGAACGTCGCGGAGACAATACTTGGTGCCGGGGCACATGTCATGAGAATGGCGCATGGGCGCGGCGACGAACGTCGCGGGACAATACTTGGTGTTGGGACACATGTCATGAGAATGGTGCATCGATGGGCGAGGAACGTCGCGGAGACAATACTTGGTACCGGGGCACATGTCATGAGAATGGCGCGTGGGCGCGACGACGAACATCGCGGAGCAATACTTGGTGCCGGGGGCACGTATCATGAGAATGGCGTACAGGCGCGGCGACGAACGTCGCGGGACAATACTTGGTGTCGGGGCACATGTCATGAGAATGGCACATGGGCGCGGCGACGAACGTCGCGGAGACAATACTTGGTGTCGGGGCACATGTCATGAGAATGGCGCATGGACGCGGCGACGAACGTCATGGAACAATACTTGGTGCCGGGGCACATCTCATGAGAATGGGGCATGGGCGCGGCGACGAACGTTGTGGAGACAATACTTGGTCCCAGGGCACATGTCATGAGAATGGTGCATAGGCGCGGTGACGAACAACACGGAGACAATACTCGGTGCCGGGGCACATGTTATGAAAGTGGCACGGCGATGAACATCACGAAGCAATACTTGGTGCCGGGGGCACGTATCATGAAGTTGGCGCACGAGCGCGCGTCGGGTGTCCCGAAGATGGTATGTGAGCTGAGTGTACATTTCATAACAAGATAATGAATGCAACATTTAGTAATGACAAAGTTGGGAGTGATGGTATGCGGTCGTCGGACGACGGACGTCACGAGGTTGATGCACGACTGACGTCGCGAGGTTGATGAATGACGGACGTCTTGCGGTTCATGCCTCGGACCTCCCCAGGGGTGGGAAGGTCAAAGCCACCACCCCTGGGGAGGCCGAGGCTGAGGCCGACCCCTTGGGAAGGCTGAGGCCGACCCTAAGGAGTGGCCAAGGCCAATGGCCAACTCCCATGAAGGGAGGCCAAGGCCACTCCCCCTTTGGGTGAACTTTGGGCTCACCGACCGAAGGTGTTTTGATGGGCAATGACAAATCCGAAAGTTGCATTGCGACGAGCGTGTCGACGTGAAACGTACCCACGTGACGAACAAGGTGCCAAAGTCACATACGAAGTGTATGAAGCGAACAAGCGCGGAAGGGACTTTGCACGAAAAGTGAACAACAGGGGGGAAGGCCAAGGCCAACCCCCCATGGAGGACGAGGGCGACCCCCCATGGAGGCCTAGGCCGACCCCATGGCCTTGGGGGAGGCCGAGGCCAACCCCATGGGGTTGGCCCAGGCCTATGCCCTTGACCCCGTCGCTCCAGTTGCGCCATCTGTCGATGTTTTTTTGGTGAAAAGGTGCTCAGGTGGTTGTGGCGCGACGAACATGGTACCGTGAGTCATGCTAACATAAGAAATTGGTGACTAAGGCGTGCGAAGCAAGAAATGCACATGACATGAGCGTGCGCACTTTGACCGGTTCAATGTGCAAAGCGGGACCCCTAGTGGGCCCTTTGGGTGCGACCGGAATAGGTTGGGAACAAGTAGCCAATACACCGACTAACCGATGGTTCCAGGGTGAATGGCAGCTCCCCGACTCCATATTCGCCTGATTCCGTCATGGTTTGGTCCAGATTGATTTCTGGGAGATTGGTCCACGTACAGACAGGCTGTTACAGCTTTTATCGTGATTTTTTTGTATTTTTAGTGTGATGGTCTTTCCACCAGGATCTCCAGACTCCACATGGCTTCACCTACCTTCTTGTGGTCACTTTTGGGTCTTTTGTATTTTCTTTTGCTAATCTAGCTTCAGTGTTATGTATTGCCTCTTTCTTTTGAAGCCAGTGTGGCATGTTTCAGCCTAGTTTAGGTTTTCTTTTTAGCTCTTGCTTAGCAAGACTTGCATTTCTTTGTTGTATTCCTGGAGTATGCCCCATGCATATGTTGTACTATTGTTTCATCGGTTGATATATAAAAAATATATACCAAAAAAAACATTAAAACTCTTCTCTTTATCTTAAATCAACCACCACCTTTTTGCTTGAATACCCAAAAGAATGTAGTAGCTCTTTTCTCTTTTTACTCCTTTGTCTCTAAAATAATGAAGATTCTTATGTCTTCTTTTGAAACGCCCCCAAAAATTCGAAGCTCCACCGCCCCGAACTCACATGTCGTTAATCTACCAGATCACATCAAACCTGACAAATATGTTCACTAACTCATACTTCAAAATATTCAATCCGATACCAGCTCAAATTCGTCAAATACAACTTACAAAACTGCTTAAACTTAAACTATTAAAAAACCTATATTCTTTACAAACTCGAGTCCTTATAATCAAGGTGACGGTACCGACCCGCACAGGGGTCTCATTATACGGAAGTGGTGGGCTCACCGGAAGCTCACACAAACTCTAACACATTCCCAAACTTGCTACAGCTTATCATCACCTGTAGAAGGGAGCCAAGCGAAGGGTGAGCTTTTGAGAGCTCAGTAAGGTCGTACAAGGACTACCAACAGGATGACAAAATGATTCCAAAGAATTCAACAGACAAAAATTTGCAGGATACTTCAAATGGTCAAAACTCAATGATTTCCAAAAGGATCAAAATTCATCATAAATAAATACCAAAATAGACAAATACCATCACGATGGGTTCCAAAACGATCAATCAAAGATCATCTAAGATAGTTCTTTACACTGAATTTATCAAGGGATTTTAACCCAAGCACAAATCATGGTACATATGGTGCGAATAAAATCAAAAATCCTGGGAGGTTATAATGCCACTTAGGCAAAGTTGGTAGTGTACACATGCATGATGTACCAAAATAATTACTAGTCCACTTGGGTACTAGCCTGCGTTTCATGCAAGATTCAAACCAGCCTTATTACGCTCTCCCACAAAACAGAAATCCAGATCAACACAGAAAAATCAACAATATCAATGAGTTTTAACATAAGCTCAAAAATCACTGAAATCAATTCGGATTACATTAACAATAATCATACTGACATAAGTTCAGAATTCCAGAAGAAAATCACAAATAAACTGCAAAACAATTGCGAATAGTTATCGAATTCAGGCACGACAATTCGGAAAAATGAATACAAACAATTATCAAATTTGCTCAGCATACAATAACAGGCGAGTATCACAAGATTTCCAAATAACCGATTTAGGTTCAAAATTAGGGTTTTCTGGTCAAAAATATACTAATATCAATACACAATTCAGAGCTCGGCATAAGCCATAAGTAAATCAAATGAGTATTTACGAGTACGAGAGTTTGGACAAAAGTCCTTACCCCGGGTTCAGATAGAATCCTTTACTTGGATCTGCAGCTAAACTATCTAACATGAAGTTTGTTGCTTGATCTAAACAAAATAATCAAATCATTAGAACATAGCCTACAATGCATTATTATAGCTTAATATGAACTCACACATGCTCCCAAAATGAACCTTTCTCACCGTGTAGGTAAAATTACCAAAATGCCCTTAGGTGTAAAATTACCAAAATGCCCCATCGGACTTAAATCACTTAAGCCTTTCTGTAAGTAGAATCATTAAAATAACCTTCCCGTATATGAATTCATGCAAAAATACCAATTACAGGTAAAATTACCAAAATACCCCTAGGGGTTTTCGGCACCTGAAAAATTTCAAAAACATCTTGAAATACTATGTTAAGCATTCTAATATCATTTTTGGCCTTAAAAACATTTTAGATAATTTGTGCCCAAAATTCCGAACCGGTGTCTGGACCGAGCGCTAAAAGGCCAGTTTTAGAAGAAAAAAAATATCTATTGCCCTCATAATGGCACAAAAGTTTAGACAATGAGTCATATCAATAAAATAGGGTTTCCATAAAATTTTTAGATTAAAATAACTTTGTTTGCTATGTTAAATAATTCGATAAATCTCTTTAATTGGTACCCAAAATATCGCCCTTCGCGAACACCAAAAATTCCTGAAAATTTTTAATCGTACGTCTCATAAAAATATTAGGGGTTACTGTTTTGAACTTTGTCTAATTTTGCTCCTAATTATTTATTAAAATTTGTGAAAGAAGCTACCTAAATTAATTTATGTTTTTAGCGACAATTACACACACTATTCACATCAAAACACATAGTAATACACCTTTTGCACACACACTTCATCTTCCTTGCTCTGCCGCACACACTCCATCCCATAACTCGCACACTCTCTGTAACGCTCCGAATTTTAAATACTGAGAGTTAACACCGAATAAGCGAAAATCAGAAAAAGCCTTATAATTATCAGAAGTCTCCCAAACGATAAATCAAAGCGTGCACTAATAATTCCCAAAATGCATCAATATCTAACATAAGGGCCCAAAGCTTTTATACAATTCAAAAGTTTCTCCAACATGGAGTTTCAAAACAAAATCTAAATGATACCAACTTATCTTAGTTGAATATACTTAAATGTCAATACTAACTCTGAAATAAGGCAGCTAACCCTTGGTCACGCAGCTAGCCCTTCAAATCCAAATCTCACCTACTAATCACCTGAAAGTAAAAATCGTAAGGGAATGAGCCAAATGCCCAGTAAGGTCGCTCAAGGGACCAATCAAACAAAACAAAAATATCTAAGAAATGAAATTTGGGAAGCACAAAATGTTTCAACGGAACGATAATCAAAACTAGATTTCCAATGTCAAACTATATCTGAAAACGGAGCACTATCAGACCAAATATCAAATGTCAAAATATATCTGAGTGCGGAGACGGACACTATCAGACCAAATAATCAAATGCCAACGGAGACAGACACTATCAGATCAAATATCAAATGCCAAAATATATCTAAGAACGGAGATTGACACTAGAGAGTCATTCAGAAAGTGGTCGCATGCGTCATTCCTGACATAAGGCCGGTTCAGAAAGTAAGGTCGCGATCTCTAGCTCAACTCCCCTAAGTTAGCCCACGTTTCAATCCACTTGGGTAAGTCGGAAATAAGTCACATACACTGTGACATGGCTCATAAAGTCACCAAAACAAAATCTCAAAATAACCGTTAACAAATATCGGACAAATCAAACCATATTCAAAGGCTTCAAAATCACATTATCAAATAACGAACTCGTCAAACAATAAGTGGAGTTCACGAAATAATGACGATCATAAATCGCTGAAATGACGATATCAATATGTCAATATTCTGAGGTCAAACAAATTCGACGGAATTTGATTTTTTCAAAAATCATAGAATTGACAACAAGTCATTCTTAACAAAGTTCAAAACAAAAAGGAGAGGAAGAATCACTTCTCCCCATTTGAAAAAGTTCAGATTTCAAAAGAATCTAAAGACTTACATGAGCGATTGGTCCATCGCTAATTTGAATTTCGAAAATCAAGCCTTTAAGAATGCAAACCATCAAGCACCACTTTAGAACTCAGGAGCTTCCCAAGCCTTCTCTTTCCCTCTTTCCACCGCAAGGGTAAAGGGAACAAACTTCCCAAGTCTTTTGAGAGCCACAAATCCTTAAGCTCCTCCTTAGAACTTCCAATCTTTCCAAGCCTTCTTCTTTATCTCTCTTTCTCCCTCTCTCTCTCTCTCTCTCTTTCTAGTGCAAAGCAGAGGAAAAGAAATAGAGGACCCAAAAAATGCTAGGAATGAAATAAAACACTATTTATATGGGAAAAAATTGAAGTTTTCAATCGACCGAAAATAGTTTTCAGTTGACCGAATCCAACAGAGGTGAAAAATTCTACCGAAAATACCTTTAATTCGACCGAAAATACTTTTAAGTAGACCGAAAACACTTTTAATGAAAACACTTTTAATTCGACCAAAAATAACTTTGAGTCGACCGAAAATAGTTTTAGGTCGACTGAAAGTACTATTCATTCGACTAAAAGTACTGTTCATCGACTAAATGTTACTGTTCATCGACTAAAAATTTCAGAAAATCTTTTTAGTCGACTAAAAACCTTGTAGTCAACTAAAATCCACTTTTAGTCGACTGAAAACTTCATAAATTCCAAAACACCGTTTCCCTTCATTTTGATTCGAACAAAATCACTTTCATTCGACCGAAAATGAGTTTTTAGTCGACTTAAAACCTTTAAGTCGACCGAAAACTTCAGTAGCTCATTTACACAAAAAAAAAATCTTTTCATTCGAAGCAAAAACCCATTTTCATTCAAAGCCAAACTACTTTCATTCGACTGAATATTTCAGAACTCAAAAACTTTATCATCAATAAGTTTTGATTAGAATGAAACCACTTTCATTCAACCGAAAATTTCAGAAACAATCCCAATTCATTTTCTTAATTTTAACAAAAAACCACAGATTTATTTATTCAAAAATACTAATTTCGTCCAAGAAAAAAGAAAATTTTCGGGGTATTACACTCTCAGTGCGACACTACAACGCACACACTAAAACACCTACATATACCTCAATACTCCTAAAATACACCCTAATACACACTTTAACACACAATTATACACACCCGTAGCAAGCACACTCAAGAACACACACACACACACACACTATCTTCACCCACACACAAACACCATTGCACCACTCACGCCCCTTAAACCCCCCTCAATTACACATATATACGCACAATAACACAACGATTTACACACTGAAATCACAACTAAAGCCCCCCCCCCCCTAAACGACATGATACACACGCTGTAAATACTAAACACACACACACACCCCTATTACGAAAATTACACACTAAATTTAAACTAATAATTACACTTGATGACGAGGGAATTACCCTTCAAAACCCTTCCCAATCTCTCTCTCTCTTCTCAGATTCTTTTACCGAATTTCCTCTTCTTCTCTATTTCTTTTTGTTCTTCCCGCCCTGTTTTCTTTTCTATCATTCTGATTTTGTTCTTCTCTTTCACTCTGTTTTGTTTATTTTCATTTCCCTCCCCGACTTTCTTTCCACTTTATCTTATTCTTCTTTATCCAAATTCATTAGTTTATAATTATATTCCATTAGTCATTAGACAAATAAGGAGGAGCTGGCACCATCTTGTAACCAATTCTCCAAAATTTGACACACATGCATACTTTTCAAATTGGCCCCCAAACTTTATCATAATTACAAAATAACCCCCAAACTTTATATAATTACATTTAAGCCCCAAAATTTTTCTAATCATTCTTAATTTAATTAAACATCACCAAAAATATACACTAGCATTCATGTTATCATTTTTTATCACTAAAATCATAATTTATATTTATGCCCACAAAGTTTTCTAAAATTACAAAAATGCCCCCTAGAATTTCAAAAATTATATTTTTGCCCAAAAATTCTTTTAAGTTTCAACGCTCTACTAGTATTCGAGCATTACCCAGAATTATCACCCATTATTTTTTTGGAGCATGAATGGTTATTTAACCAGCTCTCAAAGTTTGGGATATTACATCTTTCCCCTTATATAATTTGCTAATCTAATTCTAATATAACTTGAAGTCTTAATTACTAGTGCTATCATAATACAACTTAAAGTCTTCATTACTAATTTAATCGTAATAAGACTTCAAATTCTAATTCAGGTCGAAATCCCTTTTTTCTTTTTTAAAAATATCTAATCTAATCACATTAGCCACTAACATTATTAAATATTAATTTCGTCACTAAAAGGACTTTAAGAAAATTCTCGAAGGTCCATTACTTAATTCAAAATCAGTATAATTTTTTAATTAGTCCTTACACAAGTAGTTAAAAATCTGCGATATTACACTTGTCCTGATTTATAGCAATGAGTACAATATATGTTCCAATTAAACATTATATTGTTTTTTCTAAGTACTAGTGAACTAAAATTCTTTTATGTTTGTATTTGAATCATAGAGTGCTTTCTTATCTGACGTTGGCATAACCTTCTGGTTAATACTATGCCATTTGTCTAACTTTGTGTAATTTGATTTTGCTGCATTTTTGCTTATTTATAACTAAGAATATAATGTGTATTGCTATTGAAGTTTATTTTTTCTTAATTACTAGTAATTTGAAAATTTTCGATGTGTGCACTTTGCTTATATGGTACCTTTCTTATTTGCGGGTTGTGTAACCTTATTCCTAATAAGGTTTGTATAAAATTTGAAAAGTGCAGGTTGTGTAAACTTATTCCTAATTTTATACAAAACCATATTATTAGGAATAAGGTTACACAACCTTATTCCTAATAATATGGTTTGTATAATTTTATACAAACCCGCAAATCGTTGAACATACATAATTTTATACATAATATGAAAATATACACTAGCACTTTGCTTATATGGTTTTTCTTGTATACTTTCTTGAGTTATGAATAATCATGTTTACCAATTACCATCAATTATTACCACATGCTTTGTTAACATGCACTAACTTTGATATCTTTGATGGTAATTTAATTTTGCAACATGCACATTTGAGTTTTTATTTATATAGTGTCTAATGTAGTTGTAGTGCTCTTCGTGATCTGCTGCTTTTGAAAAAAAATTCTAATGTGCAGTAAATTTAAGGACCAAATTTTTATAAGGTGGGGTAAATGTGAGACCCCAATATTAATTAGTTTCTAATCATTTTATTAACTTTAAACACATTGAAATTTGAATGAAATATTATATTTATGTTATATTCGTTGTCAAAATGAAACAAAACGTGTTTCATAAATTTCGTGTGTATTAACAAATGACAAAATGGTAAATTATTGAATTTCACAAATATTTACTTGAGTATAGTCAAATTAAAGAGCTCAACGAGACGAGTCCAGCGCAATATGAATCGGCTCAATCGGACATGATGAAGCCTCCAAACGCGTTTAAAGTCTAGCGGTGAATGTTGTGCGCGATTCACAAGAGCGACACGTGGCAGCACCGTAGCATGCCATGTGGCAATGCTTCCAACTCTTAATTCCTTTGCTTTAATCCTGTGTAGTTGCATTATTTTTCCAGATAATCCAGATCGTTCATCTTATCTTGATTGAATCTTGACCGTTGAATTTCTTTTTACATGTGAGTGACTCTCTCTCTCATTCATCTTCACTCTCATAATTTCCCTCTTTTATCGGATTAATTCTCTCCTACTCTCTGTTAAACCCTCTCTCTCTCTCTCTCTCTCTCTCTCTCTCAGTCCCTATCTTTCTTTCTTTTATGGAAAATTTCTACCTACCCATTTACAGCACTCTCTTTCTCCGTCTATATCTCTCTTCCATCTTTTGTTTTCATTTCAAATTAATTTCTCTCTGTCTCTTCCTCTTCATTGAAGCAGATTTTTCATCTCTCTCTAAACCCAATTATGGACTACTTCTACAAGAGATCTTCTTTTCATCGAATTAGAAAGGTATTATTTTCTACCCATGAATCCTCGTTATTACTTCTAATTCTAGGTTAACTAGATGTAGAAATGTAGTCTTTTATTAATTTAATAAGTTCTTGATATTATCTTGACACTTTATTTAGAATTTATAGCATGATAAAATGAAAAGGAAGTTATTCTAGGAGTTGTTGCTAATTGCTCTCAATTGTGTAATTAAAGTTCGAATCGGGAGAATTGACATGTTCAGGTTATAACATCCCGGAATTTTCAGAATGTTAACATTCACTTGATCATTTACACTAAGATAATAATACCCTTAATCTCTATCAATATAATACCATCAGTGCGTCAGAGCAACTAAAACATAGAATAAGATAAAATACTCTAAACGTATTGTCACAATTGAAACATCAATTCTGAGTCAAAATTTTTAAACAGCAATACTAACCCACGCAGGGGTTATAATGATCAAGACCAAAACTGCAATTCTCTTTCCCTCACTAGATCTAATCCATACTCAATGCAATCTATTGTGGGTTTTTACCTACAGAGGGGAAATAAAAAAAAAAGAGGTGAACTTTCGAGAGCTCAGTAAGGTCGCTCAAAATCCATAAGAGGGAATGTGAATATAATAAATATTAGATTCAACTCAATCCCTTAAACAAACCAGATACAATTAGCAATAATTACAATTACACTGAAACGATGCAGATGATATTGAACATGAGTAAATTTGTAAAGCCACACGGACAGTGTAGGGAAACACTTAGCAAAGCCACACATGCAGTGCAGGGTAATCACTTAGCAAAGCACAAAGACAATGCTCAATAACACTATGGTTACATATGCATATGAACACTAGCTAGACCCTTAAGGTACTAACATCTCCTGACACTAACAGACCATCCTTATATCACCCCCGATACAAACCATCCTTATAACTCTTCAATGCGTTAACTCGTGTCAATATGCAGAATATAATAATCGATAATGCAATGATTAAATCGATGCACAACAAGAAATAATTACAGAGCATCGAATAAGATTTCCAATAAACGTTAAAGCTCAAAACAGGGTATTAATAGCAATCGATGCAAATTTCATAACAATTATAATCGAGTCTAATGAACTTTAATAACAACTAGCTTTTAATCCGAGCGTTGCATGCAGATAAGATTTATTAAAATTACCACAATCTCAAACAAAAAAGAATGAACAACAATATATTTTGAAATCATAATAAGTTCAACAAAATTTTAAGGGATGTAATTTGATGAACATTTCCAATGAACCTGTAAAAGTTAATATTGTAATTATCTTCTTCCCTTTTCTCTTTTAGGAGTTGGAAGGAAAAATTCTGAAAAAGTAGATACTGCAATTAGGCAAAGCAAAAAAAATCCATTAATCGTATTAGACTCAAGAAAATGTTAGATTTATTGCAGATAAGCGGTTTGGCTTTTTACTAAAGAAAAGTGTGCATTGATGTTGATTGAACACCTGTTTGTGAAACTGTACATTATTTTGGAAAATTTTTTGTAAATTCTGTCATTACGGCTAGCCAAAAATGTTTAAGCAAAGCAAACCCGATATAAGCCATTAAATCAAATAAGTTTAACTTACCTTCATACCTTTGACTAAAGATTCAAAATTAATCAAAAGTCAGTCCATAGGCAATGAAATGGTAAAAAAAAAGCCGATAAATCGGTATAAATTGTAAAATCATGAGCAGAGCTTCCTTCAAACTTTTACTGTATATAACTAATAACACTAATATTAACCCTACGCAACTTAGAGAAATTGTGTAAAAAAGAGCATACATAATGTTCTTATATAATATATGGTAAAAGAATTATAAAAATGCAATGCTTGCCATATTGTTTGTCAGAGATTCCATACAACACATATGTCTTCATTTATAGGAAAATACAAATTCCATTTCGCATACGTGCCTGCATCTGAAGTTATTTTTATTGTAGGACATGAGATGTCGCAATGTAATACTAGTCAAAGTATAAATCACAGCATTAAGCAAATGGCCAAAAAAATTAATTAAATGCATGGAAGTGATCCACAATTTAAGTATGATATCTTTGTAATCTTTTGCATAACCTAAAAGCTTGCTACAATAGCAACCACAAAGGATTAAAAAGTAGAAATGAAGGTACATCAAATTGTAAAAGGAACGTCACATAAGAAAAAAAAAAAGTATAACATGATAGATTAAAATTTCTTTTTTGTTCAAAGATAAGAATACTTAATCCAATTAAATACTCAAAAGAATAAGAAAAAATTCAAGTATAGGTGTGCAAAAAATAGAAAAATCTATACTTGCTTTGAGTTGAACCTGCATATAACAAAACTAAAGCAAAAAAGATTGGCATGAGGAGCTGCTAAAATTTGCAGTAAGAAAATAAATGTAAAACTTTATCATTGTATTGTGAAGATGCTATGAAAGGCAACAATGTACTTTTCTGGAAAACCAATGCCAATTCCTGGAATTTTTCAGTATTAGCAAACAACATCCTCGATCATCAAAAAAAATATCATGAAAATGTAAAAACAAAAATCAAAATCTAGAAGAATATTAATTACTATAAACAGAAAAAGTAAATATAGGTATTAGAGGTAATTTGGCGTGGGACTGTGTGACTACTTAGAGACATATCTTTTATAGGCTGAAAGAGAGAAAAATCATGAGAGATTTTGGAATAATTTTATTTGAATCTTGAATTAACACTAATTTATTAGATGGGAGAGAGAAACATTTGAGCAAATTTGCTCCAAAAGTTTAGGCTAATCAAGTGGGCGTGAGAGAGGCAATCAAGACCCTTGAAAAAGAGGAATGCAATTACTTGATAAGGTAGGATGAGAAATTATAACATAAACCATTAATGTATATAAGAGGTAATTATGTAACAAAAGTAGATGATTTTGCAACAAAAGAGGAATTCAAATTCAAATTAGTTGATAAATGAGAGAAACATGTGACAAAAAAGGAAAAACAAAATCTATTGAATTAAATCTTTTTATCCACATGGCAAAAGAAGAGGGTGTCTACGTAAGCGGTGACGTGGACATTTTCTCTCAGCTTCAGCTTTCATATGTATATAATTAGATTTAGACAAATGTTTACGATGTCAAATAGATGAAATAAGGTTTTGGAAGAAATTCCTAACCTCGATCCAAGTGCTGAAGCTAAAAACGCTCTCATCAAATCCTCAGAGTTAACCTAGGTTGGTAAAGTCATTTATCAGAATACTATACATACTACTATATTATAAATCTAATATAACAATCCACAGCGTACCCATTTCTCTACCCGAAATGACGAAATTAGAAGCGGGTTTCATACAACCTACCCCGAAACTCGTCACACTCGTTGAGACTCATAAATATTTCAAAAATATTTTTAACATTTATTAAGCATTTTATATAGCTTAGTACAACATATGGGATAAAAATATAATTTTTGAATATTTTTTATTATTTTTAAATTAAAATAATTTCTTTAAATACACTAAAAACTAATAAATTGTCATAATTGCTTCTAGCTGAAAATGGAGACATATGTATAAAAATTATAGAAGTATTAAAATTTAAAAGGCACTAAAACTATTTCTTTATTTTTCGTTTTGCTAAATTCAATGCGATACGAAAAATGATAATAAATCAACTTCAAAAATTGCCAAATTTATATTGAGTCTTTCTTATACTTTAAAAACATTCCTCTAATTTTTGCAAAACATTTTGATGAGTTTAAAGGCTCAAAAGAATTTTATAATTCTGAACTTGCAGAAAATATAACAAATACATACGTTATCAGAAAAATATGAAAATTTAACAAAAATTATAATATTAACCTACGCCTCTTCCTGTAAAGTTTCAACATTTTTTGATAATTTCACAATGTCCAGCATCCACATGACTCAATTGTGCATAACCCTATTTCCATTAGCCCACTCTTTCACAGCTGCAACTCTCTCTTTCTTGAAGTTAAATATATACATAACACCACTCACACACACTTGCCACAAACAAATACACATTACAGGCAGTGGGTTTTAGTTTTTACTTCTTCATTGATTCAACATTTTCCACTCACATCATTTCCATCACCAACTCACCACACACAACACTAACATACACCATTACATTACTTGCACATACTTCACACGCCCGCTGCCTCTCGGCAGTGGGTCTATCCTTCCCCCCCCCCCTTCTTTACTTCATAAACTCACACATATATACAAACACACTATACACATCTTCACGCCAAATCTATATATATATATATATATATATATATATATATATATATATATATATATATATATTACAGATGATGACACTCACACACCACATCTTTCAGAACACAAGCCCATATTCCCCATATGCACACACATACATTCCTCACAAACCCATCCACACTAGCTGTCTTGACAGCTTCACTCCCACACAAACACACAGATTCACACCCCCACACATAGTCACAACCAATACTCTTTCAAACCCATAACATTCACATTCCCTCCATCTCACACCAATTTCCAATATACACTCCTAAATACCCAGCTGCCATTACGGCAGCCCCCTTTCACTTCTCATCTCACAAGGGTCTCTCTCTATTTTCATTTCACTCACACACACAAAGGCATGCACACCCATAAACACTCAGCTACCTTCATGTATTTACATATTCATCTTACATGCCCCTCTTCATACCTGAGCACCTAAAACAACACTACACCCAAGCCTCACCAAAAACACACACACCTAAGCACACAGTTCCCCCTTTTCATTTCACAATCACACATTTTTTATGCATACGTTACACTCTTTCTCACACGTTTTGTACCCACACAGATTCACACCATGCACATTCTCACACACACTTAACTCACACCCATAGTTATTAAAGGCGCAAAAGGTCCCTGGAGCCTAGGCGTAAGGCGCAGGCGCGCGCCTTTTCGAAGCAAGGCGCAATATTAATATATATAAAAATAAATAAATAAAAGTGCATTAAATAAAAAAATTAAGTAAAAAAAATTTACAACATGACAATTAACAAACTTCTAAACATTAGAGAAAGTTTCAAATACCAACATTCTAATTTAACAAGCTTCCAACAATAAAAATAAATTCTACTTTTAAAAATTAGATCTATCTCAATGGGAATGGGCATAATATAGGGACTAAAAATTCAAATCTTTTCTCAAGATTGAGCTTTGGCCTTATGAACAATATAAAGTGAAGCTAACAAATCAGTTAGGTCTCCTAATTTAGCCATGTGTACTCTGTCTTCAACAGCTTTCACAGAAAGATTAATGTAGTTGGTGAGCAATTAGCGATAAAAAGTGTTTTATCGCTAACAAATTAGTTAGGTTTTATATTTTAGTCTTAAAAAAAGTGTTTTGACTTTGTAAAGACAAAAAGGATAAAATACCAAAAGAGAAATCAACGGTCCACGTGAAGACAAGAAGCCAAATCGAAATGCGCCTCCCACCCCGCTATGCGCCTAGCGCCTGGGCGCACAAGGCGCACGCCTTATTGAAGGCGCTGTGCCTAGGCCTAGGCGAGGCACGCTTTGTGCGACTAGCTGCGCCTTGCGCCTAGGCGCGCCTTTAATAACACTGCTCACACCCACGCGTTCCTCCACACAGCATCACAGTAGCCACTATTTGCCTTCACTCATAACACCTACAACCACAAACTAGGGCATACAACTCTCTTGCCCGCATACCCACACCCTAGGGTAATACTCTTGCACACACTCCTAGCTACCGTTATGGTAGCTGCTCCATTCCCTCTTACACAATGCACACACACTAACACCTATTTCACCCTTCACGCACACCTACTACGGGATGGCAGTGGTCTCTCTTCTTTCCATTCTTGTTATTTTATTCATGCACATATAACACACACACACGCATATATATATATATATATATATATATATATATATATATATATATATGTTAGTCACATATATGAGCAACCACCTGCGCACCTTACGCACGGCCATGGCAGCTCTTAACCCATTTCACCACCTTCAAGATGCATTGAGAAATTGTAAACCACGGCAGTCCTAAACCAAAACTCCCCCTTAAACTGAATTTTCATTAACCACTAAAGGAAAGTTTGAAAGAAAAACTTATCGAACGAGTTTTAGTCTTTTCGACCAACCTTCTTCCTATCCTCTCTCTCTCTCTCTCTCTAGGTAGATCTGATGAGTTGGACAGGAGCCCTTTGACAGGAGCCCCAGTTGTGTAGGGTTTTATATGTATACAACCCTAATGTGAAAATCACAATAAAACCCTTAACACTTTCATTAGTTTCTTGAAAATTTTAGCCGAACCTTTTATTATTGCAAAATGGTCCAAAAGTAATTATCTACCATAGTTTATGCACTAGGAAAATTATTAATAGGTCCTTTGCGCTATCTCGTTCGTCAAATCATCGCTAATAAGAACACTAATACTAAAAGAAATTTAATTGTCGCTTAAAAACTATATCAATGGTAAAGAATTCTTTCATCCCTATAATACACATTGACATTAAATAATAATTTATATCGTCGCTAGAAACAATATCAACGTCAAGAAAGTTTAAATTTGTCACAAAAAGTTATCGACAAAAATTTGATCATATTAATCATCACTAAAGATGTTAATCAGTATCTCTTATAACTACTATCGTTAAATATAACTTAAGGTTTATAAATTCTAAGAATCAAAATGTCTAATGTTCATCATTTTGTCGCTAAAGGTCCGATAGATGATTAGTTGAGATTTTCACAAGAAATCTAGCTTTAGATTTTTTATTTTTTTGGGATGTTACACATGTAGGAGATCTATACCTTTATTTGATTGTGCCCATATTTGTGTTTGTTATACTACTTGAAATTAATATATGTTTATATTGTTATATCACTTAAAATTAATATATGTTTGCACGTTATTGATTAAGAGTGAATATTATAGTAATTGTTAAGTATGACATTTGTATTTGTTAAGTATGAATTATATGATATTTTATATATTTGTGTTTAATATGTGATATTTATTACTAATATATGATATTTGTATTTGTTAATCTATGAATAAGTTATATGATTAATTACATGGATTTTATATAATATGTATGCTAAGCATTATCAATGGACAATTATGTATGTCATGTTTAATTATGAGTTGAGAGTAGTTATTAATAAGGCAATTTGTATATATTTGGTTGGTTATAAGTTATATGGTTGTCTACATGGCTTATATGCACTATTTCATTCTTAGCGTGATTAATGAATAATTGTGCATATCATGCTTAATTAAATGCCTAGAGTAATTATCTATACGACCTATTGCATTTACAGTTTGACCAAATATGTTTAACATGTAAATTATGATTATTTGTTTGGATGCTAAAGTAGTGATTCTATGAATTTCATTGTCTAATTATGATCCACATGCTAATTGCTTGGTTACTAGTTACATGGGTGTTTATAGGATTTGAATGCATTTGAAATAGATTTAGTGTACCTCGTATGCTTATCTACATATTTGAAAATATGAGTTTAATTGGATCACATGTTGTTTATGAACATTTTGCGCAAGTTAAATATGTTTTGACACGAAATCTGAATACTTGGGTTTGTCTGATTTGATATAATAATTATGCATGCATATGAATTCCTGTGAGTGAGTGCCCGAAAGTAGCGCCTGGAGATGAAGGCCGGCAAATCGGGTTATATGGTAACGACATATATTTTGAGTTTACTGAGTAGATCAACCTCGCAGGGGTATACGTTGCATGTGACGTGTACTGACACCCCTCTGGGGTTTATGTTGGTGTCTTTGTGAGGTCTAAGCTTTGATCAATTATGGACTGAGTTTAATCGTCTCAGACTTTAAATGATTGGTCTAACACCTCACAGAGACAAGGATGGTAGGTGAACGGATATATAAAATGTAACATCCCGGAATTTTCGGAACGTTAACACTCGCTCGATCGGATGCACTCAGACAATTACGACCTCAAACTCAAGAAATTTAGAACCATCAGTCTGTCAGAGCAACTAAACCGTTGAGTAAAATAATACTCTTAGCGTACAATTATAGTTGAAACATCCAATCTAAGCTAACAATTCCAAATAACAATAGTGGCCCACGCAGGGGTTCTAAAGACTAAGACTGAAACTTAAATTCTCTTCCGCTCGACTCAGATCTAGTCCACACCCAATATGATCTATTGTTGGTTATCACCTGCGAAAAGGAAGTCAAAGGGGAGTGAGCTTTTGAGAGCTCAGTAAGGTCGCTCAAAGATAGAAACTACGAAACAGTTACAGATGCAATTCACAGATTTTCAAAAAAGAATCATAACTAGTTTCATCAGATATCAATACGATTTTCAGCTACGATACAAACAATCACGAATGCAATAACATGAGCAATTGCAAAGCCACACAGGCAGTGCAGGGTAATCACTTAGCAAAGCCACAAAGACGATGCTCACTAACACTTTACACCGGCTAGTCCGTCAAGGTACTAGCCCACACCAATACACCGGCTAGTCCATCAAGGTACTAGCCCACACCAATATCCTCCACTATACACCAACTCCCGCCAAACACACCAATGCAAACTCTCATGTCCATATGCAGAATGAGAACAAAGGATAATACAATTCTTAAATCGATGCACAACGAGAAATAAACACAGTGCATCGAATATGATTTCCAATAAACGCTTAAGGCTCAAGATAGGTTTTTAAGGCAAACAATGCGACTTAATCAAAATAACAGAATCCAAAAGAATAGCGATAACAATTCAAACAAATATTCGAGGACAAATAGAGAAAACTAGGTTTCAGAAGAAATCCCTTACCTCGATCCACGCTATGCAATGTTAATTGACATCAATCCAAAAGTCGTTGAATTAACCTAAATTGGCAAATTCATTTATTAGAAAAATAATCTACACTACTATACTATAAACCCTATTATCAACTACCCAAACGGCGCTCACTTCTAACCCCAGAATGACGCAACTCAAAACGGTTCCCGCGCACGGCCAACCTAGTCGAAAACACTGTACGCTCTTTAATGCGTAATGATATTCCGAGATTCGTAATAAATTACAATAAAACACTTTCGTAGCTTAAAACATTGTAGAGAGTCAAAATATGAATTTTCTAAAATTTTGAATATTTTCGAATTAAAAATAATTTCTTTAAATACACTAAAAACCCATAAATTGCCAAAATTTCTTTTAGCTGAAAATAAAGTCCCATAATTTTTGTAACAGCTTTAAAATATGTATAAAAGTTATAGAAATTTAAATCAGAAATTAAAAGGTATTAAAACTATTTTTAAACTATTCGTTTTGCTAAAACCAATGCGATACGGAAACCATAGAAAATAAACTCCAAAAATTATCAAATTCAAACTGAGTCTTATTCATATCATAACGACATTACTCTAATTTTTCTCTGACCATTTTCTGGGTTTAAGGGCTCCAAAAGACTTTTACAATTCTGAAATTGCAGAAATTATAATAAATACATACGACATCAGAAAATTATGAAATTTTCACAGAAATTATAATATTGCACTAAGAATCATGCTGTAAGTTTTCAGAATTTTCGGACAAGCGTACAGTACCCAACAGCCACGTGGTACAACTGTGCAAGCACAGTGTACCACTGCACTGCACAGACCCATTACTGTTCACCTGTCTTCTTCCTTTCTTCTTTGTACTTCACGGTTCACTGTGTAGCCACACAGAACACACCACTCACACTACCTCTTCACTAATTCACCACACACTACACAGGTACACACACATGCACTAATTTCTCCCAAAATTACACACTACATACACACATATCACACCCACATGCTACACACCCACACACACTCATCCCAGCACACAAGGACACCTCACGGCTGATCCTTTTCAGCCCTTCAACACCCCAAACTCATTCCTGTATAAACACAGCAGCTATGTACCCACCTATATCACTTCTAAAACACAACGTATACACATATTTGCTAACGCATTTACACACACTTCACAGCTTCCCCTTCCCCGGCACAGCGTCACATTCTGCAACCACAACTTCAGGGCCATGGTGGCCATTGAACCATTGTCTCACAGCAGCACAATAGAAGCACAAGCTCACGGTCATCATGCCCACTACCGTGCGGCAGTGGGTTCTCTCCATCTATCTTTTCTCCTTCTTCTGATTTCAATTCCCATGAATATCACTCAGCCGCTTCCATTCATACCCATCTACACACGGACAATTGCTTCGCACGAACATACACTCTCTTGCGCACACCCATGGCTGTTCTTCGGCAGCCATGGCCATCACCCACCAACCTTCACAACAGCCATAACCACATCTCACAGCTCCTCATGCACCACTATGGCACTCCCGAAAACCCACGGCAAACTTAATTCTCACAACCATACACCCAGATCCCTTCCCCCATAAATCATGGAATAAACTAAAGGGAAAATAAGGGTTAGAAATTTATCGAAAATTGTCGCTACGATCGCCAGATTCCGACAAACAGCAGCTCTTCTTCTTCTCTTTCTCTCCTTTTCCTTCTCTTTCCCTTCTCTCTCTCTACCGAATTCTGAAGAACAAGATGGGGGCTGCTCTCTAGTACGTGGGTTATGTATATAAAACCCTAAAAGCATAATTACCAAAACCCTCCTTAAGATTTCGTTAGTCATTCAAATTTTTCACCCAAACTTTCTACTATTACGAAATGGCCCAAATTATTGTTGACTATAATGTATATGTACAGACTATAATGTATGTGTACGGAAAATTCTTAAAGGGTTGTTACCTAACCCCGATTCACTAATAGCCGCTAAAAATCGTTAAACAGAAATATGAATGCTAACCAAAATTTTCGTCGCTAAAAATTTTAAATAAATTGGACAAATTGTCGGGGTGTTACAATGTAACTTCCCGTTAAATGTTTCTAGTACGTTAATTTTTGTAAATAGTGTTTTGGGCCTTTTTCATAATATTAGAAAGCTTTGGATAAATTTTGAAAATAGCCTAAAGTCTAGGTGCTTTTTGATAAATTGTCAACTTAGGGTTCTAATATATATAATATCACTATTGAAGAGGAGCCGGTCCTAAATATTTCCCCGTATACTTCTAAAAATTGACAAAGAGAAGAGAGAGGGTAGAGAGACAGAGAGAGAGAGAGAGAGTAGAGAGAAATTGGAAGAAAGTGAGAGATGGGATTAAAGGAAGAGTTGGAGAATCGAATATCGTGATTCGGATGCGAATTTCATAAGGTAATCAGCCCTAAAATTTGTTTTATTTAGGTGTACATATGTATATATATATATATATATAGACACGCGCATATATACATATATTTATACGTTTTCTTTACATAAAATACCGCGAATTCAATTGTGGATCATATATTATTGTTATAGAATGTATTAGGGAGCTACATTAATGAAATAGAGCAACAAAAATGAGAAACAATGAAGAAAAATGGAGAAAGATCGAAAATTAGGGTTCTCGAGTTACTGTTCACACTGAAGAAGGCGATGAACAAAAACCCGTTCACCGTTTTGGGGCACATGGAGTGAACTCCGGCCACTTTTCCATCCAAATTTTTTTACAGGCTTAAAGCTACTTCAATTTTAGAATTTAAGAAAAATTTTAGAATTTTCGGATATCGTCTGGTGTTTTTTATATTTTGCACAATTTGAAATTTCTAAAATCTGCTTGAACTACTAAAAAAGACTATTAAATTAGAATTACTATTAAATTTCGAAGATGTTACAGTTTGAATTTCAAAATTGTTAGAGGTGATTTGATAAGAGTTTTGTACCGCATTAGTTTGGGCAAAATGAATTATTTAATAATAGTTTAATTTTTTTGCCTAATTTCAGTTCCTGTATTTTTCTTATATATTTTAAGGCCATAATGAAAATTATGGGATTTTGTTTTTACCTAGAAATATTAATGGCAATAGCAGTTATAAGTGATAGTATCGATTTAGGTATTTAGTGACGATTAGCATGACCGATATTTTATTTTGCAACTTTTAGCGATGATTAGTGAAGCGGTGTCATGTAACACCCCGTTAAATTTTTCTAGTACATTAATTTATTGGAAATAGTGTTTTGAACCTTTTACATAATATTAGAAAGCTATGGATAAAATTTGAAAATAGCCGAAAGTCTAGGAGGTTTTTGATAAATTGTCAACTTAGGGTTCTAATATATATAATATGGCTATTGAAGAGGAGCCGGCCCTAAATAGTTCCCCATATACTTCTAAAAATTGACAGAGAGAAGGGAGAGGGGAGATAAAGCGAAAGAGAGAGGGAGAGAGAGAGAGAGTAGAGAGAAATTGGTAGAAACGAAGACATCGGATCAAAGGAAGAGTTGGAGAATCGAATATCGTGATTTGGATGCGAATTTCAAAAGGTAATCAGCCCTAAAATTGGTTTTATTTAGGTGTATATATGTATATATATACACGCGTATATGTACATGTATTTATACGTTTTCTTTAGATAAAACTCCGCGAATTCAATTGTGGATCATGTATTATTGTTATAGAATGTATTAGGGAGCAAGATTAACGAAATAGAGCAACAAAAATGAAGCAAAATGGAGAAAGATAAAAAATTAGGGTTCTCGAGTTACTGTTCACAATGAAGAAGGCGATGAACAGAAACCCGTTCACCGTTTTGGGGCACATGGAGTGAACTCCGGCCACTTTTCCATCCAATTTTTTTTACAGGCTTAATGCTACTTCAATTTCAGAATTTAAGAAAAATTTCAGAATTTTCGGATATCATTTTGTGTTTTTTATATTTTGCAAAATTTGAAATTTCTAAAATCTGTTTCAACTACTAAAAAAGACTATTAAATTTTGAAACTTTTTGTATACTATTTATATGATTCTAAGATGTTGCAGTTTGAATTTCAAAATTGTTAGATGTGATTTGATAAGAGTTTCGTATCGCATTAGTTTGGGGAAAGGAGGGGAGGGGGGCAACGCCATCAGTTTCTGTATTTTTCTTACATATTTTAAGGCCATAATGAAAATTATGGGATTTTGTTTTTACCTAGAAATATTAATGGATATTTTTGGACTTTTCTTGTATTTAAAGAAATTATTTTTATCCAAAAATAATTAAAATTTAGAAAAATCATATTTTAACTTCTTATAATGTTTTAAGCTCTGAAAGTACTTCATAAGGATTTATTATGAATTTGGAGATATCATAATGCCTCAAGGAGTGTGTGGGGTTCCTTGCTAGGTTTCGACGTACGTGGGACCCATTTCGATTTGAGTTATTTAAGAGTGTCGGGGCAAGCAACATTTAAGAAATTAGCATTGGGTTCATAATACTCTAAGATTAGAGTTTATTCTGATAAATAATTTGCACGATCTATGTTAATTCAAAGGATTTAGATCGAGGCTGTTTAGCAGTGCACAGCTTGGACCGAGCTAAGAAATTTTTATCCGAACCAAACTCCTCATATTTGATTTCATATGTTCTTCTGATTTGTTATCACTATTCTTTTGGATTATGTTATTTTGATTAAATCACATTGATGCCTTAAAAACCTTTCATCGAGCCTTAAAACGTTAATTGAAACTCTTATCGGTGCTCGTCAATTATTGTCTATCGAGCATTGAATGACATGTTGCATTATCGAATTGTAAATTTTTTTGGTTAATTGACATGAGATTCTGCATAAGTGTGTTTTGGCCGAAGTTGGTGTACGTTGGTGTGAGTTAGTACCTTGACAGAGTAGCGGTGTATCGGTGTTGGCTAGTACCTTGACGGACTAGCTGGTGTAAAGTGTTAGTAAGCATCGCCTTTGTGTCTTTGCTAAGTGATTTCCCTGCACTGCCTGTGTGGCTTTGCATTTGCTCATGTTCAATAGTATTCGTGATTGCTTGCATCGTATTTGAAAAATCGTATTGTCGTCTAATTGAATTGGTTATGATTCTTTTGAAACTCTTGAAAAAAATTTCGTGAATTGCATCTGTGAATTATTTGTAATTTCCTTGTTTGAGCGATCTTACTGAGCTCTCAAAAGCTCACTCCCCTTTGACTTCCTTTCTGCAGGTGATCAGCAGCATTAAGTTGACCGAATAAGGATTAAAGCCGAGCGAGGATAATTTATTTAAGTTAGTGTTGCTCATTAGAACCCCTGCGTGGTTAAATATTGTGATTTGAAGTTTTCAGACTTTGATTTGATGTTTCATTTATGACAGTCTACTGAGAGTAAAATTAAATAGATGGTTTAGGTGCTCTGACCGCTTGTGGTATTATCCTGATTATGACTCTCCATTGGTTTCGAGGTTATCATTGTCTTAGTGTCATCAATCGATTGATTGTAAATGTTCTAGAAATTTCAGAATGTTCAATTGGTATCAGAGCTTAGGTATATGATTCCGTAGACTTTGGAAGCTAGTGAGGGAAAGTCTAGGTTTCGACAAGAGAGTTAGGGAAAACTTTAATATCTTGGTTGAACCGTACTAGTATCTAAATATCAGAGTGCGCAGCTAAAGCATAGTGGGCACCTCATTTGGTTTGAGACATTCATGTGTGAGTGCTTATAGGAATATGCTAAATATTTCGAGGTTGAGTATTGATATCGTCTTGGTTGGATTACGAAACCCTAGGTTTTATTTGAAATCTTATAGTATAGCGAAATACTTGAAGTTGCTATAAGTGATATAAAAGTTGTTATTGATGTTCTCAACTCTTATTTTGGAGGTTATGTGTAAGATTCGATGACACATTCGTTTGGTAGTTACATAGTGAAAGCATAGTACTTGGATATTATAAGCAAGTGAAATTTCGGGGACGAAGTTTTTATAAGTGGGGAGAATGTAACACCCCATACCTGAGGCTATTTTTATGGTAAAAAAAAATCCGAGCTTATTATTTATTGAACCTTTAGCGATAAATGGGTGGCAATTATATATACATTATGATGCTTAGCAAAAAAAAAAATTTGAAGCCAAAAGTTATAATTCAACGATAGCAGTGATGATTAGCATGACCGATATTTTATTTTGTTACTTTTAGCGATAATTTATGAAGCGGGGTCATGTAACATCCCGTTAAAATTTTCTAGTACGTTAATTTATTGTGAATAGTATTTTGGGCCTTTTTCATTATATTAGAAAGATCTGGATAAATTTTGAAAATAGCCTAAACTCTAGGAGGTTTTGATAAATTGTCAACTTAGGGTTCCAAAATATATAATATGGTTATTGAAGAGGAGCAGGCCCTAAATATTTCCCCATATACTTCTATAAATTGAAAAAGTGAAGAAGGAGGGTAGAGATATATATATATATATATATATATATATATATATATATATATATATATATATATATATATATATATATATATATAGAACTTGGAAGAAACGGAGATATGGGATCAAAGGAAGAGTTGGAGAATCGAATAACGTGATTCAGATGCGAATTTCATAAGGTAATCAACCCTAAAAAAAATTTTATTCGGGTGTATATATGTATATATATAAATGTATATATATACACGCGTATATGTACATATATTTATACGTTTTCTTTACATAAAACTCCGCGAATTCAATTGTGGATCATGTATTATTGTTATAGAATGTATTAGGGAGCTAGATTAATGAAATAAAGCAACAAAAATGAGAAAAAAATGAAGCAAAATGGAGAAAGATCGAAAATTAGGGTTCTCGAGTTACTGTTCACACTGAAGAAGGCGATGAACATAAACCCCTTCACCGTTTTGGGCACATGGAGTGAACTCCGGCCACTTTTTACCGTCCATTTTTTTTACAGGCGTAAAGCAACTTCAATTTTATAATTTCAGAAAAATTTCAGAATTTTCGGATATCGTTTGGTATATTTTATATTTTGCACAATATGAAATTTCTAAAATCTGTTTGAACAACTAAAAACGACTATTAAATTCTGAAACTTTTTGTATACTGTTTATATTATTCTAAGAAGTTACAGTTTGAATTTCAGAATTGTTAGAAGTGATTTGATAAGAGTTTCGTATCGCATTAGTTTGGGCAAAATGAATTATAAAATAATAGTTTAATGTTTTTTGGCCTGATTTTTGTTTCTGTATTTTCCTTACATATTTTAAGGCCATAGTAAAAATTATGGGATTTTGTTTTACCGATAAATATTAATAGCTATTTTTTGACATTCCTCGTATTTAAAGAAATTATTTTTATTCAAAAATAATCAAAATTTAGAAAATTCATATTTTAACTTCTTATAATGTTTTAAGCTCTAAAAGTACTTCATAAGGATTTATTATGAATTTGGAGATATCATAATACCTCAAGGAGTGCATAGGGTTCCTAGCTAGGTTTGGACATACGTGTGACCCATTTCGATTTGAGTTATTTTACGAGTGTCGGGGTAAGCAAAATTTAAGAAATTAGCATTGGGTTCATAGTACTCTTAGATTAGAGTTTATTCTGATAAATAATTTACCCGATCTAGGTTAATTCAATGGATTTGGATTGAGGCTGTTTAGCAGTGCAAAGCTTGGACTGAGCTAAGAAATTTTTATCCGAACCGAACTCCTCATATTTGATTTCTTATGTTCTTCTGATTTGTTATCACTATTCTTTTGGATTCTGTTATTTTGATCAAATCACATTGTTGCCTTAAAAACCTTTCATTGAGCCTTAAAACATTTATTGAAACTCTTATCGGTGCTCATTAATTATTGTTTATCGAGCATTGAATGACATGATACATTATCGAATTGTTAATTTTTCTGTTAACCGACATGAGATTCTACATTAGTGTGTTTTGGCAGAAGTTGGTGTATGTTGGAGGATGCTGGTGTGGGTTAGTACTTTGACTGACTAGCCAGGGTATTGGTGTGGGCTAGTACCTTGACGGACTAGCCAGTGTGTTAGGTAATACCTTGATGGACTCGCCGGTGTAAAGTGTTAGTAAGCATCGCCTTTGTGGCTTTGCTAAGTGATTTCCCTACACTGCTTGTGTGGCTTTGCATTTGCTCATGTATAGTAGTATTCGTGATTGTTTGCATCGTATCTAAAAAATCGTATTGAAGTCTGATCGAATTGGTTAAAATTCTTTTGAAAATCTTGAAAAATTTTCCTTTGATTGCATCCGTGAATTATTTGTAATTTCCTCATTTGAGCGACCTTACTGAGCTCTCAAAAGCTCACTCCCCCTTGACTTCATTTCTACAGGTGATAAACAGCATTAAGTTGACCGAATAAGGATTAAAGCCGAGCGAGGATAATTGATTGAAGTTAGTGTTGCTCATTAGAACCATTGTGTGGGTGAATAATTTTGTTTGAAGTTTTCAGACTTCAATTTGATGTTTCATTTATGATAGTCTACTGAGAGTATGATTAAATTGAAGGTTTAGCTGCTCTGACCGCTTGTGGTATTATCTTGATGATGACTGTCCATTGGTTATGAGGTTATCATTGTCTTAGTGTCATCGATCGATCGATTGTTAATGTTCTAGAAATTCCGGGATGTTACAGTTGGCATCAGAGCTTAGGTATATGATTCTGTAGACTTTGGAAGCTAGTGAGGGAAAGTCTAGGTTTCGACAAGAGAGTTAGGGAAATTTTTAATATCTTGGTTGAACCGGTCATGTAACACCCCGTTAAAATTTTCTAGTAGGTTAATTTATTGTAAATATTGTTTTGGGCCTTTTTCATAATATTTGAAAGCTTTGGATAAAATTTGAAAATAGCCTAAAGTCTAGGAGGTTTTTGATAAATTGTCTGCTTAGGGTTCTAATATATATAATATGGCTATTGAAGAGGAGCCGACCCTAAATATTTCCCCATATACTTCTAAAAATTGACAAAGAGAAGAGAAAGGGTAGATAAAGATAAAGAGAAAGAGAGAGAGAGAGAGAGAGAGAGAGTAGAGAGAAATTGGAAGAAACAGAGAGAGGTGATCAAAGGAAGAGGTGGAGAATCGAATATCATGATTCGGATGAGAATTTCTTAAGGTAATCAGCCCTAAAATTTGTTTTATTAAGGTGTATATATGTATATATAGATACTCGCGTATATATACATATATTTATACGTTCTCTTTGCATAAAACATCACGAATTCAAATGTGGATCATATATTACTCTTACCGAATGTATTAGGGAGCTACCTTAATGAAATAGAGCAACAAAAATGAGAAACACTGAAGCAAAATGGAGAAAGATCGAAAATTAGGGTTCTCGAGTTACTGTTCACACTGAAGAAGGCGATGAACAGAAACCCGTTCACCGTTTTGGGGCACATGGAGTGAACTCCGGCCACTTTTCCATCCAATTTTTTTTACAGGCTTAATGCTACTTCAATTTTAGAATTTAAGAAAAATTTCAGAATTTTCGGATATCGTTTGGGGTTTTTTTTTATATTTTGCACAATTTGAAATTTCTAAAATCTGTTTGAACTACTAAAAAAGACTATTAAATTCTGAAACATTTTGTATACTGTCTATATGATTCTAAGATGTTACAGTTTGAATTTCAGAATTGTTAGAGGTCATTTGATAAGAGTTTTGTATCGCATTAGTTTGGGCAAAATGAATTATTTAATAATAGTTTAATTTTTTTTTGCCTGATTTCAGTTTCTTTATTTTTCTTACATATTTTAAGGCCATAATGAAAATTATGGGATTTTGTTTTTACCTAGAAATATTAAAGGCTATTTTTGGACTTTTCTTGTATTTAAAGAATTTATTTTTATTGAAAATTAATCAAAATTTAGAAAATTCATATTTTAACTTCTTATAATGTTTTAAGCTCTGAAAGTACTTTTGTATGGATTTATTATGAATTTGGAGATATCATAATGCCTCATGGAGTGCGTGTGGTTCCTAGCAAGGTTTCAACGTACGTGGGATCCATTTCGATTTGAGTTATTTTAAGAGTGTCGGGGCAAGCAACATTTAAGAAATTAGCATTGGGTTCATAGTACTCTAAGATTAGAGTTTATTCTGATAAATAATTTGCCCGATCTAGGTTAATTCAAAGGATTTGGATCGAGGCTGTTTAGCAGTGCACAGCTTGGACCGAGCTAAGAAATTTTTATCCGAACCAAACTCCTCATATTTGATTTCGTATGTTCTTCTGATTTGTTATAACAATTCTTTTGGATTATGTTATTTTGATTAAATCACATTGTTGCCTTAAAAACCTTTCATTGAGCCTTAAAACGTTTATTGAAACTCTTATCGGTGCTCATCAATTATTGTCTATCGAGCATTGAATGACATGTTGCATTATCGAATTGTTAATTTTTTCGGTTAACTGACATGAGATTCTGCATTAGCGTGTTTTGACGGAAGTTGGGGTACGTTGGTTGATGTTGGTGTGGGTTAGTACCTTGACGGACTAGCCGGTGTATCGATGTTGGCTAGTACCTTGACGGACTAGCCGGTGTGTTAGCTAGTACCTTGACGGACTAGCCGGTGTAAAGTGTTAGTAAGCATCGCCTTTGTGGTTTTGCCAAGTGATTTCCCTGCACTACCTGTGTGGCTTTGCATTTGCTCATGTTCACTTGTATTCATGATTGTTTGCATCGTATCTAAAAAATTGTATTGACGACTGATCGAATTGGTTATGATTCTTTTGAAACTCTTGAAAAATTTTACTAGAATTGCATCTGTGAATTATTTGTAATTTCCTCATTTGAGCGACCTTACTGAGCTCTCAAAAGCTCACTCCCCTTTGACTTCCTTTCTGCAGGTGATAAGCAGCATCAAGTTGACCGAATAAGGATTAAAGCCGAGCGAGGATAATGGATTTTAAGTTAGTGTTGCTCATTAGAACCCTGCGTGGGTAAATAATGTTATTTGGAGTTTTCAGACTTCGATTGGATGTTTCATTTGTGACAGTCTACTGAGAGTATGATTAAATTGATAGTTTAGCTGCTCTGGCCGCTTGTGGTATTATCCTGATGATGACTGTCCATTGGTTATGAGGTCATCATTGTCTTAGTGTCATCGATCGATTGATTGTTAATGTCCCAGAAATTATGGGATGTTACAGTTGGTATCAGAACTTAGATATATGATTTTGTAGACTTTGAAGCTAGTGAGGGAAAGTCTAGGTTTCAACAAGAGAGTTAGGGAAAACTTTAATATCTTGGTTGAACCGTACTAGTAGCTAACTATCAGAGTGCGCAGCTAAAGCATAGTGGGCACCTCATTTGGTTTGTGACATTCATGTGTGAGTGCTTGATGAATCCGGAATCATGGTTAGAAACAAGGCTAGATTAATGGCCCAAGGTTATAACCAAGAGGAAGGAATTGATTTTGATGAGACTTATACACCGGTAGCTAGACTTGAATCTATTAGAATGCTTTTAGCTTTTGCTTGCTATAGAGATTTTAAACTCTTTCAAATGAATGTCAAGAGTGCTTTTCTAAATGGCTTTATTTCGGAGGAGGTTTATGTGGCTCAACCTCCCGGCTTTGAGCATGAAAAATTTTCAAACCATGTTTTCAAGCTTAGCAAAGCTCTTTACGGTTCAAAACAAGCTCCTAGAGCTTGGTATGAAAGGCTAAGTAGTTTTCTTTTAGAAAATGGTTTTTCAAGAGGAAAACTTGACACTACTCTTTTTATAAAATCTAAGGGCAAGGGCTTATTGTTGGTGAAAATTTATGTCGATGATATTATATTTGGTAAATGGATCCTTGTGCGAAGAGTTTGCTTCTTGTATGAGTAAGGAGTTTGAAATGAGCATGATGGAAGAACTCACCTTCTTCCTTGGATTGCAAATCAAACAAAGCAAGGATGGAATCTTTATCAACCAATCATTGTTTCTACCCCTTGTGCGAAGAGTTTGCTTCTTGTATGAGTAAGGAGTTTGAAATGAGCATGATGGAAGAACTCACATTATTGTCCCTGATCACCTTCTTCCTAGGCTGACCCCATGGCCTTGGGGGAGGCCGAGGCCGACCCCATGGAGTTGTCCAAGGTCTTTTCCCTTGACCCCGTCGTTCTGGTTACGCCGTCGATCGAAGCTTTTGATGAATAGGTGTTCGGGTGGTGTCGGTGTGACGGTCGTGCTAGCGTCAGTGACGTTGACGTAAAATAATTGGTGACTAAGTCGCGTGTGAGGCGTGTGAAGCAAAGAATGCACGTGACTTGGGTGCGTGCACTTTGACCGGTTCGAAGTGTTGAATACTGTGCTTGTGCGGACGTGTCATGCAAAATGGGACTCCATGAGTGCGACCAGGATAGGTTGGGAACACACTGCTAAATAGCCTCAATCCAAAAATCTTTTGAATTAACCTAGTTCAGCAAAGTATTTATCAGAACAAACTCTAATCTCAAAGTACTATGAACCCAATGCTAATTTCTTAAACGTTGCTTACTATGACACTCTTAAAATTACTCAAATCGAAACGGGTACCCAATCTGTAATACCTCGAACCTAGGTTTGAACTATTAGTAAAATTTAGCAGCTTTACTTAATAATTATTCTTATTTAGCGGCAAATTTTACAAGTAAAAATATTTTTGTTTTAGCGAGGATTGACATGAACAATCTGATCGTCAATTAATGATAGCGAGGGAAATAACTTGAGAAATTATTATTAAATTAGGATTTAGTATATAGTTATCAGTTTTGGTTATTTCAAATATGTCAGAGAGAGTGATTTTTGCAGAAAGTGTGGCATTTTAAAATGACCGAGAAAAATTGAAGAGGGAGAGAGAGAGAGGAAATTGAGAAATATATATATATATATATATATATATATATATATATATATATATATATATATATATATATATATATATATATATAGTGAATAAGATAAGAGGAGTAAAAAAAAGAAGAAAAGAAAAAGAGAAGTCAGGAAGAGGAAACAGATAGGACAGCCGGCCCTAAGACGGGCGGCGTCTCTACCTGATGGGTAGCCCCTATCTCTGGCCACGCACGCTATCACAGGAGGTCGACTCCAGCTTCGACCTTCACCGGACGCCATCGTCTAACCGCCGTCGCCACCTCCAAACTGTCGTGCAACCGCTACCATCGACTAGACGCCGTGCAATCGTTGTCGCCGGCCACCCTTTCAATCTCTGGCGAGCACTGGCGGAGCAAATGGTGCCTGCGGCCATAGATCTGGACCACCGCTATGCTGCCGGAATCATCGCGTCCTGCCACCACCGTAACGCTCACCACCGGTGAAACGCTGGCACTACAAATAGATGCCGACAGTGACAGGGTCAGCGGTAGAGATGATGGGTGGGCCAAAATTAGGTGTGTGTTTTGCAGGTGTGTTCGTGTGCATATGGGACCAACTATATGCTACAACTGGTGGCAATTTTGGCGACAGGACACTTGACCGGCAAAGGTTGGGTTGGAGCAACCCCTAACCTTTGTGGTGGCAGAACTTGGTGGTTGTTCGCCACCACAGACGCGAGGGCCACCGCCGAGGCATACTGCCCATGTTGATGCACCTTCATTGCCAACACCAACCGCCACACCTCCTTCTCCGCCTGCCTTTCATGATCATGACTGGCAGCCCCCAGTTGGTGTTCATTTTTGTAAATGGGTTTTTGGTGTACTTGTGTGTTGGTGGCAGTACAGTGGTGTCATGAGCGGCAGTGTTAAGGGTGGGTAAAATGGAATGAATTTGGTGTTTTGTGTGTGCATCTATGGGTGTATGGTGCGTGTGTTTAGGGAGTTATTTTGATTTTTGGTGCGGTGTGGAGTGGAGGTATCACAGCATTGCTTGAGACGACTTGGACGGTATCGTGGCAGTGCTTGCAGTGTTTGGAATAGGCTAAAATGCGATGGTGTATGTGTGTACAATTGTTGTGATGGAGGGTGTATGGCTGTGTTTTACTGAGAGTGTGTTTGTATAAACCATGATTTGTAGCAGTGTATGAATATATGTGACCTGCATGTATGTTGGTGCCTGATGTGTTACAATGGTCGAAACTGTTGGTCATTGTGGCAGGATATCGGTCAATAGAGACGTCTGTTAACCGTAATGATGGACAAGTGGTTGGTTCGATGCAAGTGTGTCCGCGTAGTGGGTGTGCATGCATGTTTGTATGTGCGGTTATTATATTGGGGTGTGTCTAACTATGTGAATATTGTGCGTGTTAGTGATTAAGGGGTATGCGCATAGAGGACTGTGTGCGGTGGCATATTTCGGTGAGTGTACGCAGTGGATATGGGTGAGTATGTTGAGCAACGGTTGGGCACTGTGTGTAATGGTGGGCATTATGCTATACAATGTGGGATGCGCTATGGAATTGATTTTGGCTATAGGACAACAATGAGAGTGGTCGACTAGTTGTGGGTCAAGAAAATATAGCAACTGTAGTGGTAGGTCGGTTATGGAAGTTAACAACCGGTGTGTTGGGTTTTTGGGGTACAAACAATGAAATGGAGTTCGGTGGTATTGTGATATTGTTACGGTTGAAGGAGTGGTTGTTGGACGATGGGTGTAATAGGGGTGCATGTTGGACACTATTACATGAGGAGTGCGGTTGTGTATATTGTAGCAATAGGGCATGCTCGATGGGTAAGTGACATCAAGTTAGTTGAGAGAGGCTCGACAGCGGTGATGAAATGCCGAGAATGGCATGGTGAACTGGGCACGAATTTGGAAGGGTTGTGTAGCGGGCAGTCAGATGCTGCGTCGAAATTGTTTGAGGAAATAACCAACAGGAATCATCAATGATGCCTTTGTGTCATAGTGAAGCTGGGAACATGGAGACAAAAAGAATGGCCTTAACTGTTCTTTTAGCAAGATGTAGCAGCGAGATTGTCGCTCCGGAGATTTCGATGTGGGGAATGTGTAGCGTCAGGTAAGTGACCCTTTGATGCAACTAGTATTTTTATATGCAACGTTTATGTTTATCTACTGTTAAAAAATGTGTTGCTTATTAGTATTGACCGTTTTAAGTACGTTTAGCTGCTCTAGCCTAAATTATCAAAAAGGTTTTAGTGTTTATTCTTCGTCAAAGAAAAACCGGACCAGCATGTAATTGATGTTTTGCCTAGAAACTGAAATGGAACTCGGATTTGAAATGTTTTGTATTGACGTTAATGTGAATATTCAACATCTTGATAATTATCGAAAGGATGTGAGGATGGTTGAGAATCAATTGATGAGTGATTTTTTTCACGATGAACCTAAAGGGGGTTTTTGGTTTACTCGATTGCTGTGCCCTATATCCACGGGGGAAAGTTGGATTTCGGGCCCTGGTCAACGGGGCTTGTACGTTGATGCACAGTACTGTTGCTCGTGGTTCGCCCATGCGTCCAAAAAATTTTATCCCGGATGGAGGAGGGATTTCGGGCCCTAGTCAGTGGGGCCTGTACGCTGACCGCAGCATATAGTTTGAGCTAATGTTGGGAATGAACCGGTTGTCATGAGTTTTATGCTAATGATTTCATACTTCAGTTTTTTTTGGTTTCATGTACTCTATTTGTTTTACCCGATGATTACCAACTTTATGATTTTAGATTTCTTAACGTGGCTATAATATAAAGTGAGTTGTTTTCTGCATGCTATGGTCCACCTAGTTGAATCATTGGTTACTTACTGAGCACGTGGAAGCTCATCCCTTACTTATCATTTCAGGTTGAAAGTAAGGTGATGGTGAGGAGCATAGGAGGAGAAAATTTGGTGCGGAGCTTCGGAGACTGCATGAAATGAGTCGCTAAATATTAGATTTTCTGTTTAGCTTTAGTTGTTGACAATCAGAGTTATGAAAAGTTTTAGTATAAGTGATGTATTCAAATTAAAATATGACAGTGTAATTAATGTTTTGGAGAATTTTTAATTTCCGCTGCAGCACATGTTGGTTTTAAGCGTGTAAGGCCTGGCAGAGCCCTCGGTTGGAGTCCATTGGGTCTGCGGCCGGTCATGTGCCTAGCTCGCGGGGCCTGCCCGTGGGTTCGGGTCATGACACAATCAACTCAAACAACAAGTGAGTAGGGGAAAGAAAACCCAACTAGCCAAGAGGCTACCAGAACCTCACCCCCAAGACAAGAGTGAGAGAATAGACAGGCTAGTATAGCTGGAGATAAGGAAAAGAGCCATACCAGAAAGGATCTTGCACCCTACTCTCGGCTAAAAGTATGACAGCTAGAGGAAGCGCCTCAACAAACCATAATTTGTCCACACTCATCGCTCAGAAAAGAACACTCATCCATCTACCAAGCTACCCAAGGCAGTGTCCCTAAAGCACTCCCATGGCCGAATGTCATATCTCACCAACCCAAGAAAGAGAGAAAAAGATAAAGAAATTAGAAAAGATAGAGATTGAACCCCACCCAGAACCATATATTGCCAAAACTTTTACCAAGTCGAGATCAAGCAAAGATGGAGTCTGGGAGCTGCCTTTTTTACCCTGGAACTATCATTAGTTGGTAACTTGGCTACTTTCCTATAAGAGAATAACCTCCACCAGATTACCTGCACAACACCTATAGAACAAGAAATCCCATCAGTATGCTGATTCTGGAAGGAATGACAATTTTGCTTCTCTAGATGTAGTGCACCAGCTCTGCAAAAGCTAACCATGCATCGGTCAACCTGGATCAAGAGGGTTCAAAGCTTATCCTTCTCAATCTGATGCCATACTGGATCAAAAGGGTTTAGCGCTAACATGTTCTGAGCATACTCCAAGGAAGCCCTAGCCTCGTTAAGTCTACCTAAATTGTTGCTAAAGTGTTCCTTATTAATGTCTTTGAGCTGTAACTTGAGAAGCTTGAGCTTCCTGACAACCCTGAACATAGCACAACACGCAAGGGGTGTGCCCCACACTTTAGTAGCCAAAGGTAAAAACTTATGATTGGCCCACATATCAAAAAATTTAAATGGCTTGTCAACTTTGACAAGAGAATGGACGAGGATGGGTGAATATCAAAGATAGTTTTAGGACAAAAAACCTACTTTAGATTTGAAAATTTAGAGATCAATTGTTATTAGCAAGGACACGGTCAAGCTTCCTGTAAATAGTATCACCATGATTAAAGAATGTTAGTGCACATGTAGAAACAACCTGAGTACTTCAAATCTTAAAGTTTTGATGTAATTAAACATTCATGGAACTCCTTATAGTAGCGAAGCCACTAATTGCTACCCATTAACTTATCACTCGAACTCTGGATGGCATTGAAATTGCCAAGTAACAACCAAGGATCATTCCCAAAAAAGCAAGACCTATACTCAAGCTCCTGCCAGAGCACAGACCTCTCACTAGATTCATTTGACCCATATCCAAAAGAAACAAAAAAAAAGGAAACAACCTATCTATAAAGTTCACTTGACAATGAATTATTTGATCTGACATAAGCCCAAATTCTACCATTTATGGAGAATTGGTAGTTATTTATAACGGACCAACTAGGAAATCTATGTATATATACTGAGGCATTAGGAGCTGCTACTCATGTTTCAATGATCCCAAAAAGCATAACATGTAGGGAGGCAATCATATTTTGGGCCTCCACTTGCAAAACACTTATGTTGAATTCTCAAGAATTCCAGCAAAAGATGTTATGCATGATACCAAAATTTACCAAAAAGTGCTAAAAAAAACTAGCTGTAGAAGTCAGGTGAAGTTTTTCCGACGGGTTATTATTATTATTATTAACACTAGAGTCTAGGTTAATTTTATTACAAGAATGAGAAGACATATTATTATGGCCTTAAAATATGTAATAAAAATACATAAACTAAAATCAGGCCAAAAACAACATTAAAATTATTATTAAATAATTTATTTTGCCCAAACTAATGTGATACAAAAATCTCATCAAATCACCTCTACAAATTCTAAAATTTGAACTCGAACATCTTAGAGTCACATAAATAATTATTTTAAGTAGTTCAAACGGATTTAGAAGTTTCAAACTTGCGTAAAATATAAAAAATTCAAACAATATCAAAAAAATCTAAAAATTTCTCAGAAATTCTAAAATAAAAGTATCATCACGACTGTAAAAAAAAATTTCCTGAAAAGTTATCGAAGGCCACCCGACGCTCCACCACAGGTTACTGTTTATCGTCTTCTTCAATGTGAACAGTAAACCCAAAAACACAGCAATCCTAATTTTAAATTTTCTCCATTTTTGTTTCATTTTTTTTCTCTAATTCATTCCTCTAACACCTTATACATTCTATAACATCAATATACAATCCATCATCAAATTTATTGGCTTTTAAGCGAAGAAAAACATGTATATAAAAGTATATATATAGACATGTATATATATACAATACATACACTGAATGGAATGGTTTTATGGGGTGCTTACCTTATGGAATTCTCCTCTAAAACACAATCTTCAATTCTCCAACTCTAATTTCGATCCAAATCTCTTTCTCTTCTCTCTCTTTTTCCACTTTCTCTCTCTACTCTCTCTTTTTTCACTTTCTTTCTCTACTCTATCTCATCTCTTTGCCAATTTTCAGAAGAGTATGGAGAAAAGAATTAGGGCCGACTACTCTATAGTGTTTTATTTATATAAAAACCCAAAAATGAAAAATTACCAAAATCCCCCTACACTTTAGGTAATTTTCGAAGTTTACACAAAACTATCTACTATTACGAAAAGGCCCAAAGTACCATTTGCGATAAATTAATGTACTAGAATAATTTAACGGGTTGTTACATAACTCTGCTTCACTAATCGTCACTAAAAGATTGCCCCAAAAAAATTGGTCACGCTAATTGTCACTAAACACTTCAATCAATATCACTTATAACTGTTAAGGTTAGATTGTAACTTATGGTTTCTAAAATAAACTTTGTCGCTAAGGGTCATAAACTATAACACTCAGCTCTACTAATCTCCAACATTTCATTTAAAACAAATGTCGCTAAAGTTGACAAAAGAATATTGTTGCTCATCAAATTTTTCGCTAAAGGTCTAAAAAATTAATTAGTTGGGGTTTTTATAGTAAACCAACCTCATATTGGGGTGTTCACTTCTTTTCCTTTTTGCTTTGAGCTTTATTATGAATAACTTGTTCTCAATGCTACGACTTGTTAAATTCAATTTTCGCTGAATTCGTTTGACCTTAGAATTTGCGATATTTATATCGTTCATTTTAGAGATTGTCATTATGTTTTAAACTCCGTGTATTGTTTGACATGTCCGATACTTGATTGTGTGTTAAATTGAATATTTGTTTGATAAATCTATGAGCCATGTCATAGTGTATGTGACTTATGTCTGACCTACCCACGTGGATTCAAACGTGGGCTAGCTCAGGGGAGTTGAGCTAGAGATTGCGATTTTACTTTCTGAACCGGCCTTATATGTCAGGAATGACGTATGTGACCACTTTCTAAATGGCTCTCTAGTGTCCGTCTCCGTGCTCAGATATATTGACATTTGATATTTGGTCTGCTAGTGTCTATCTTCGTATTCAGATATATTTTGGCATTGATATTTGGTTTGATGGCTCTTTAGTATTTGTTTCGTACTCACATGAAATTTGGCATTTGATATTTGGTCTGACATTTGTTCAGTTGAAACTGGTGTGCCTTTGAAATTTTGTCTTTCAAATATATTTTGACATTTGAAATTTGGTTTGATTATCCGTTCCGTTGAAACATTTTGTGCTACTGAAATTTCGTTTCTCAGATATTTTTGTTTTGTTTGATTGGTCCTTCAAGTGACCATACTGGGCATTTGGCTCATTCCTTTCTTGTTTTTGCTTTCAGGTGATTAGTAGGAGGGATTTTGGATTTGAAGGGCTAGCTTTGTGACCACATGTTAGCTACCTTATTTCAGAGTTAGTATTGACATTTAAGTGTAACAACTAAGATAAGTTGGTATTATTTAGGTTTTGTCTTGAAACTCCGTGTTCGAAAAAATTTTGAATTGTATAAAAGTTTTAGGCCACTATATCATATATTGATGTATTTTGGGGATTATTAGTGCATGCTCTGAATGACCATTTGGGAGATTTATGATACTGTAAGGTTTTCTGATTTCATTTGGGAGACTTATGTAATTTTAATGTTTTCCCTGACTTCCGATTATTCGATCGTTAACGCTCTGGGAATAAATAATTTTTGAGGCGTTACAGAATGGTATCAAAGCTTAGGTTTGAGATTCTGTAGACTCCTCAGCCTAAGATATATGTGATTTGGAATTAAACCTTGAAAATATGAATTAAGTTTGGAGAATTTATTTCATATTAGAGCGAAAGATTGAGATTTGGCCATAAGATTTGGATTTGGGTTGAGTGCACAATCGTACAACGAATGTTAGTTGTCCTTGGAATTCAGATTTTTTCATGATTAATCAAGGAGAATAATTGAAGAATAAGACTATGATCTTTGGATATCTATGAGTAGCTCTATCAGATCATGTATGGAAAAAGGTTGTGATCTTAAGATACAAGTGATATGGTGACAGAGATTTTGTGCAGAATTTGAAAAGAAGATTTGGCATTACTAGATCATCATGCCCCTTTATTAAGTTTTTTTGATATCCTTTTGCGAGCATCTAAGTGTTGAACCTAAAATTTTGAAACATATTTATATGTTGATACTTTTATGGAACCTTGTGGTGACGTTTTGGGGGTATGGACTGATTTGTCTTTCAATAATGCCAAGATGGGTTGCTTTAGAAAAGAGGATGATTATGATCTTCTGGCAAATAACTCTGAAAACTAGAAGCTATCTGTAAAGGCTGTGACAAAGTAAACTTTGGTGGATGCACGATATATGTGAAATTAAGAATAATATATTTTTCTCTGTGATAAATTTGATAATAATTTGAATTGGTTTGTTCTGAGGTATAAGGGTGCGCAGCGAAAGCGTGGTGGCTTTTGGTATGACAAGTACGTGCTGGTTGGTATTGGTTATTCATATTGCCTAAGTCGATGGAGTATGCTTCAAATTTTATCTGATGATTTTGATTTTGATGTCAGAATAAAAATTAGATGGGGAAAAATATTGATCATTAAGTGATATGATAGTTTGGTTAGTGAATTGCATAGACGTTATGTCGTTGTGAATTTAGTTGAGTCTTAAATTTTAAGTTTGTGACCTTTTATAGTTGAAAATTATGAGCAGAAATTGAGCTCGATGTTGCCTTAAGAAATCGTGCGTTTGAAGTAATAAAAATTTTTTAGAGTAAAGAATCTTGAAATATTTGATACTAGTGATTTCATCATGAATAATTATATTTGAAAGTCTAACAGTGTGGGTGAAGCATTGGACAGAAAGGGTACCAATAATTTAGCAACTTTAGTTATAAGTTACTATCAGTAGTCAGCAAAATGTTATTAAGGACGTATTGAAATGGCTCTATTTGTGACTTTGTACGGGCGTAAATTTTGATTTGAAGATTTTGGAGTATAAATCTTGTGATTAGTATGAAGATTGGTTATTACTTTTGGTGTACGGTTGAAGTTAACCGTGACAATGTTAGGCTTTGTACCAAGGCTATGGTTGAATGTGTTAGCATAATGACATAACGTGAGCCTGCCGGTATTGTATTGGTTTCAGATTATTTGAATTTTGATTGGAGTAACTTGATTCAGCGTGTTTCATTTGTTAGCCAAGTATATATACTTTGAATAGCAATATGAATATGTTTTGGAGTGGTGATGACAATGGAAGTTAAAACTTAAGTTTGAATTTCATGAAATACGTCATACTAGATGAGAAATTGCTTAGTACTTGGTACACCTTAGGCTAGAAGTTAAGGGTGTTATCCAAATTGTGTAAAGTATATGATTTGGTGTTAGACCCCTCATATTTAAATGCTTATAAAAAAAAGAGAAAATAAAATCCAACTAGAGAGTTTGAAACGTAATGGGTATTTTGAAATTTTAATTGATTTAAGAATATATATATATATATATATAGGGAGCCGATCTACACCCACCGGTGGATAAAACTTAATTTATCCACCCAACCGCTACTCTTTGTAGCGGTTGCTATTATTACTCCCAAATACACAACCGCAACACTTTGTTGCAGTTGCGCCCCCATGGCCCCCCCTCCCCCTTCCCCCCGTCTCCCCCCCAGCCCCCTGCCCAACAGCAACTCTTTGTTGCGGTTGGCCCCCCTTCCCCCACGTGGTGTCCCCCTTCCCCGCCACGTGGCCTCCCCCTTCCCCCATGGGCCCCCCTTCCCCCGTCCTCCCCTCGGCCACCACGTGGCGTCCCCCCTTCCCCCCATGGCCCCCCTTCCCCCCGTCCTCCCCTCCCCCCATGCCCCCCCATGCCCCCAACTGCAACACTTTGTTGCGGTTGGCCCCCTTCCCCCGGTCCCCCGCCACGTGGCACCCCTTCCCCCGCCACATGGCCCCGTCCCCCCCACCATGCCCAACCGCAACACTTTGTTGCGATTGGCATGCCAACCGCAACAAAGTGTTGCTGTCCCCCCCACCCCCCCACGTGGTGTCCCCCCCCCCCCCGTGATGCCCCCCATGGCCCCTCTTCCCCCCGTGATGCCCCCCATGGCCCCCCCTTCCCCCTCCCGTGATGCCACGTGGTGTCCTTCCCCCTCACTCACGAATTTTTTTTTCTGTCTTCTTTCTTCTCTTTCCTTCGCTTTTTTCTCTTTATAATCCCTCCTCCCCGAACCCTTTCTTCCACTCTCCATCATCTTTACCAACTATCTTCATACTCTATATCTCACCTACAACAATACAAACAAAAAAATTTACGCTAGAAGCTCGGTGGATAACCGCTAGAAGATCGGTGGATTTTTCTTTAAATATATCAAGTCAAAACAAGTAAGTATTTTTTGGGTTTTCTTATAATTCAATGTTAATTTCAAAGTTCAAAAATAGTCATTGTAGACTCAAATCGAAGATAACAAAAATACAAATTAAAGGAAACAAAAATCAGATCAATCGGAGATCGGATGAGCGGTATTACATTTATAAATTCCAAAATAGCGATTTTTTAGGGCGTCTAAATTAGGATTTTTTACAAATTTATAAAAAATAGCTAGAGCTAGATTTTGCCAAAGTACGAAAAAGAGACCCTAGTTATTTTTAAAAGATCTATATCAGGAAAAAATTTCAGAGTTTTTCAAATACTGGAAAGGGGTTAACTGATACGGGGAACCTTGAAACTTTGCACTGTAATTTAAAATATCAAGTCAGCGCGATTTCGCGCGAAACTTTTATGAGAACCCTAGGATGTTGGGAAGTTCCATCCCTCAGGAATTCGGGCCATTCCGAAGTTGTTAGCTATTTTTTTGGCCGAACGGGCTTTTAAGCGCTCGATCCGGACACCGGTTCGGGATTTTTGGGCGAAAAGTCCGTAGAATACTTTTTAGATCAAGAATGAATTCGGGAAGCTTAAAATAGCATTTCAATGCACTTTTGAGATTGTTCTGATGCCAGGGGCATTTTGGTAATTTGCCACCCCGAGAGGGGTATTTTGGTAATTTTACGGTGTTAAGTTTTTCAAAGGATTTTCTAGTCCAGAAATGTAAGTAAAACACCTGAAAGGTTGTTTTGAAGCTGATTTGGGGCGTTAGGGTGATAATGAACCCCCGGGGGCATTTCCGTAATTTGCCGCTCATCGGGGGTATTTTGGTAATTGAACATTGTAAAATTTTCCGCAACTGGAGGAAAGAGTTTTTATTTCTATTTTATTTAATTCTATGACTTGTTGAGAATGATATAATTTTTATTTGTTCTGAGATGTTTGTTGGGTCGATAGTTGTCAGGGGGTATTTTGCTTAAGTTGGTGGTGTTTTGGTAACTCATCCCCTTTAAAATTTGATAAAGGAAATATTTGGTATATAATTGATGTAATACATTTAAAAAGTAGTTTTAAAGCGGTTTTGAGGTGTTGGGGCTGTAGCGGCCATCAGGGGGTATATTGCTAAATAACCACGTTGGCGCTAAATTTTAGGGAACAAGCGTAATTAAGCGTTCGGAGTTGTGAGAAGTGAGGAATTATTTTAATACATTGAAATAATGAGATAATTACTATTGCTAATGCGTTGGTAAGCTAGGTTAAAGATCCATTTATAGTTTTGGAATGTAAATATTATGGATACTAAGTTGGTTTACGATTATATTTTGTTCTTAGATATATGGATTTCAACGCCGGACCTCATGATACATCAATCCTATACGATGACGATGACCACGTCGCGAGGCACGTATTTGACGGTGTCGATAGGGGTGTTTTGGAAACAATTCAAAGCACAAGTCACCACGATGAGTGGGTACTAAACGAGGAACAAATACAACTATTACACCGTCAAAATTTATCTATGTTCACCGATCCCGGGATTTGGTCTCGACACGACGATTGCCTTATATCCGCTCTAGTTGAACGATGGAGGAGCGAGACGAACTCATTTCACTTCCGGTTTGGTGAAATGACTATTACATTAGAGGACGTCGGATTTATACTTGGAATCCCATGTCACGGCAAACCCATTACTTCGAGCAAAACGTCTGCATCCATAGCGAAGATGGCTAGGCAGTATTTCCCGGGAATTCCGAGGGAAGCTCTTACAACGAACGGCATCAAACTTAAATGGCTGAGAGAGCAGTATGGCGTGCTACCGGATGAATACACTCCTCACGATTTCGTGACGTATACGAAAGCATTCCTTCTGTATATTATTGGAGCCATATTACTTCCGACGCATTCGAAAAACACGGTGCATCCGAAGTATATGGTGTTCTTGGAGGATCTTGAGGAGGTATACTCGTATTCGTGGGGTTCAGCTGTCCTTGCGCACCTATATCGAGCACTGCACAAAGCTACGAGAAAGAGTGCCAAGTCCATTGCCGCCTGCCTCACTCTATTACAGGTTTGAGCATTTATTTTCTTGGTTGACGTGTCAATATATTCGTGCATTAATGTGCTAATTCCAGATAATGTTTGCATTCACAGGTTTGGTCTTACGAGAGGCTACCCACGGGTCGTCCACAACCGCGGGAATATTCCGATGAGACGTGGCCTAGGGTGTGGGCCTGGGGGCCTACGACCAACCGGAGGAGACGGGTAGACCCGCACCACCATCTAAAGTTCTATCGGGGGGAACTAGAGATACTCAATGCATCCCAGGTGACGTGGCAGCCATATAGCAAGGTGATGCATCGGTTGGATGAGTGGTGTTGGCAACTTCCGGTGTCGTACGTGCTGGCAGGTTTGGTTCGGGTGCCGCTTATTCACTTCGAAGTATGTGAGTTTCAGATGCCCGATCGAGCTATGAGGCAAGCTGGCTGTCTACAAGGGATACCAAAACCCGCTGTAGACATGCGGCCATACAGGAGTGGTCGAGGGCCGAACTTCGAGGTGCCTGATGCCTTGAATTTGTTGAGCGACGAGGTGCAACAGTGGAATACCTGGCAAGAAACATATGATAGCCTTGTATCGCTGAAGGCCGACAGCATCAGCATTGAGGAGTACCTGCAATGGTTTCTCAAGGTGACGCGCACGAGGGTGAATCGCCCTTCCCAGGCGAGAAGACATCGTATGCGCCACGTGAGATCTATGACCAGTTCTGGGCATTGAACATTGTAAGTCATGCTAGTGTTGTTTCAATTTTTATTTGCGCACCTTATCTACCATGCCTGAAATGATTAGCCATATTTTGTATGCATGTTTTTTAGGTTGACCAGGGCACTGAGGTGTTCAAGCAGCTGGAGGGGTTTGACTGGTTTGTCGCGCAGGCTCCTGACAATCTCAAGAGGTCCATTGAGAGGTACAAGACTGAAGTTCAAAACTTTAGTCTTGCGTACCGGGGTTACCAAGGGGAGCCGTCTAGTCGCTTGCCTCCTGACGCGTACGACTATCAGCCCCAGAGTCAGGTGTGGGAGTCGTCTACTCGCTTGCCTCCTGACGCGTACGACTCTCAGTCCCAGAGTCAGGTGTGGGAGCCGTCTACTCGCTTCCCTCCTGACGCGTACGACTATCAGCCCCAGAGTCAGGTGTGGGAGCCGTCTACTCGCTTGCCTCCTGACGCGTACGACTCTCAGCCCCAGATTCAGGTGACCCAAGTAGGAATCCAGGCATCGCGCCCAAGCATCCGGTCGGATAAAGGACAACCGACGAAGCCATTGAGTCCGGCCAAAAGGGATTGGATCGACCGGCACTACTTTGGGCATGAGCCAATCGCTACAGCAGACTTTCCTGTTGCTTCATTCCTAGCTCACTCTGATCTAAGACTGTTGGCGCCGAACACAGATATTTCAAATTTTGTCATTGACGCTTATATAGATCTGCTGCGTGTTAGAGAGCTAAATTATAACCCCTGCCAAACTTTGAAGCTCAACATGTATGCCTCTTTTGTTATCCCCTTCATGGTGAATAGCATGAAGGAGTTCACAGAATGGAGGAGGAAGCGAGGGACAAGCAAGGGTGAATGGCAACCATCTGCAAACGTGTTTTCCTACTTGAACGCGGACTATCAATGTCACGCAGCTGAGGCGAACCTAATCATGCTACCTGCTCTTCATGCAAGCCACTTCTTCCTATTAGTTCTCTTTCCAGAGAATAAAGTGGTCCACATATACGATAGCCTAAGGGAAGACAGACCTGGTCGGCAGCTGGCGCAGATGTACTCCAGTACATCAATGCGGTGGTTAGTTTATATCTTGACCTTCGCTCATAGTCTATTCTTCTTGTTACATAGGCTTGATAACCTTTTTTATTGTTGGATGCAGACTACTATCATTCCACTAGCGTGCCGATATTTTAAGGGGGAAGCCATCACGAGCAAAACAATGATAGATCCTTGGACGGTCGTGACGATAGAAAACCGACCAAAGCAATATAACAGTCATGATTGCGGGATTTACGTCCTCAAGTACATGGACTATATAGCTCGCTCAGATGTGCTCGAATATGATACGTGGTCTCGAAACGATGCCTTGACGTTTAGATATAGGATAGCCTGGGAGCTGAAAAAGGGAGTAGCTAGACGCCTTCCTTACCATTATCCTGAGATGTAGTAGACGTTCGTATCTTTTATTATTACTATTGTTGGATTTTGGATATTAAGGTTTGAAATTGAATTAATGTGTCTCGTTTTTTTTTCCGAAATTGATACAAATGGGCTAACTAGCGTGCCTAGGGTTCAATGAGCAAAAAAAAGTGACAAAAAAAATTACGTAATTTTTCGGAAGTTATGAATTGGACCTTAAAGTGTGCCCGAACAGGCTCTTCGTAGGATAACCCAAAAAATAATGTGTCTCGTTTTTTTCCGAAATTGATACAAATGGGCTAACTAGCGTGCCTAAGGTTCAATGAGCAAAATAAATGTGACAAAAAAAATTACGTAATTTTTCGAAAGTTATGAATTGGACCCTAAAGTGTGTCCGAACAGGCCCTTCGTAGGATAACCCAAAAAATAATGTGTCTCGTTTTTTTTCAAAATTGATACAAATGGGCTACCTAGCGTGCCTAAGGTTCAATGAGCAAAAAAATGTGACAAAAAAAATTACGTAATTTTTCGGAAGCTATGAATTGGACCCTAAAGTGTGCCCGAACAGGCCCTTCGTAGGATAACCCAAAAAATAATGTATCTCGTTTTTTTTCCGAAATTGATACAAATGGGCTAACTAGCGTGCCTAAGGTTCAATGAGCAAAATAAATGTGACAAAAAAAATTACGTAATTTTTCGGAAGCTATGAATTGGACCCTAAAGTGTGCCCGAACAGGCCCTTCGTAGGATAACCCAAAAAATAATGTGTCTCGTTTTTTTCCGAAATTGATACAAATGGGCTAACTAGCGTGCCTAAGGTTCAATGAGCAAAAAAAATGTGACAAAAAAAATTATGTAATTTTTCAGAAACTATGAATTGGACCCTAAAGTGTGCCCGAACAGGCCCTTCGTAGGATAACCCAAAAAATAATGTGTCTTCTTTTTTCCGAAATTGATACAAATGGGCTAACTAGCGTGCCTAGGGTTCAATGAGCAAAATAAATGTGACAAAAAAAATTACGATTTTTTCAGAAGCTATGATTCCACAAACCAAATCACAAATTTAAACATTATAAAAGTTCAATTTATACAACTGAAACATTAACCCTAACACTGATCATCATCATCGTCCTCCTCGACCATACTGCCAGGTTCGATACCTAACACTTTATAATGGTTTCTCTTGTCATGATCAGTCATCTTATTACACAACGCACACTTTCACAATTTTTTTTGACCCGTTGCTTCTTCAATCGGATTCTTCATGCGTATTGCTCGTTTTCGCCCTTTTGTTTGAGAAATAATCGGATCAAAAATGTCGTCCTCCTCACCTTGCAGGCTAGTGCCGTCAATGACTGGCTGTGAAGCTCGATTGAATCTACCTGCTGGAGTCGTCCGAGTAGTCGGAGTGTCCCGTCTTTCTGGTAATGCCATCCTAAACTGTGCAAGGTTAGCCTTATCCCGTGCGGCTGCTTCAACTTGATACCTGTACCCATCAAATGTTGACGCTGCATCCAATGATAAACCGTGCATGATGTTACAAAGGTGATTATATCGCAGCGTCTCAGATTGCTCGAAATCAACTGAAACATTGGGCACGTAAGGAATGTGACCGTGGACTCTATTGGCTTCCTTCGTCCACCGTTCCAAGATATACTGTGGAGGGATTTCACGAGCATTCTTGGCGCTAAAAACCCTCAACGCGTGTCGACAAAGTATACCTTTATGCTCAAACAGTTGACAGTTGCAATTAACCAACCCGGTGTCCATACAAACTGCTACGGTAAAATGTCTTCTGCTCCTCGGAGCCGACGAAGAGCACGGATTGGCGAAATTCGTCACATTTGTCAAAGCATAAACCTTGATCACTCTGGTGGAATACTCGTGCAACTTTGTCATGCTATATTGATTCGACTTTAGTAGTTCCTCTTGAAACTGTCTAAACATTTCCTTGGTATAGACTTGAGCCGCATGAGCCTCCAAAGGTGAAAAAACTACTATGGCTCTTTCTCTGTAAACTGTAGCCGCGTCGGCTTCTCTCTCAAGGAAAAATTGCTTGTCAAGGGCTTTCTGCATCTCTAGTACGAACTCTGTTATACTTGAAGAATGGCCTACGTACCCATCAAAGAATGCATTCATACCTTCGCTTCTCGAGGTCGTAGTCATTCCGGCTGCAAAAAACTTCTTGGTGTAGGCACCGACCCACTGTGTCTTGATCTCATACAACGATTGTAACCATTCATGATTGTGCAAATGATAGTCATCCATTAACTTGGCCCACCTCTCCTCGAACACGTCTACCGTCAACGATTTCTTCACACATGTATTAAAGTCAGTCTTGAATGTCGGATGGTTTGCATATACATTGTGAAGCCGTTCGGGATATTTGTTGCTTATGTGCCATGTGCACAGGCCATGGTGAGTATCTGGAAGGACCTTAGCGATTGCATTTTTCATTGCCAGATCTTGGTCGGTGATGATGGTCTTTGGAGGAATATGATACATTGCTTTAAGCCACGTTTCAAATAACCACGTAAATGACTCCTCCGTCTCATCCCTAAGCAGGGCAAAGCCAAACAAGATTGACTGATAGTGGTGGTTCACCCCGGTGAACGGAGCAAAAGGCATAGAGTACTTATTTGTGCGGTATGTGGTGTCAAACGTCACAACATCCCCAAAATTTTGGTAAGCAGCTCTAGAACGGGCATCCGCCCAAAATATAGTACTAATGCGGTTCTCATCATCCAGTTGGAGACTATAGAAAAAGCCAGAATTCTCACTCTGAAGGTGCCTGAAGATATCAAGTGTAGCTTGAGAATCACTCTTACCGAAAGACTCTCTCCTCTGAGCACGAAGTTCATTTCGAAGGTCTACTTCGTTGAAACTCAACTTGTCAATCCCCCCAGACTGGCTTGAGAAAACCCCCATCATTCTAGAAGGTGGAATTTTAGCCTCGGCCATTGTAAATATCAGTTGTCTGTGTGCCGCGCTTATTTCTCGGTGTTGATGAATTTGACCAATCTTACTAGGGGTCATCAACTGATGATTATGGCTCAACTCCACTCCCGTCACAACCCAATGGTTTTCATTTTTCCGGTGTACTGCATACACATGGGCCTTGCAGCCAGTACCCAGAAATGTGTCCCGTTTTCTTTGTCTTGATGGCCCTTCGTCACTGATCCGAACAACCGGGGGTACATACGGTGCTCCTCTATGACACTCAAATAGTCTTCCACAAATTTGATCTGTATTCGCCCGTTTTCTAGTAGTCTTAGTTCTAATACCGAAACCTATCGTTTTCGAATATGCTCTATAGTATGCTTCAACTTCGTCCAGTGTTTGAAAAACTTGACCCAAGTAAGGTGGATCAGAATCTTCACAAAAAGTATTTCCTCCAGTTGCATCCATATTTATACTGAAATCTAAAAAATAAAAATTATATCATTCTCAACAAGTCATAGAATTAAATAAAATAAAAATAAAAACTCTTTCCTCCAGTTGCGGAAAATTTTACAATGTTCAATTACCAAAATACCCCCGATGAGCGGCAAATTACGAAATGCCCTCGGGGGTTCATTATCACCCTAACGCCCCAAACAAGCTTCAAAACAACCTTTCAGGTGTTTTACTTACATTTCTGGACTAGAAAGTCCTTTGAAAAACTTAACACCACAAAATTACCAAAATACCCCTCTCGGGGTGGCAAATTACCAAAATGCCCCTGGCATCAGAACGAGCTCAAAAGTGCTTTGAAATGCTATTTTAAGCTTCCCGAATTCATTCTTGATCTAAAAAGTATTCTACGAACTTTTCGCCCAAAAATCCCGAATCGGTGTCCGGATCGAGCGCTTAAAAGCCCGTTCGGCCAAAAAATAGCTAACGACTTCAGAATGGCCCGAATTCCTGGGGGATGGAACTTACCAACATCCTAGGGTTCTCATAAAAGTTTCGCGCGAAATCGCGCTGGCTTGATATTTTAAATTACACTACAAAGTTACAAGGTTCCCCATATCAGTTTACCCCTTTCAGTATTTGAAAAAATCTAAAACTTTTCCTTGATATAAATCTTTTAAAAATAACTAGGGTCTCTTTTTTGCACTTTGGCACAATCTAGCTCTAGCTATTTTTTATAAATTTGTGAAAAACTGTCTAATTAAGTTTTTACCTTTAGCGACAATTACGTTTCGTATTCACATTAAACACACATAGTGTTACACCCTAGGAACACACAGTGTCTTAAACCAAAATTATTTCCTCCGGTTGTGTTACAATGTTCAATTACCAAAATACCCCCGATGAGCGGCAAATTACGGAAATGCCCCCGGGGGTTCATTATCACCCTAACGCCCCAAACCAGCTTCAAAACAACCTTTCAGGTGTTTTACTTACATTTCTGGACTAGAAAGTCCTTTGAAAAACTTAACACCGTAAAATTACCAAAATACCCCTCTCGGGGTGGCAAATTACCAAAATACCCCTGGCATCAGAACAATCTCAAAAGTGCATTGAAATGCTATTTTAAGCTTCCCGAATTCATTCTTGATCTAAAAAGTATTCTACGGACTTTTCGCCCAAAAATCCCGAACCGGTGTCCGGATCGAGCGCTTAAAAGCCCGTTCGGCCAAAAAAATAGCTAACGACTTCGGAATGGCCCGAATTCCTGGGGGATGGAACTTCCCAACATCCTAGGGTTCTCATAAAAGTTTCGCGCGAAATCGCGCTGGCTTGATATTTTAAATTACAGTGCAAAGTTTCAAGGTTTCCCGTATCAGTTAACCCCTTTTCAGTATTTGAAAAAATCTGAAATTTTTCCCTGATATAGATCTTTTAAAAATAACTAGGGTCTTTTTTTCGTACTTTGGCAAAATCTAGCTCTAGCTATTTTTTATAAATTCGTGAAAAATCCTAATTTAGACGCCCTAAAAAATCGCTATTTTGGAATCTATAAATGTAATACCGCTCATCCGATCTCCGATTGATCTGATTTTTGTTTCCTTCAATTTGTATTTTCGTTATCTTCGATTTGAGTCTACAATGACTATTTTTGAACTTTGAAATTAACATTGAATTATAAGAAAACCCAAAAAATACTTACTTGTTTTGACTTGATATATTTAAAGAAAAATCCACCGATCTTCTAGCGGTTATCCACCGAGCTTCTAGCGTAAAAATTTTTTGTTTGTATTGTTGTAAGTGAGATATGGAGTATGAAGATAGTTGGTAAAGATGATGGAGAGTGGAAGAAAGGGTCGGGGAGGAGGGATTATAAAGAGAAAAAAGCGAAGGAAAGAAGACAGAAAAAAAATCCGTGAGTGAGGGGGAAGGACACCACGTGGCATCACAGGAGGGGGAAGGGGGGGCCATGGGGAAGGGGGCATCACGGGGGGAAGGGGGCCATGGGGGGCATCATGGGGGGGGGGACACCACGTGGGGGTGTGGGGGGGACCGCAACACTTTGTTACAGTTGGCATGCCAACCGCAACAAAGTGTTGCGGTTGGGCATGGTGGGGGGCGGGGCCACGTGGCGGGGGACCGAGGGAAGGGGGCCAACCGCAACAAAGTGTTGCGGTTGGGGGCATGGGGGGGCCATGGGGGGAGGGGAGGATGGGGGGAAGGGGACGCCACGTGGCGGCTGAGGGGAGGACGGGGGAAGAGGGGCCATGGGGGAAGAGGGAAGGCCACGTGGCGGGGAAGGGGGACACCACGTGGGGGAAGGGGGGCCAACCGCAACAAAGAGTTACGGTTGGGCAGGGGGGCTGGGGGGGAGACGGGGGGAAGGGGAGGGGGGCCATGGGGGGAAGGGGGAGGGGGGGCCATGGGGGCGCAACCGCAACAAAGTGTTGCGGTTGTGTATTTGGGAGTAATAATAGCAACCGCTACAAAGAGTAGCGGTTGGGTGGATAAATTAAGTTTTATCCACCAGTGGGTGTGGATCGGCTCCCATATATATATATATATATATATATATATATTTAGGTGTTTGATAGTTACGGACATTTATAAGAACACGAGAAACTTCAGAAGAGTCTCCAAAGAATCCCTAGGAAGAGACTTCTTGAGATTTGCAAATTACTATGAGGTAATAATTTAATTCGATTATTGAATTGAGATTCGTAGTAGGAACCCTACGAATTTTCTTTGTTGTTAGAACCTAATTGGAATATTTGGGTTTGTTAATTTTTAGGGCTTTTGATACAATTGAATTGAGAAGATCAAAATTTTGGGTTTGATAGTGCAATTGGAGGTAAGGGTTTACTTTTAAAATCAGAATTAGCATTGGACCAATCGTTCTGTAAGGAATTATTGTTTTTGAAATCTGAATTAGCGTTGGCCAATCAAATCTACGTTTGTAAAGGTGTATAGTTTTCTCAAATCTGTATTTTTGTTGGAGTCAATAAATTTCAGTACAAGGTAATTTTATCATGTTCAATCTGTACGATCTGTATAAGAGTTGCATAGGATTACGCATAGTACGCGTGTAAGTAACATCTTGGCCATTAGCTCGTGTTTATGTTGTTGGGTATTACGTCAATCACTTCTTATTTGCATTTTCATTCGCATGTTCAGCCTTTCTATGCAGAATATATAAGGCTTGGAACTACTCTGTATGATAAGTCAGCATCATCATGTTTTCTTGTTTGGTCTAAACCTTCATTGAAGTTTTAATGGTGGGCCATAGAATTTCCTTGCTTTATTCAGCTTATGCCATGGGTAAACCACGAGTTGGATAACGGTGATTTTTATGTCAATCGTGTAGTCTTTATGTAACACCTCGAACCATTTTTATGCTAGCTAGTTAGTTTAATTTAAGTGATGACTTGTTTGTACAAGATTTAGCGTAAATTTCTAAAAGTGAAATTTTATCGGTAACGTTTAGCGACAAATTTTATTTTATTTTTGGCTAAACCATGAGTTATATATTAAAGATGAAAAATATAGTGATATTAATTGAGGTATTAGTGACAATTAGCGGAACTATATTTTAAAGAGCTTTAGCCTAGAATTTTCTTTTAGTTAGCATTATATTATGTAACGACTTTTAGCGACGATTAGGGAAGCGGCGTAGCGTATCAATCACATTAAATTTTTTTAGAACATAAACTATAATAAAGAAATTATATTTGGTCTTTTTGTAATAATACAAAATTTTGGGTTAGCTTCAAAATGGCTAACCAATATTTAGGGGATTTTTGATAAATGTCCAGTTTATATATATATATATATATACGTACTTTAAGATATAGCAATCGGCCGTATACTTTATCCCTTGTTTCTGAGACACGGTTATGAGAGGAAGGAACGGAGAGATTCTAAAAAAGAGTAAAAGCTAGGCCAAGGATCAAAGGAGTTTTCGGCGATCGAATCCCTTACCGGTAAGTTTTGTTTAGTCTTTCTTTGTGTAGAAATTTTTTACAGTTTATAGGGGTAGGGAGATGAGAGAACGATGAGGTTTTGGGTGAGTTTAGGGCTGCTGTAACTCTAGATTATGAGTGAAAACCGTATATTAGTTAGTGTGTAAGGAGTGGCTGATTACTTGAGTGCAAGAGTGCATGCGTTGGACCACAAAAGGAGCTACTGCCTCATGATGGTTGTGAGTAGTGTGGTTCAGAATTTGCTGTGTGCTGTGTGTGTATATGAGTGTTTACGGGTCACTGTGAATGGGGTATTTTGGTATGAGTGTGGATGTGTGAGGCATGAAAGAACCACGAGATTTTGGAAGGATTATGGTTGTGTGTTTGTGAAAATGTTTGGGTTATCACAAGAAAAAAGGGAAATCTGCCATGGCAGTTGAGGGGAGTGCATGAGTGTGTATACCTGTGTAGTGTGTAGTGTGAAAGTGTGAGCAAAAGGGGGGAATCCTTCTTCAAGGAATCAAGGTGTAGAAGATGGGTACGTTTCTGTGCAGCATGGTGGCGTGTGTTTTGTCGGTGCAGCGTGCATGGTGCGGGCTGTTGTGATTATAGTTGGGTGTTGATACAGTGTGTGCGTTAGTGTGTGATTTGTGTGTAAATGTATGGGTGCGTGTGTTGGTAAGCTGTCTGCTAAAGTGTATGTGTGTGCATGGTGAAGCGGCTAACAGCAGCCGTGAGTGGAGATGCATGTGAGTTGGGTGCTTATGTGGGTATGTGTAATGAAAAGGAAGAAGCAGCACAGTTAGAGCCTAAATCTTCTGCAGCAAATGTGTGTTAGTTTTATGCATGTATATGTTTGTGTTTTGCACAAAGGATGAGGCAGTAGCTGTCTAAGAGTGAGTGTAATAGGTGCATATGTGTATGTGTGCCAGTGTCTATGGAAGGTATGCGTGAGTGAGGCAGTAGCTAGCTGTTCAAGAGTGGTTGTTGTGCATACTTGTGTGTCTGTGAGAAGATCTTGTTGGTATTAGAGGAGTGAGTTGGTATGTATGTAAGCTATGTCCATCAGTGTGTGCATATGCGAGTGTAAAATGGGTATAGCGTAGGTATTTTGTGCACCCATGATAGTTGCTCTGTGAGGGGGATAGTGTGTTGTGTGCTCATGTGTGTTCATATATGTGCGTGTGTATGGGAGAGGACGACTACTGTGGTGAAATGGGTTTAGGGTGATAGGTGTGGGAAATGAAGCTAATAAAAATAAGGGGTTTGTAGAGAGTGGGATGGTATGTGTTGTGGGTGTGAGTGTGTACAGGTGTGTTGCTATGTGGGTGCATGCGTGTATAGTGTAGTGTGTGTGACTGTGTTGTGTGCTTGTGTGTGTAAAATGTGTTAACAGTTAGCCTACCAAGCAGACCATAAACAAGCTACCCACGCATAGCCAAGGTTGTTGCCCCATATACCATGCACAAGGCTGCAGCCTTATCTCCAATTGAAACTCAGCATTTTCAAATCTTTAAAGTGTAAAACATGGTCCATCTGTCTCTCCACAACTCACTCACGTCACCTGTGAAATCAATATATATTCTTGTAACTATGCAAAGGAAAGTCTAGTAAATGAAAAACATAAAATCTTTTCTCTACAAAAATGAATGTTTGTATTATATGTGTGGGAATTGAGACAAAGAAGAGGGAAAGTGAATAAGTGTGCGTGTATATGTGTGTGTGTGTTTGGCAAATAAAGGTGAGTTACAGGTTGTTGGTTGGTGGGTTGGTGAGAATAAGGCTTGGGTTGACGCGGGTCTATGAGTATAGTGATTTAGAGAATAAGAAGAGAAGTGCGGATCGCGTACCAGGATAGCGTTAAGTTCGGCATGCGTATATATTAACGCACGCTTATTGTTAGCACGTGAAAATTTACAGTATAATACGTTAGACCGTATTAGAATTCTTGGCAAAGTCTTATAATTTTCTGAGATTGTATGAATTTTTAGTATTTTTAGATTTGGAATATTCTTTTGAAGCCTTCGAACCCTGAAAATGTATTGGGAAACATTATAGTAATGTCTTTATGGTATAAATAAGACTCGGTTCGAATTTAATAATTTTTGGAGTTGATTTGCTATGATTTCCATATCGCATTGTTTTTAGCAAATTGAATAATTTAAAAATAGTTTTTATGTCTTTTAAATTCTGATTTTAATTTCTATAATTTTATACATATTGAAAATTGTTACAAAAATTATGGGACTTTATTTTCAGCTAGAAGCAATTTCGGGAATTTATTGGTTTTTATTGCATTTAAGGAAATTATTTTAAATTAAAAAATATTCAAAAATTCAAAAAATACATATTTTGACTTTTTATAATGTTTCAAGCTATAAAAGTGTTTTAGTGTAAATTATTAAAATTCGAGAGTGTTGATACATGTTAAGGAGTGTATAGGATTTCCGGTTAGGTTGGTCGTGTGGGAGAACCCTTTTGAGTGCGCAATTTCGGATAGAGTGGGTACGCAATGAGTAGTTGATATTAGGGTTTATAGCGTATTTGACATAAATTATGTTCTAACAAATAGATTGTCAATCTAGGTATATTCAGAAAATATTGATCGATGTCGGTAGCATCGCATAGCTTGGACCGAGGAAATAAATTCTATCCGAACCCTATTTCATTATTCTGATTTCAAACGCTTATAACCATTATTTTACAAACTAGATCGAATGTTGATTTTTATGATTGATGTAAAGATGTTTTTTAATTGCCCATGAAACCATAAATTTAGCCTAAGCGATCGTTTGGAATTCTTTGTTTATTTTCATCTGTTTTATCGATTCAATTATCATAAAATGTTCTAAATTCTATTTATTGCTTCTCAATGTTGACATGAGTTAGTAACTTGGGAGCTATAAGGATGGTCTGTATTGTTGGCGTTATAAGGATGGTCTGTTAGATGGGTTTAACTAGTACCTAGATGGACAAGTCAGTGTACATATATATATGTAAAGCGTATCGAGCACTGCCGGGGGGTGGCTTTGCTTCTGTACTGCTCATGTTCAATGTTTCCTATTTTTATTTGATTGCACCTGAATTGTTTTGAAATGATTATTAATTGAGGAATCGAGTTGATACTCATCCCTATGTTTATATCGAAAAAACTAAAATTTCATTTAAAAATGTTTCAAAAAAATATTGTTTGACTTGAACGTCAAAATTGTTTGAATCGTTCGTCTATATCGAAATATTGTATTTTATTGAAAATATTCTTTAAAAGTTTTGTTTGACTTTATATGAAAACTCGTCCGAATCATTTTGTTGTTTTAATCATTGATCGACCTTACTGGGCTCTCGAAAGCTCATTCTCCTTTGATTTCCTTTCCGCAGGTGACAACCAGCATTAGGTTGAGGGTGCCTGTGTTGTTTAGAGCCGAGCGAAGAAGACAATTAATCGTAGTATTAATCATTAGAGCCCCCTGCGTGGGTGAACATTATTGTTTAAATTTTTATGACCTAGTTTGATATTTCACCCATGATAGTTTACTAAGATTTTACATTAATGGTTTAGTTGCTCTGATAGTTGATGGATTATTTATTGAGGTTGAGAACAATGTTGTCTTAGTCTTATCGATCGATTGAGTGTTAACATTTTGAAAAATTATGTTACAGTCGGTATCAAAGCTTAAGTATATGATTTTGTAGACTTTAGAAGCAAGTTAGAGAAAACCTAAGTTTTAACAAGAGAGTTAGGAAAAAAAAACTTTATTGACTTAGTTGAAACATAGTGGTGGTTTGATAGCAGAGTAAGCTGTGAAAAAGGCAGAGTACGCAGTGAAAGCGTAATGGGTATATCAATTGGTTTGAGGCATTGATGTGTGATTACTTATAGGGAATTGGCTAAATATTTCGAGGTTGAGTAATGATATCCGATTGGTTGGATTATGAAACCCTAGGCTATCATAGGAATCTATAGTATAGTGAAATGTTCCAAATTGCTATTGATGTTTTTTGACTGATATTTTGGAGGCTATGTGTAAGATTGGATAACATCTTTATTTGGGAGTTACCTAGTGAGAGTGTTGTGCTTCGATATAATAAGTCAGTGAAATTTCAAGGACGAAAATTTTAAAAGTGGGAGAGAATGTAACACCTCGAACCATGGTTATGCTAGCTGGTTAGTTTAATTTAAGCGACGACTTGTTTGTACAAGATTTAGTGTAAATTTTTTAAAGTGAAATTTTATCGATAACGTTTAGCGACAAATTTTATTTTATTTTATTTTTGGCTAAACCATGAGTTATATATTAAAGATGGCAATTGTAGTGATATTAATTGAGGTATTAGTGACAATTAGCGGAACGATATTCTTAAGAGCTTTTGCCTAGAATTTTCTTTTAGTTAGCATTATATTATGTAGCGACTTTTAGTAACGATTAGGGAAGCGGGGTAACGTATCAATCACATTAAATTTTTCCAGAACATAAACTATAATAAATAAATTATTTTTGGTCTTTTTGTAATAATACAAAATTTTGGGTCAGCTTCAAAATGGCTAACCAATATTTAGGGGATTTTTGGTAAATGTCCAGTTTAGGGTTTGTAATATATATATACGTACTTTAAGATAGAGCAGCCGGCCCTATACTTTATCCCTTGTTTCCGAGACATGGTTATGAGAGGAAGGAATGGAGAGATTCTAAAAGAGAGTAAAGGCTAGGCCAACGATCAAAGGAGTTTTCGGCGATCGAATCCCTTTCGGTAAGTTTTGTTTAGTCTTTCTTTGTGCAAAATTTTTTATAGTTTATAGGGGTAGGGACATGAGAGAACGCATGAGGTTTTGGGTGAGTTTAGGGCTGCCGTAACTCTAGATTATGAGTGAAAATCGTATATTAGTTAGTGCGTAAGGAGTGGGTGATTACATGAGTGCAAGAGTGCATGCGTTGGACCACAAAAGGAGCTACTGCCTCATGATGGTTGTGAGTAGTGTGGTTCAGAATTTGCTGTGTGCTTTGTGTGTATATGAGTGTTTACGGGTCACTGTGAATGGGGTGTTTTGGTATGAGTGTGGCTGTGTGAGGCATGAAACAACCACGAGATTTTGGATTATGGTTGTGTGTTTGTGAAAATGTTTGGGTTATCACAAGAAAAAGGGAAATCTGCCATGGCAGTTGAGGGGAGTGCATGAGTGTTTATACATGTGTAGTGTGTAGTGTGAAAGTGTGAGCAAAAAGGGGGAATCCTTCTTCAAGGTATCAGGTTGTAGAAGATGGGTACATTTCTGTGCAGCATGGTGGCGTGTGTTTGTGGGTGCATTGTGCATGGTGCGGGCTATTGTGATTGTAGCTAGGTGTTGATACAGTGTGTGCGTTAATGTGTGGTATGGTGTGTGTGATTTGTGTGTAAATGTATGGGTGCGTGTGTTGGTATACTATGTGCTAAAGTGTATGTGTGTGCATGGTGAGGTTGCTAACAGCAGCCGTGAGTGGAGATGCAGATGAGTTGGGTGCTTGTGTGGGTATGTGTAATGAAAAGGAAGAAGCAGCACAGTAAATCTTCTGCAGCACAGGTGTGTTAGTTTTATGCATGTATATGTGTGTGTTTTGCATGAAGGATGAGGCAGTAAATGTGTAAGAGTGAGTGCAATAGGTGCATATGTGTATGTGTGTGAGTGTCTGTGGAAGGTGTGCGTGAGTGAGGCAGTAGCTAGCTGTTCAAGAGTGGGTGTTGTGCATACTTGTGTGTCTGTGAGAAGATCTTGTGGGTAATAGAGGAGTGAGTTGGTATGTATGTAAGCTATGTCCATGAGTGTGTTCTTATGCGAGTGTAAAATGGGTATAGTGTAGGTATTTTGTGCACCCATGAGAGTTGCTCTGTGAGGGGGATAGTGTGCTGTGTGCTCATGTGTGTGTGTGTGTGTGTGGGTGAGGATGGCTACTGTGGTGAAATGGGTTTGGAGGTGTTAGGTGTGGGAAATGAAGCTAATAACAATGAGGGGTTTGTAGAAAGTGGGATGGTATGTGTTGTGGGTGTGACAGTGTACAGGTGTGAGTGTGCTGTGTGCTTGTGTGTGTAAAATGTGTTAACAGTTAGCCTACCAAGCAAACCATAAACAAGCTACTCACGCACAGCCAAGGCTACTGCCCCATAAACCATGCACAAGGCTGCTGCCTTGTCTCAGATTAAAACTCAGCATTTTCAAATGTTTAAAGTGTAAAACATGGTCCATCTCCACAACTCACTCACGTCACCTGTGAAATCATTAAAAAATTCATGTAACTATGCAAAGGAAAGTCTAATAAATGCAAAACATAAAACCTTTTCTCTACAAAAATGAATGTGTGTATTATATATGTGTGGCAATTGAGACAAAGAATAGGGAAAGTGAATAAATGTGCGTGTATATGTGTGTGTTTGGCAAATAAAGGTGAGTTACAGGTTGTTGGTTGGTGGGTTGGTGAGAATAAGGCTTGGGCTGACGTTTGTGAGTATAGTGATTTAGATAAGAAGAAGAGAAGTGCAGAAAGGAACCAGGATGAGCGTTAAGTTCGGTACGTCGCATATATTAACGCACGCTTATCATTAGCATGTGAAAATTTAAGGTATAATACGTTAGACCATATATAGAATTCTTGGAAAATTTTATAATTTTCTGAGATCGTATGAATTTTTAGTATTTTCTGTACTTTCAGATTTGGAAAATTCTTTTCCTTTAAATCCTGAAAATTTTTAAAACATTAAAGTAATTTCTTTATGGTATACATAAGATTCAGTACGTATTTAATAATTTTTGGAGTTGATTTGCTATGATTTCCATATTGCATTGTTTTTAGCAAATCAAAAAATTTAAAAATTATGTCTTTTAAATTCTGATTTTAATTTCTATAATTTTATACATATTTGAAAGCTGTTACAAAAATTAAGGGACTTTATTTTCAGCTAGAAGAAATTTTGGAAATTTATGGGTTTTTATTACATTTAAGGAAATTATTTTAAATTCAAAAATATTCAAAAATTAGAAATTTCATATTTAGACTTTTTATAATGTTTTAAGCTATAAAAGTGTTTTAGTGTAAATTATTAAAATTCTAGAGTGTTGACAATGTTAAGGAGTGTATAGGATTTTCGGTTAGGTTGGCCAGTGGGAGAATCGTTTTGAGTGCGCCATTTCGGAGAGAGTGGGTACGCAGTGGGTGGTTGATATTAGGGTTTATAGCATATTTGACATAAATTATGTTCTAACAAATAAATTGTCAATCTTGGTTTATTGAGAAAATATTGATCGAGGTTGATAGCATCGCTTAGCTTGGACCGATGTAAGGAATTCTATCCGAAACTAAGTCATAGTTTTCATAATTTCAAATATTGTAAAAATTATATAAATTTAAATCAGAAATTGATTAAAATATTTTTCAAATATTCATTTTTAATTGCCCATGAAACCATAAAATGAACCTTAAAAATCATCAAACTTTTATTTCTTTATTTACTATGAAAACTTAGTATAATTTTTCAGATTTTCATTTAATGGTTTGAATTTCACAAAATGCTTATTAAAAATACATATTTCAGAAACTTATAAAATTTTGCCAGAATTCTAATTTTGTTGGTATTATAATTTAAAATCTGTCGATAAGCATGCACTAGTCATGATGCACTAGTAAGATGGACATATGCATATGTAGCGTATCGAACACTGCCGGGGTGGCTTTGCTTCTGTACTGCTTATGTTCAATGTACCTGTTTCTATTTCTTGCACCTCCTCACATGAACGATTATTAAACGAAAATCCAGTTGATCTCACACCCTATGTTTGCACAAAAAAACTAATGATTTCATTTCAAAATGTTTTGAAAAGATATTGTTCAACATGAACGTCAAAATTGTTTGAATCATTCGTCTATATTTGAAATTTTGTATCTTATTAAAACATATTGTTTGACTTAATAACACAATCTCACTTCTCTCTCACACCCACTGCCTCATGGCAGTGGGTATTCCCCCTCTCCACTCTCTGACGCAGGAACATTACACCCACAATAAAAGCATGACTTATACACCCTCTCATATATATACACTCACACATCAAAGTCACAATATAACATACCCACAACAGATGCCAATTAAAGCCATCTTGCGGGCACCCCTCATGTACACCAACATCTCTCACCACCCACAAAACACACACCTGTTAACACAAAACACACACATGTTCACAACTCCAAATCCATGCGCGCTGTACATAATTTTCACACACTATATACACACTTATACACGTTATTTACACGCCCTTACACCATTTTCATAGTCACACGTGCACATCCAACTGGGAACTGCTTCTCCCTTCACCCCTTTTTCTCGCCCATTACACCCACACTCACCCAACAACATAAACCCACACTGCCACTAGATATTCCTATGCTGGGAGGCTTGCCTCCTTTCCCGTTAATGTACTGCCTTAAGAAAGGATAGAACCAGACACGACTAACCCAATCTGCTTTGAACCAAAATTGCTTTCTAACTCCACCAATTATGTGCACTCTGTTTTACACACATACGACACACACGCACATGTCGCAGCACACACAAAAAACCACATGTATCACCCATTTCATGGTAGCCCTAAAACCCACAGTTTCTTTCACGGTAGCCCTGTTACGACTCGCTCTATCCCGACCACAGCCCCTCACGATCTCCCCCTTATAGCTACCATAAACACTAGATACAAATAGAGTAGAAAACTGTAGGAGACTTACCGGAGAAATCAACCCGATCGCCGGAAAAATAATCCCTTCGATCTCTTCCCTTCTCCTATCTCTCTCTGAAGCTCTCTCTCTTGAGGACACGCTTCAGAAGAGCAGGGGAATATTGGACAGCTGCTCTAATCAGATGTTATGTATATATACAAAACCCTAAAAATAATGACCAAAAACCCCCTTAAATTTTTGTTAGTTATTTAACGTTAACTAAAGCCTTTTATAATTACGAAAAGACCCAAACTAATTATGTACGATAGATTAATACACTAAAAAAAATTCTACGACTTGTTATATAACCTTGCTTAACATATCGTCACTAAAAATTACTAAATAAAATATCGGCGCTAAGTAAAAATCTATTTGCCGCTAAGAACACATGTCGATACTAAGTACATTAATGCTAAGAAAATAAATTGCCGTTTAAAACCCGAGATTAATCTGAGAAATTATTTCGGAGTGTTACAGAAACTCAGCATTTTCAAATGTTTAAAGTGTAAAACATGGTCCATCTGTCTCTCCACAACTCACTCACGTCACCTGTGAAATCAATAGATATTCTTGTAACTATGCAAAAGAAAGTCTAATAAATGCAAAACATAAAACCTTTTCTCTAAAAAAATGAATGTGTGTATTATATATGTGTGGCATTGAGACAAAGAAGAGGGAAAGTGAATAAGTGTGCGTGTATATGTGTGTGTTTGGCAAATAAAGGTGAGTTACAGGTTGTTGGTTGGTGTGTTGGTGAGAATAAGGCTTGGGTTGACACAGGTTTATGAGTATAGTGATTTAGAGAAGAAGAAGAAGAGAAGTGCGGATCGCGTACCAGGATAGCGTTAAGTTCGGCACGTGCATATATTAATGGTGACATTTATTGATATATCTTTAGTAGATGCTCTGAATGACCACGAGGGAGATATTTTGAAATTATTTTGAGATTTTTTGACTTTGTTTTTTTTATATTAACGCTTTGAAAATTAAGGGTGTTACAATTGGTATATTTTCAGAATAGCGCAGTGGAGGTGTTATTTATTGGAGATCGATATCATTTGTTGAAATTTTGAATGTCGTGATTTTAGCTCAGTTCATTTCGTAGGCTAGTTAAGCCATGCATGTTTCGAAATTAGAAGTTCAGTTAATAATATGAGGAATGTATTGACTCTTGCTGAAAAGCAAGAAGTTACTTGATAATTAAGGAGCGTGTTGAATTCCGAGGACGAAATTCTTTTTTTTTAAGTAGGGGAGAATGTAATACCCCGAAAATTTTCTTTTTCTATGTCCGAAATTTTTATTTTTGAGTAAATAAATTTGTGGTCTTTTTTAAAATATCAAGAAAATGGTTTGGGTTGGTTTCTGAAGTTTTCGGTCTAATGAAAGTGATTTTAGTCGAATCAAAATTATTTGATGTTAAAGTTTTGGACTCTGAAAGATTCGGTCGAAAGAAAATGGTTTTACTTCGAATGAAAATGAGTTAGCGTCGAATGAAAATGTTTTGCTTTGAACAAAAAGCATTTAAATCATGTAGAGTGACTTTCTGAAGTTTTCATTCGAATTAAAAGTTTTGATTCGAATGAAAACCAGTTTCCCGTCGAATGCACAAAAAAAAAATCTAAAGTTTTCATTCGAATTAAATGTTTTTGCTAAAGGTCTAAAAAAATAATTAGTTGGGGTTTTTATAGTAAACTAACCTTAGATTGGGGTGTTCACTTCTTCTCCTTTTTTGCTTTGAGCTTTGTTATGAATAACTTGTTCTCAATGCTATGATTGGTTCAATTCAATTTCTGTTGAATTCGTTTGACCTTAGAATTTACAATATTGATATCGTTTGTTTTAGAGATTGACATTATTTTGTATACTCCGTGTATTGTTTGACATGTCCGATACTTGATTGTGTGTTAAATTGAAATCTTTGTTTGATAACTCTATGAGCCATGTCACAGTTTATGTGACTTATGTCTAACTTACCCACGTGGATTGAAATGTGGACTACCTCAAGGGAGTTGAGCTAGAGATCGCGATCTTACTTTCTGAACCGGCCTCATATGTCAGGAATGACGTACGTGACCACTTTTTGAATGGCTCTTTAGTGTCCGTCTCCGTGCTCAGGTATATTTTGACATTTGATATTTGGTCTGCTAGTGTCTGTCTCCATATTCAGATATATATTTGGCATTTAAAATTACCAAAATGCCCCCCTCGGACTTAAATTACCAAATGGTCTTCCCATGAGTAGAATCGCTGAAATAAACTTCCCATATGTAAATTTATGTAAAAATACCTTTCTTAGGTCAAATTACCAAAATACCCCTTCGGAGTAGCAAATTACCAAAATACCCCCGTTACACTTTAATTCTCAAAATGACTTTTCCATAAGCAAAGTCACTAAAAAAATGACTTTAATTCTCAAAAAGTCTTTTAGAAAATTTTTGCCAGAAAATCCCGAACCGGTGTCCGCACCGAGTGCTAAAAGGCCAGTTTCTCAAAAAATACCTATCGGCCTCAGAATGATCCAAAATTTTAGAATATGATACCATCAGTAAAATAAGATTTCACTGAAATTTTCAGATCAAAATAGCTTGTTTTGCTATGCTAAATAAATTCGGAATTTCTCCTAATTGATACCATAATTTAGCACTCATTGCAGACTCCGAAAATTCTCAAAACATTCCAAAGCGTAGGTCTCATAAAAACATTGGGAGTTACAGTTTTGGACTTTGTCTAATTTAGACCCTAAATATTTATGAAAATTCATGAAAGAAACTGCCTTAATTAAGTTTTCATTTTTTAGTGACGAAAACATCTACTGTTCAAATTTGAACACACACTATTACACCTTCAGAACACACATATCTTCTTCCTTATTCAATCAGCTTCATACCTGGGTTTATTCAACCCACAATCACGCATGGATTCTTTCAATAACTTATCTTAAACCAATTAAACTCATTACAATCTCATTGTTCATGCCCTAACCCACTTTATATACATCAATTACACACAATCAAACACATACCATTCGAATCAAATCCCCAAACCCGAAGAACACACACTAAATCTTCAAAACACACACTAAAATTAGGGGAAAGTAGGGAATGACCCTCTCTACTTTACACGTTGTGCGATTTGCCCCCCTCCACTTCAAAGTTAAGCACTAAACCCCCCCACAGTTACAGAAAATGGGCACCTTAGACGGATCCGTTATGAATAGCGTGAAATGACCAAAATACCCTTATTTCTTTATTAGCTAATGACCCCCTGTACTATGCATGGTGTGCAATTTCTCCGCCTCAAATTTAAATTACAATTTTTTCCCATGACCCTCCTCCTCTGGTCAACCCCGCTACAATTGGTGATTCACTGAGCACAACCACTTCACTGAACACAACCACTAGCCTTTTTCTCCGACCACCAGGGAGTTAAAAAAAAAAAAAAGGAACCGCGATTGCCGTTAGGATTAACAACGAATTTGCAAATTAAGCTTTTGAAATCCTAAAATTAGAGGATTTGAAACCCTGATTTAAAAATTAGGGTTTTGAAACCTTAAAATTAGGGTTCAAAAACCCTAATTTGAAAATTAGGGTTTCAAAACCCTAATTTGAAAATTAGGGTTTCAAAACCCTAATTTGAAAATTAGGGTTTCTCTCTTCTCCTTCTCCAGATCTGACCCCGCTGCCGGCAGCCCAAGCGTCATCCTCACCCCACGCCGCCGGCAGCCTCTCTCGGCCCACCATCCAGCAGACTCGCCCCGCCCCACCCCACCACGCCGGCAAGCCCCTTGGCAAACCCACCCCACCACGCCGGCAAGCCCTCTGGCAAACCCACACTACCGATTTCAATTCAATTCAAATTTTCATCAATGCCGTGGAAGGGGAAGGGGAAGGGGAAGGGGGAGGGCGGTCGCGGCGACGGGGAAGGGGAAGGGGAAGGGCGGTCGCTGCGACGGGGCCTTGGGAAGGGGGGGCTGTCGCGGAGACGGGGAAGGGGAAGGGCGGTCGCTGCGACGGGGCCTTGGGAAGGGGAGGGCGGTCGCGGCGACGGGGAAGGGTAAGGGCGGTCGCTGCGACGGGGAAGGGGAAGGGGGAGGGTGGTGCGGCGACAGGGAAGAGGGAGGCAGACAGGGAAATGAAGGGGTGCGGTGGTCGGGTGGTCGGGGGAGTTGACAGAATTGGGTTGGGGGGATAGGGGGTTGGGTGGCGGGGGGTGGGGTGGTTAGAATTAGGGTTTTTTTTCTGATTTTCTTTTCTAAAAAGAGACAAGGGCAAAAATGTCATTTATAAAAAGAAATCGTTAGTCAGCGCGCGTGTTGACCACGCGCTGTTATATTTAACGGTTTCCGTCTAAGGTGCCCATTTTCTGTAACTGTGGGGGGGGTTTAGTGCTTAACTTTGAAGTGGAGGGGGGCAAATCGCACAACGTGTAAAGTAGAGGGGGTCATTCCCTACTTTCCCCCTAAAATTAACACCATAGGTGAAAATTTTACCCTTGGAAGTATTTCTCAATCCCTTTTTCCTCTTTCCTTTGTTCCCTTGCCCGAATTTCTCTCTTCTCTTCTTTCTCTATTTCTTTCTTCCCCCCCCCCCCCGAAGCTCTCTCTTCTCTCTGTTTTCCATGGTTGTTTTCTTCTTTTCTCTGATACTGTTCACTTACACGAAATGGAAAGTTTCCCCCAATTTTGTTTTTCTTTCTCTTTAGACTTATCCTTCCATTTGTTTACAATATACTTGCATTAGTCATCCACAAAAGCAAGAGGTGGCATCTACGGAGCCAATTCCCATAAAACTTGACACCTAATGCGTATTTTCAAAATTTACAAATTAACCCCCAAGATTTTCATAATTACAAACTAACCCCCAAACTTTTGTATAATTACATTGAAGCCCCAAATTTGGTCTAATCTCGACTAATTAAATCAAATGCCACTGAAGCATATACTATCACCCATTTGATTATTATTATTTTTCACTAGATACATTAATTTACAATTAGCCCCAAAGTTTTTCAAAATTACGAAGATGCCCACAAATTTTCAAAAATTATATTTTTGCCCCAAAATTCTTTTAAGCTTCCACAAGCTTTTAATACCCGAGTATTGCTAAAAATTAGCGCCCGTTTATTTTTTGGGTCACGGATGACTATTTTAAACAACTCCCAAAGTTCGGGATACTATAGTATTTGTGCCCGATTTCAAGCTTGTCCCAAAGAATCTCATCTTACTGCAGTTAAACGCATTTTCAAATATCTCTCTGGGACTTTAAATTTTGGATTTTGGTATCCGCGTAATTTCTCGCTAGATCTGGTAGGATTTTATAATTATGATTATGCGGGATGTCTTATCGATTGTAAGAGTATTAGTGGCACTTGCCAATTCCTTGGCATGCATTAGTGTCCTGGCACAGTAAGAAACAAACACATGTGGCTCTCTCCACAGCTGAGGCTGAATACATTGCGGCTGGAAGTTGCTATGCCCAAGTACTATGGATGCGTCAAACTTTACGAGATTTTGGTGTCTCAATAGACCATATTCCTATTATGTGCGACAATAGCAGTGCTATTGATATTAGTAAAAATCATGTTCAACACTCGCGCACTAAGTACATTGATATTCGTCACCACTTTCTTCGAGACAATGCTTATAAAGGTTTAATAGAACTCAAGAAAGTTGGTTCTGAAGATCAGCTCGCAGATATCTTTACAAAACCCTTAGTTGAATCCTCTTTTTGTTCTCTTCGTCGTCGCTTAGGAATGTGTGATCTTGGCTAAATCTTTTTTATTCGACTCAAATGACCCTTTTTTTTCAATCGACCGAAAACTTTCTCTTTGAATGTTCAATCATGTTTCTGCCTGTTTTAGTCGACTGAAAAGTTAGTTTTCATTCGACTCAAAACTTTTCGATCAAATGAAAACTTCTTTTCTATTTTGCAACTGTTGGATTTAGTCGACTGAAAAGTCAATTTTTGTTCAACTAAAATCTTTTCAGTAGATTGAAAACCTCTTTCACCTTGGGAAATCTGTTGGATTCAGTCGACTGAAAAGTCAATTTTTATTCGACTAAAATCTTTTAGTCGATTGAAAATGATGTTTCAGTCGACCGAAATCTTGTCGTCTATATTTACCCCTCCTTTTTCCCTTTCACTTTTTACTATTACCCTTTTCACTGTTCCTCGTCCAGTTTTTACAGACCTTTACTTTTCTTCTCTCTCTTGCCCACCTGTCACTCAGAGCCCACATGGACTCAAACCCACGCCGTCGTAGTCGTCGACGTCTTGTAATTGACACCAACGATGAATTCGACGTGGCTCCTCCACCTGCTGCTGCTGCTGCTGTTGCTACTCCACCACCATCGGCTACACGTCGCCGCACTCGTCATATAACTACTGCTGCTGCAAGATCATCGTCCTCTATACCTGCTCAATGGCCATCTACTACTCCATCCTCTTCAGGTAATGTTTCTCATCCTCCTCCTCCTGCTGCATCTTCTTCCTCTGCTTCTCCTCCAACCTGTCCGCCACTTACTTGCCCCTATATTTCTCCTACCCAAATACTTCACATTCCCCATTTTTTTGAGTCAGCCGACAACCAAATCAACTATTATACAAATTTCGTCAATCGGGAGGTTGTACCGGGTGGTCCAAGTGATGTCAACCTAATGACTCAACTTGGTCTTATCGGTCTTTTTGAACGAATGGGATGTCCCTCCATTCTCTTTCCCCCTTCCGTGTACTACCCTGGTCTTGTTCGAATGTTCTATTCAAACATGCATTTTAATGCTCTGTCCTCCGCCTTTTTGACAACATATGTTAATGGGGTCCACATCCCTCTCGATGCCACCATTTTAGCCCAAATTCTCAGTTTTACAAACCAATCTTCAACCATTGTTTTCCCAGAAACACGTGGTGCACCACTAGCCCCTTGACCCCACTCCAACAAACACAAACCCTTCCAGGAGACCCGTCTATTTCTTGACCCTGCAAACCTAGTTTAGGTGACCTTCTTCTCTTCATCGTGTCCTCCGTTTTATTGTTAGTTATAACCTCTCGGGCCGTGCCGTCTCTTTTGCTTCTTTTTCATATCTCGATATCATTCTTCTCACCCACTTCATTCGGGGCTTTCCCTTAAACATTTCGGGCATTATCATGCTTGTAATGGATGCCTGAAAGAAGAAATCCTCTGCAAATCTTCCTTTCGGTCTAATCTTGACCCGAGTTTTTGAACATTTTCATGTCCCTTTTCCTACTTCTATCTCGGAATGTATATCTATTCCCAGTCATCATATTCTTGACGAAACTTCTCTTCGTCGTGTGGGATTCACCATTCGCACTGACCTCTCCACCGACACTGTATCTCTTGAGCGGATCACTTTTACCGACCCCTCACATACCCGGTCAGTTCAGGTTCTCACTCCCGCTCCTGCTCTCGTGCCTACTCATACTATTTCCCCTGCTCCTGCCGTCCCCCCATCCGAACCTTTTGATCCTCCCCCGTCCGTTCTGCCCCCACCACCTGCTCCTTTTCTTCATACCCCTTGTGCCTTCTGACCCATCTCCCTCTATACCATTCCCTCCTTCCGACCCTTCCTCCTCAGTACCACCTCTGCCCACCCCTCCTCACCCTTCTGATCCCTTATTCATCTCGCTTAATGACTTCTCTAACCTTAATTTTGATGAATTCCTATCCACCGACACCTCCTATCTCTCAGAGCACCTTTCTCGTCTCTCCACTTCAATTCAATTAATACTTGAATTTCAAACCACCTTAGCTGCCTCTGTTGCAGCCAATCACACTGCCCTCCTTCATGAACTTGCTGCTCTTCAGCAGTCGGTTCAACACTCCTCAGCCCAATTTTTCTCAAACCAAATAGACTTTCACACCCTTTTTTAACGACCTCACCTCTAACCTTTCTTCTCTTCCTCTCAACCATACTCCACTCCTGGAGAGTCTGACTCGAATGCAGCATGATCTTCATCGACAGCCAGAAGTTGCCCTTCAAGCTCATCGTCGCCAGGCTTATCTCACTACGAGCATTCTAACTAAACAGAACCGCTACATGGCCCATCAGATCTTCGATCAGGCTCATGGCTTTAGGGTGACTCGTCGGATATCTTTCCCTCTCGACACACCGGCACCGAAGGGGAAGAATGGTTCTTCAACCCCCATCTCCCGTACAACTCTCTGATGCCGCGCTCTCCTCGTGTCGTCAAAGTCGTTGAAGTACCCATAACCGCTCTGTCGCCTACTGATCCCTCCTCCTCCGCTCAGGGTGCTCACCGTCATCGACCTTAGATTCTGTTTATTTATATTACTTTTTGACCGTTTGAATTGACTATCCCTCTTTTTGATTTGACAAAGGGGGAGAACAAAAGATTATTCATTGTAATCATATTTAACAATTTTTTGGTGGATATTAAAGATGTTCTTTTAATCATTACCTTATTTGAATGTTATCTAATCAAGGGGGAGTTTGTTTATGTAATGTTAGAATTAATGTTGTCATCATCAAAAAGGGGGAGATTGTTGTCGATTTTAATGATTCTTAATTAATTATCTCTAACATTAATCTCACAACTCTGTTAAGATAAAAATTTTAGGATTTATCTTAATCAAACAAAGACAAGATCATCCCTTGAACAAAGCTTGAACTCAAACTTAGATTTGGGATTCAAAGACTTGGACTACATTGAAGATTCAAGGACCTGAAGTCTATTTTATCCATGTTAGCACTTCTAAGTCCTTCTTAAAAGATCTCACAGAAATTCAAGTAAAGAACCAAAACTGAATGTTTCAGTCGAAGGCAAATAGTTTACAGTTGACTTAATTGTGCAGTTCCTTCGTTCTAGTCTTAAAATTTATCTTTTAGTTGAAGCAAAAGTTTTTAGTTGAAACAAATTTTTTTTAGTCGAAGCAAACCATCGTTGACACATTATAGGAAAAGGAATAGAGGGTTGCATTGAAAGTCATTTAATTAATACCTTCTAAAGTGAATTGACTAGAAGATCCCCGGGTCTGTTTGACATAGTTTTTTATTTTTTAAGTTTTCAGTTTTTAAAGAGCAATTTAATTATTATTTTTACAAAACAAGTGGGTGTTTGATAACCCCCTTTTTTTTATTTCTTTTTTTTGGGTGTTTGGTAACCCTTTTTATTTTGACTTTTTTTTGTGGTGGTTTGCGATGGCGGTGGTGGGGCGTAGCGGTGGTCGACGGTGGTGGTGGCCAGCGGTTGTCGTGGCAGTCGCCGGTAGTGACTGCCGACAGTGGTGGTCGGAGGTGGCTGCCGGAGGTGGTCGTCGGCAGTGGCTGCCAGAGGTGGTGGCTGCCGGCGGTGATGGCCGGAGGTGGCTGCCGCTCGGTGGCGGTTGTCGGCGGCCGGAGGTGGCTTTTGGTGGTTGCTGTCGAGCGACGGTGGTGGCCGGAGGTGGCCTCTGGCCAGCGGTGGTGGCCACCGCCCACCGCAGCCCTGTGGTGTCTGTCGGCGGTAGGAGGTGGCTGTCGGGAGGCGGTTGGCAGTGGCTGCCAGTGGTGGGTGCGTTGTGGTGAAGGTCTAAAAAAAAAATTTAAGTGAAAAAAAGAGCTTTTTCTTTTTTTTTTACCTCCACAATTTAAAAAGTTATTTTTAAATTGAAAAAAAATAGTTACAAAACACTTGTTTTTTTTTTCAATTTTTAAAACTGAAAAAAAAAAATTATGTCAAACGGCCCCAAAGCGATCGTCGAATAAAGTTCAAAGTAAAGCAATCGATCCACCGTACAATTTATCTCTCCGTCTTCCACCATCCGATTCGCTGTCCCTCCATAAACGCTACAAATGCTATTATTCTGTCCTTCCACCTCCACCTTTCACTAATCCAGAGATGGCTTTTCACGACGACGAAGAATTCTCCCAAACTGACTCCGATGACGAAGACCTAGACGATGACATGGAAGCCCTAAGAAGGGCATGCATCCTTACCGGAAGTGCCGCCGCCTCCGCAACCGCCACTGCAATCGAACCGCCTTCAAACGACGGCTCCTCCGATAACGATGATTCTGATGACGAGGATGATGATGTTGAGTTGGTCCGCAGCATACAGCGGCGGTTTTTGGTCGCCGACGAGGAGCCTCTCTCGTTGAATCCCCTGTGCTCCCTCCCGCCTGTTGGTGACGACTACGAGGACGATTTCGAAACCCTCCGTGCCATTCAGCGACGATTCTCTGATTACACCGACGGTAAATTATTCTGACGCCCTGAATTTGGTGATTCGATGAGCAATTGTAGTTTATTAAGAATTACTTATTAGTTTTGCGGATTGAGTATTACCTTTTACCCTTTCTGATAATGCCAAGTGATTAATTTGAAATTTATCATGTATATTCTATATTATACGTAGTGTTTACCTATTTAGAATCCCTGGTTTCTAAAATTAGTATGCTGAAAGCCTGAAAAACGTAACACTTGTAAGTAAATATTTATTCTTCGGTTTTTGCTTTGGTTTTGTGAGCAGTTGTGTATTTTTCTGTAGTGTGTTGTGTTATTTATGCGTGAAAAGCGGGGGCTGTATCTTTCCTTTTGTTTTAATTTGTTTAATAATTTACAATTTGAACGCAGATAGTCTAAGAAATGGCATAGAAGATCCTTTACAAAATTGTGAGCAGGTGGGTGCCACTAACATACCTTGGGAGAAGGAAACTTCAAATAATTTGTTTGCCGGCAAAACTAATATTGGCGAGGGGTTTCCAGATTCTGTAGATGCAAGCTTCACCAGTACTGTTACCGAATCATCCATTGACGGCCTTGATGGAGATCGGCCGCATTCTGGTTTCTTTGATCTGCATGTGTCGGGTGCTGGAAATGTCAATGCTCTACCAGCCAGAGATTCTGGCTTCCCCAAGTCTGCACAGACGTTTATTGATGCAATTAAGAAGAACAGGTCCTGTCAGAAATTTCTTCGAAGTAAGCTAATTCAGTTGGAAGCAAGAATTGAGGAGAACAAAAAACTGAGACAACATGTCAAAATTTTGAAGGACTTTCAGGTTAGTTGCCGAAAAAGAACTGGGCGAGCATTGTCTCAGAAGAAGGATGCTCGTGTGCAGTTAATTTCAGTGCCTAAGCTGAGGGCTAATATAAAGGTCAGTCTACCAGTCTGATATCATGTTGACTTTGTAGTTATTTTTAGCGTGATGGCTTCAAATCTAGTTCGGTCAATAAGCTTCTTCTGCTTGCCTTTTAATTGGGGTGTCTTCCTTCTCCACTATGAAGACGAGAGTTGGCCATGCAATTGATTAGCTACACAACAGTAAGTACAAAAGCACTTAACTGAACCAGCTATTTACCTGTGGATGGATGAGGTCGAACATTGGTGCTCGTCCATCAACAGATGCTAATATCTGTAAAGGTCTTAGATTTCTTCATTAAGATGATCGCTATTATATTATAGTAAACAAAATGTAGTTGGTCCTCAGTTGTTATTCCTGGGAGGACCTTGGTGGGCTTTGAACAATTATGCAGCAGACTCCATCTCCCATACTGCAAAATGAACAATACTTCCTCTATACCAGATAGAACTGTAGCAGTCGGAGACTTACTTGAGATTGATTAGAATATCACATAACTACTGTTTTATAGTACTCTTGCAATCAGCTTATCCCCATCAGCATAGGAACTAGGCCACCTAGTGAATTAGGTAGCCTCTTCCCACGTCAATTTCTGAATTAAGTTGGTTATCTTATTGCCCTGGTTCTGGCAGTGAAATATTAACTTACGTGAATGCTATCCATGATTGCATATACTTAAAATCCGTGAAGTTATACAGTTAGACCTTCTGTTGATGCTGCAGAAATACTGGAAGAAAAGATTACAAAAGGAGCTACTTTGTGAAGAATTTTTCTTTTCAAGTTTTCTTCCTTGTTTTTTCATATACTGGCATGCACTATTTCAGCTTGAAGTTTGGTTTTCCAGGTGAATGAGAAAAAGGTCCCTGCTATGTACTATGGCCCTCCTGAAAACTCTCATGTTGCCAACTACAAAATGGCATTAAACAAATTTCCCCTCTCAATTAGCCGGCAAATGTGGTCAAAAGAAGAAAACAAAAACCTTGCAAAGGGAATAAAACAACAATTTCAAAAAATGTTGCTTCAAGATTCGTTCCATATGTCCAGGTATATCTTGTCTATTTTAGCACTGTATATTTTGTACCTTGAACTGCAGGGTAGTCATGACGATGTTTGTTCTGTTTATCTTAACCATGATTTTGCTCCTGTCAATTAATTGTGCACAAGGTGCATAGTTTCGAACTTACTGTTTATTTACTATATATTATTTAATAGCCATGAGTACCTATCAATTTTAAAGTACAGTTGATAAGAATTATTTACTTGCGGTTTAGAATCAAACTCATCTTCCTTAAACTAAAGGTGTAATTTGCATAGAAGACTAGTCTTAAAGATTGCAGGTGGATCCCTCTATGTTCCATGAAGTACCTAAAAGTTATCGGCTTTTGTAGACGATCAATCATGATTCTTGAATCTTTGCCCATTCCTTGAAGTGTATGGAGCTCGTTCTGCTTTTTGTGTACAGAATATCTACAAGAATGCTTGTTAAGTGTGGTGCCTACGGTTCAGGCGTCATTATTTAGTTTCTTTCTTAAACAGGTTTTTACTGCGGATGGGAATTTTCTAACTCATGCTTTACTTTACAGTGGTGTAGAGGGATACCCAGTAGATTCTTCTGATGTTGATAGCATCATTACATCAATCAGGGATCATGATATCACCCCTGAGAAATTGAGGCTGTTCCTGCCCAAGGTTAATTGGGAGAATTTGGTTTCTATGTACGTCTCAGGACGGTCTGGTGCAGAATGTGAAGCAAGGTAATTATTCTTAGTAAAATATATAAGCTTTATTTCTGTATGTACAAAGAAATCTCAACCCCAATCCGCCTAGCTATTCTATTCTTTTTGATCTTAATGCTGATCTTGCTTGTGAGATTCGTAGCAGTTAAAAATTTTCTGGTGCTTATGAAGATGAAGTCCTGTAGATGAATGCTGATATGGTAGTGATGGGTGAGCAGAGACCCCAAGAAAGACCTCACTTGATTCGGTAGTGAGCTCTTGGGGCGGTGCGGAATCTAGTTGTATTGCTAGTTAGTTCAATTTATTGGTGAATTATTTTGATCTCAGTAGGTGGGGCACTGTTTTTGGAAGGAAATTCAATAAATTTCTGCAAGATACTTGTAGAAGTAGCTTTGATGGTGGTACGAGAAAACAGTGGCAAGTTAAGGATAAGGCAAGTGATACTTCTATGCGTCCAGAGGTGTTGTGCTTGGGTGGGAAGGAAGAGGTTTGTGATGATGTTTGGTCAGTATCCTGTTCTCTGAATCCGGTTCTTAGGGGAATGTTCACGTTACAGATGTATTATGATGTGGAGGGTGATAGACTGTGTAACCTGACATTGACCGGTGTGGTCCGATTCGATTGTTGATCCATGGGATGATTTGGTAATGTCGTTTCAAGGATAGGAGTGGTACCAGTGCTCTTTCTCAATGCGGCCCAGATCCAGTAGCCTTTCTGGAGGATGGTAAATGTGGGCTGGTTAATGAGTGTAGTCATGGCGACGAGGAAAGAGTGGATGCTGACTCTTGGCTCTGGAGACGATAAATGGGTTCTGATATCTTAGGGGGTGGATTTTGAAGGGAATCCGAAAGAGGGATTTACATTCTTTGAGAAATTGGTGAGGAAGCACGAGGTAATAAATCCAAGGGATCTTTGTTGTCAATGGAGTTAAAAAGGTTAGAATCTATCTACTATGATGGAAAGTGAGGGGGAATTTTTGTGGAGGGGAGTGCTTTTTTGGTTCCTTATTGTTTAAGGTGAGACTTTTTTTTTTTTATCATGGAATGTTCAGAGTTTGAACTCTTTCAGAAACAGAGAGAAGGAGAATTATGTGATAATTATGTGGAAGCCAGTAATTGCTTGTTTACAGAAAACAGAAATGGGGGCTATGTAAGCACTAATATTTTGCTCTTTCAGGTGGGCACATCGGGTCTCTCTTGATACAATAGGTGCTTCTGGAGCTGTTGTTATCTTTTGGGATAAGAGGGTGGATGTGCCTCATGGTGTTTTTTTCTTTGGCATGTTTGTTTAGGAGCATGGATACTAGTTTGGACTGGTGCCTTTTTAGGGTCTATATGGGCCGGTTGGATATTAGTTTGGATGTGAGTAATGGACGAACTTGCTGGTGTCTAGGGAGTTTGGTATATTGAGGGGATTTTAACGTTGAGAGATATGCGCGGGTGTCTTCTTTTATGTGAGACTTTTCAGATCTTATTAAATGATTGATTTATTATTACCTTCATGTGGTTTAAAGGTGGGAGATATAATGCCAAGTCACGGTTGGACATGTATTTGGTTTACTTTGATTGGGACTATGCCTTACTTAATCTTGCTTGTCAAGGCCGGTATCTATTTATTGTTTTATATTTTTTGATAGGGGAATATTAAGAAATGCTAAGAGCTGTTTTTGCTTTGAGAACCTGTGGCTTGAGCAAGAAGGTTTTCCAGCTTGGGTGAGAAGTTGGTGGGATGGTTATCATTTAGTTGGACGGCCTGGGTGTTGTTTGGCGTGAAGTCAAAGTTGCAATTTAACGGTGATGACTTTGGTGGGGGTGCCAATCAACATTGTGAGAGCTATGAATGCAATTAAGGATTTGGATAACAAAAATAGTGCGGGTTATTCTTGGAGGTGGAAAAGATTGAAAGAGAGGCAAGGAATGAAGAGTTGGGTAAGGCCCCGTTTGACACTCTTTTTTTCCCTCTTTTTTTTTCAGTTTTAAAAACTGAAAAAAAAGGAGCGTTTGGTAACCATTTTTTTTTCAATTTAAAAAACCAGTTTTTAAACTGCAGAGTAAAAAAAAAACTCCAAAAACTGGTTTTTTTTTTCACTTTTGGTTTTTTTTTTCGACCACCACCACCACCCTCCCACCGTCGGCAGCCACCTCAGGCGACCACCGCCGGAGACTGCCGACAACCACCTCCGGCCGCCGGCGACCACCGGCAGCCACCTCCGGCCGCCGGCAGCCACCGCCGGAGACTGTCGGCAGCCATCTCCGGCCGCCGGCGACCACCGCCGGAGACTGCCGGCAGCCACCTCCGGCCGCCGGCCACCACCGCCGGTGACTGCCGGCAGCCACCTCTGGCCGCCGGCGACCACCGCCGGAGACTGCCGGCAGCTACCTCCGGCCGCCGGCCACCACCGCCGGTGACTGCCGGCAGCCACCTCCGGCCGTCGGCCACCACCACCACCACCGTCGACCACCGCTACGCCCCACCACCGCCACCGCAAACCACCAAAAAAAAAAGTCAAAATAAAAAGGGTTACCAAACACCAAAAAAAAAAACCTAAAAAAAAAAGGGGTTATCAAACACCCACTTGTTTTTATAAAAAAATAAAATTAAGCTGCTCTTTAAAAAACTGCTCTTTAAAAACTGAAAACCAAAAAAAAATTTTTGTCAAACGAAGCCTAAGTTAATTTTAGCAGAAGAGTTGCCTTGGTATATGAGATTCTAGAGCTTTAGAGCTGCATGAAGGTGAAGGAAACCCTAATTACATCCATCTTATGGTCAATGCACATTGGAGCCGTAATCTTTTGGGTAGAGTAGTTGTAGGAGATGCTACATTGATAGAGGATTAAGGAGATCAGAGATTGCATTGTTCACTTTAGTCAGCTCTAGTACAAGGAGAATCAGGTTAAGAAACCTGGCTTTGATGATATATAGTTTTCGACTCTGACTCCAGAGGATTCATCGTGGCTGGAATGGCTTTCAAAGGAGGAAGTTGAAGAGTTTTTGATAGTGTCTTGTGCAACGGTGGAACCAGGATTTCATTTTAGGCGGTGTTAAAAATATATTGAAGTTACTAAATTCTTTCATGAGTAAAATAGTACACGAGAACAGAGTGCATTTTTCGATAATACACAAAAAAAACATATCAAGCATCCAAAAGGTCTTATTAAGTTTCATGAGAGCCACTAAAGGCACTTTACAGCGCAAAAAAAGAAAAAAAAAGCGAACACAAAATATTTATGTCTTTTCAAACGAAAGTACTAAATAACTACTCTATGAGGTGCCGAAGATTGGTAGCGTTTGATAATAGTCTCATTCTCAATAGTTTTGATGACATTTTTCTCAATGTAGCAAACCAAGCTATCATTCATCCGTTCATCTCCCATGCGATTCCGAACCAGAGAAAGTTCTTTCCACAGTAGCAATTGTAACAGGTAAAAGTAAGACCAATTTCAGAAGCAAGTACACCAAAGGATATATCACATCCTTTTTCAACTCAACTAACTTTATAGCAAGTTTACCAATTCCCTTGACATCATAAAGTTCTTCCTAGGAGCGCACATCCATAATATAAGTCTAGCTGACTTTGCTATATATTCATTTTCTAAACTTCACAAACCCTGATTCTAAGAAGTCCATATTGATTTACCCATCCAAATTACAATACCTTTGTGCCAACATTTGGATTGAGCAGGGAAATGTATAATCGAATGAGGAGAACCTTCAACAAAAATCCTAATAGTCTTACATTGTCAAGTAGCAAATAACAATTTCGAGTTCAGCTGTTCATTTTGGATTTCAAGCAATTAGTTCCAAGCGAATTATTACTAATAAAAATGAACAAATAGCCAAGAAAAGAACCTTCAACAAAAGTCCTAAAGTGTTATCAGAGAAAAATCAGGTACAGAGCTCAGCTCTTCCTCCTATCAAAGAATTATTAACTGAAATGAAGACATACAGCCTAGAATGCTCACACACAAGCATGATATCATTACAGTTGGGTAAACAGCCATACCATCACGTATACTGTATCTGACATTTTTCTCGGATCAAATGTGTTTTAGGTTTTGGGTCACCATAAATGGCCTGAATATTGTGAACTGATTTTGTTTTCCTCAAGTGCTTTTGCGGAATAGCTGGAATTTACTGGAAATTGCAACTTTAAATCTTGATACCATGCTCAAATTGAGAAAAATAGTATTGGTATGCTCAATCAACAATCTGAAATGCCCAATGAGGAAAGCAAATGATAAATTGACAATCTGAAAATGTTAAATGCGTACCTAAATCTGAAAATGATGAAGGCAATTAACTAATTGACCGGTCACGGGTCACCGGTTGTCAACACGTCGTTGCCGACAGTGGGTTCTTGGCTGGTGGAGTCCTCGCCTCGCCGTCGCCACTCACTAATACTTCCAGATCTGAACAGAAAAGACCTCCTCGCCGGTCCATTCGCCGTCTCCTTCCATGGCTCCACTCCGGCCACTCGTTCAAGATCTGAGCTTTGCGCAACAGAGAGAGTCGACTCAAGGAGGTAGGAGCCCCTGCGGGCTGCCGTGTCTGCATGTGAGCGTGTTCCGTCGGGGGTGGGTGTCTGCTGGCTGCGGTTTGGGAGTGGGTGGGAGACGGAGAGACTTGGTGCAGGGCAAGTCGCACTGTAGCAGAGAGGGGGGGGGGAGGGAGGGACTAGGGAGAGGGAGGGAGAGAGAGAGAGAGAGCCGCAAACTTGAGGTGAAATGAATTTTTCTTTTTTTGGGAAGTTGAGGGGTACATTAGCCCCCCTTTGTGCGAACATAGGTCCGCCACTGGTTTTGTTATACAAGGCTCAACATTGGTGGCAAGTGGTAAAGGAGGATGTGATGGTAATATTCTGAGAATTTCTTTGAGTTGCGGAGTTCTGAAAGAGGTCTCAATGCTTCTTTATCACACTAATTCTGGAGGAGGGATCGGAAAAAATATTCGAGGCTCTAGGCCAATTGGTTTTGTTGGTAGTGTGTAAATTTTTGGCCAAAGTCTTGTTGATTTGACAACATAAGGTGTTGGATAGGATTAGTTTAGAGACAAAAACTTTTGTTGGAGGAAGGAAATTGTGGATGTAGTGTTACAGTAGATGCAGAGCTTATAGCTAATGAGTGTTTGTAAGATAAGCTGAGCAAGGTTGCGTAGGGGGTTGTGTGCTAGTTAGACCTTGAGAAGGCTTATGACCATGTTAGCTGGACATTGTACTGGATACCTTGACTCGCATCGATTTGGCGAGAAGTGAGGGTTATATATGCGCCTTGATTTCTTCTATCCTTTTGTCGTTAATTGTTTCTCTGGTAGGTTTTTCTGAAATTTAGATAGGAATTATACAAGGGATGAACTTTCTCCATCCTTCTTCTTAGTGTTCATGGAGGGACATAGCGAGATGATTACTCGAGCTGTGGCAGGAGGCTTTTTGGTGGGGTCGTGAGGGGAGTCTTTAAGATTATCTCTCATCTACTTTTTGCGGACGTCACAATTCTTTTTTGTGGGGCTGACGAGGCTCAAATGAGATATTAGAGGGGCGCCGTTTTATGTTTTGAAGCCATGTCTGGGTTGAAAACTAATTTGAGTAAATTTGAAGTCTTGCGTGTAGAAAAGGAAATGGGTTTACAGACATTTAGCGGTGTAAGGTAGGTTCTTTTCCAACCGTCATACTTGGGGCTTCCTTTGGGAGCAAGGTGGAGATCCGAATCAGTTTGGGATCCTATTGTTGCGAGAGTAGAGTCGAGGTTGGTAGGGTGGAAGAGACAATATCAATTGAAACGAATGAGCTTACTCCTATTAAGAGCACTCTTTCTATTCTTTCAACTTCGTATGCCTATCTTCCCCGCTCTAGTGTCTGTGTTAACTAGGTTTGATAAACTAAGGAGGTGTTTCCTTGGCAGGGTGGAGTGAAGTAATACTCGGTGAAATGAAAAACTGTCAGCTTTCCAATTGCAGGAGGTGGTTTGGACTTGAAGGAGTTGAGACTGTTTTACGAAATTGGTTGTGTTGATTTACTAGAGGGGAAGGTTTTTTGTGGAGGAGTGTGGGTGATTTAGATTTGGTAAGCACCTTCATGGTTGGATTTCTCAAATATGCTATGGTGTCTATAATGAATGGTCTGCTTGAGTTCGTGAAATATAGCTCTTTTTGGTGGGAAAGGGGGACATGATCAGATTTTTGGTGGACTATTTTGCTGCGCAGTTCAAATTTTAGCTTTCTGGAACCGTACCAATTGGCAATCAAAATGTGGCTACAGTTTCAGAATGTATGTCATTTTCAAGTGGGTGAAGGGTTTGGAATTTACGGCATATAAAGGAATTTTATAATTGGGAGCTGGACATGGTGCCCCGATTTTTTGATGTCTTGGCCGAGACAGACCCGTTTGTCAATAATTTGCCGTGGCAAAGAATGTTTTTTTTTTTGCTCCCCTATGAAGTATTGAGGGAAAGATACCCAGTGTTTCCTTGGAAAAATGTTTGGCATGCTCGTGCTCCTACTAGATTGGGATTCTTTTTGTGCACAATGGACTGCTGTTCATAGTGATTTTTAACGAGTATTAACCTTCAACAGAGGCTTACATTTATTATTAGTTGTGTTTGTGTAAGATGGCTGGGCAATTGGTTAATCATCTATTGCTCCAGTGTGATATAGCGAGAAACTTTTGGTGCTTGCTTTATTCCTTGTTTTGGGATGGTGGGGTTGATGCCGAGGTCAGTCAATGATTTTTTGTGGAGCTGGAATGCGGCTAGTGATCTGAAGGCCTTACGTAAAAGTTAAAGGTTAGCAAACCGTCATCCTTTATGTGGTCCATTTGGAGGGAGAGGAGCTTCCGGGCTTTTGAAAGAGTTGAGACTCTTGCCTCGAATGCATTCTTTGATTCTGAACCTCTGGTTTGTATGGGACAAGGAGGAACTCCCACGATCGTCTGATGCTGTTTTTGTCTTTATTTATGATTTTCGTACAGGTCGGCTATTGAAGGTGGATTTAATGTTGTGTTGTCTGGTTTGTTTTGGTTAATGTTGTGGCTAGGGCACCTTGTTGGTGCTTTGGACTTCTCTTTCTAACTGGATTGTTTGGGACAACTCCCATGATCGTCTGATGCTGTTTTTGCCTTTATTTATGATTTTGGTACAGGTCGGCTATTTGAGGTGGATTTGACAAGGAGTTGTCTGGTTTGTTTTGGTTAATGGTGTCGCTAGGGCACCTTGTTGGTGCTTTTGACTTCTCTTTTTAACTGGATCACCTGATGATAGTTTAGTTTTGTAGGATTACCAAGTGTGATTAGACCTTAGTTGCACAAAGCGGGGGCGGGCGCGGGTGCGGGGGCGGGGGCGGGGGCGGGGAAGCGTAAGCACCAAGAAGAATCTGAGGTTGGGAGCGGCTTGAATAAATAAATGCCTAAAGAGTTTTATCATTTGTTTAGCATAGTTTACATAGATAGCAACAACAAACAAGGAGACTTTAAGGACTTGAAGGAAGAGAGAAACAAGGAATTGAGTTGAAAAGAGCTTGATTTTCATGTATTCTATCACTTGTTCCATGCATCTCTATTCAGCTAGCGGGATCGAGTTCCCATCTTAGCTTGGGACGAGATCCCATGGAGCTCCTAACTTGGAATCGCAAAAGCGAGTTTCCGAGAGAGAAACGCCACCATATTAGGAGTTTCCTGCAACTAAGGATTAGACCACAAGATGCATGATGCAGAGTTTGTTTTTGTGTGGTATCTTTGAATTTTTTCTTAAAACTTATCAAAGACTCGAGCAACTGGAGAGCCTGTTTTTCTGCTTTCCGTGTTTCAGACCTGAGCTCCTGAGTTTTTGGTGTATTTGCTTGATGGGGTACCATGGAATACTCTAACTGGAGATGTCCAAAACCATTTCGATTCTCAGGCACCCATATTAGCTGGTTATTGTTGTTTGTCCTCTTCTTATCTACCTTTGGAGCAGTTGTTTTCCAGTCTTCTATGTTACCTTTTGTCCCGAGACTTAATAGAATGACGACACTTAACTACTATGAAAAATGCTAGGAAGTGACTGTATTTCAACAGCTAATTAAAAGTTTGGAAATGAAGCCTCAACAGATGGCACATACCTCTAAATGACCTCAAGTTAATTACGAGCCCAGCAAACAGCACAAATGAAAATCGCGTTAACGGCATATCCAGAATGAGAAATACAGATGGGTTATTTCCTGGTCTTCCTTTTCTGGTAAACTTTATATCCTTTTTAAAAGCTCAAGGAAAACATTACAACTTCACATGTTTACAAAAAGTCTCCAACTCACTTGTTGAAAGATCTAGACATCCAAAGCCAAGGAAATAGTTCCCTAAACATACAATGGAAATAAACGCTTAAAACTAAACACCATCACAAGCAGCCGTCACTGGCGTTCTTCATCACCCTCTAGCAAATCTGCATGCAAGGCTAGGCAAGGCACCTCTGCATTCGAATTGCCATGAGGCTAAAATTCTGCAGAAAATATGCGAGATCTAGGTCCCTGACCCCGTTGCTTGCTACAAATTTCTGTACGGCAGTTTCTTAAAGCAACTGTACCAAGCCATCCTGGCAAGCTCCTTCCGTTCGATTATTTGTGGTATTCTTGACTGGACTTGTCAGTATGAAAAATGATTCAATATCCAAATGAAAGATGATCGATTGTCTACGCAAGAAGATAGAGAATCCCGCATACGAGAAGGTCACAAATAGAGTTGAACCAAGTAACATTGCAAAGGCATAAGGGATGGTTTGTGGTAAGCTCTGGTTTACGAAACAGACTGGGTCCTCGATCAAAGTTGTGGAACTTCTAGAGGAAGCTGGCATAATGTAAGCTGTTAGGATCATTATGGTAAAATGCTGTTGACCTTTGAGGCTGTTGATCAGCCTTGCTCTGTCTGCACAATGTAACTTCGACTCCATCAACATACTATCATTATTCCTGGATTCAGATTTGGTCACTTTGTTGACCGAATATATGTGCATTGTCATTTCGTAGCTTTTGCCGATGTAGCAACCTCGTACGTTTGCACTAACCACCCTAATAAACAGTCAACACTTTTTCTTGTTAAAGTGCCTGTCATGGTAATGCGCCATCGATGAAAATTGTGAAAAATTCTGCTCTTGTAACACAATTTATAATCATCCCTGTGATCATCCTTATAGCTAACGCCATTTTTCTGCAGGTGGCGAAATTGTGAAGACCTGTTAATTAATCGACATCCCTGGACCAAGATGGAAGATAAGTTTCTTTTGCAAATCGTCCAAAAAAGAGGGATCAGTAATTGGATTGAAATCGCAGTGTCATTGGGAACAAACCGGACCCCTTTTCAGTGCTTGGCACGTTACCAGAGGAGCCTTAATGCTTCGATATTAAAAAGTGAGTGGACCGTGGAGGATGATGATAAACTTTGCACTGCTGTAGCAGCTTTTGGCGAGAGTGATTGGCAGCGTGTTGCTTCCACAATGGAAGGACGGACAGGTACCCAATGCTCTAATAGGTCAGTTAGCACTCTGATGACGATTTGAGTTTTTATAGTTTTGATATGAACTGTGGTAGTCAGCTTCTAGCAATGGTGCTGGAGAAGTAGCTGTAGAAGTTCTGCTCAAATGCAAGTGCATGTAGTGGTATTATTGTTTTAAGTGTGACAGTGGAACTGCATTGACATTTTCTGAAAACTTTTAAAAATCATATAGATTTTTGCTGCATTCACCCCCCCTTAGACTGACCTATATGGCTCTATCTTATCGATAACATAAGTTAATTAGTAAGATGTAGATGAATAGTTATCAAACACTAGTACTAGTTTGCAGAGCGTAGTTGCTTATCAGGTTTTTTGGGGAAAACACTAGAAAGTGTCTCATTTGAAAGTTTGATCTAAAGGACCCACAACTGTATTTAAATGTAAGAAGCTTATCCGAAAACATTTCAGATATAAGAGGAGCCACTAGAGAGCTGAGTCATTATCTTCAGAACTGGTTTCCACCTTCTTAGTAGAAAATAACCGTAAAAATTTGAACTATAGACTACTGACCTCCATCCTTAGTATTTTCAATTCTGCGCAACACAAAATTCAGGAACACACCATAATACCCTTTTCTGAATGCGGTTGCATTGCAGAGAATGCTGGAGTTTTTGGCGGGGTAGTGTTACTTGGAGTTGGGTTAGCAGACATCCTTGACCCAGTTGTTACTGTTGTCTGAATTTTGTCATATTAATAGTGAGTAATGGGAATAAGATGAGTACCGCGATCGACTTCCTTGAGGAGAGAACTAAATTAGCTCTGTTTGACATCCTCTTCTCTCTTTTGCTATCTTAGAAATTTTTGTTGCCACTATTGACACAGCAGCCTCATTTACTCTTTTTAGGAAATAAGAGTGTTCTTTTATCCTGTGAATCAATAAAAGCATTTTGCATTAGATCCAAGATTGCTGTGTCCTTGAAGGTGAAGACAAACAGTGTTAGAGGAGGGGTGAATAAGAAAAGTACGAAACATATAGCTTTTTTTACTTAACTCACCAGGGATTATGTATATTTTTAAACAGTTATATTGGTTTTAAATTTCGACTTTACCTGTTGATTAGCGGAAAGGAGGCCAGTCGTACATTTTATCAAAGCTTAGAGAGGTCCATTTTGTTATTAAATATAGTGGGGCGGTTTGTGTAATTTATATAAATCTTAGGGGAGGTTAGTGTAATTATTACCATTCGGTGTCCTGTATCTACAAAATGAGGGGGAATGCCCTCATTTGTGGAGGTCAAGGGTTCTGGAGTAGTGAAATAGGATTAAAAGGGTTGTGAATTAAAAATTGCTATTTAGGAATTTCAATTTAATCGAATTCAAGTCTGTGGCTAAAACAACAAAATTAGAAAGATTTAAGAAAAGATCAATTTTTAGACGTCAAGTATTCGGAAGTTTGTGGGATGCAATCAAACTGTTTGAGACACTACATCTCTGACTTAATGACAATAGCATTTCAAGTGCCACGAGGAGATACATACCTGGATTCATAGAGACAAGGGTTCAGAGGGTGGGAACCGGAATAAAAGGGTTTTAGGTACTTTGTCTTTTGTGTTTTATGCATAAAATGGATAAAAGAAGGACATTTCAACTTTATGAATACAATGATTGTTTTACTTCTATGGGTTTTTTATGCTGTTGGTGTCGTGTTAGACCTGCTTTACAATTATCCGTGTAAAAAAAAACTGATTTCTCCACTGAAATATTATGAACTCAGGAGTGTCTTTTTCGTTCTCAATGTTTTGCCTGCTTTCATGCTTAGATGGATAAACCCCTATTTTTATTGTCTTAGAGTACTGCTATTATTCCCAAATATTTATCAAATTTTGATAACCAATTGATGTGGCAACTGTGAGTCATGTTTAGAACAGAGGGACCCACAGTTTTTAAATGCAAGAACCAGAATGTGTAACCACAGGTTTAAATGCAAGAACCAGAATGTGTAACCAACCTCATTGGGCGTCAAAATTTTGAATGAAAATTTGGGAAGAGTAGCACTGCTTATTTATGGGCACTTCAGGGTTTATACGCGTCAGTGACATTTCAAGTATGCCATTTTTGGTAGGAAATATTTACGTTAACTTAATATGATGACTTGTTCTACAATCTAGACTCTAGAGCACGATGCTCTCGGCAAAGCAAGGCCCAGATTAGCGTTCGTTTAGTAGTTTTCTTTCCTCTGTTTAGTCTACTTCAGTTAAGATAATGAGTTATTCCATTACCAAATGCAGATGGTTAAAGACCCTTCATCCAACCAGGCAACGTGTAGGGACGTGGACCCCAGATGAAGACAAACGGTTGAAAGTAGCTGTGATGCTATTTGGGGCCAAAAACTGGAGAAAAATTGCCATATATGTACCTGGGAGGACTCATGTGCAGTGTAGAGAAAGGTTATTAAATTCCATCAAAATTGTTCCCTATTTAGAATTCGATTCGCTTTCAGTCCTCATGAAAATTTTGACTGTCTTTGTTTCGAATGACAGGTGGGTCAATTGCTTAGATCCTGCTTTAAATCTGGGTAAGTGGTCTAAAGAAGAAGATTCGAGGTTGAAGGAAGCAATTTTTGAACTTGGATATTGTTGGTCTAAGGTTGCTGCCTGTGTTCCTCCACGTACTGATAGTCAGTGCCGGAGGTATGGATGTTGATGACAAATACTTGTTTGTTCCTTTTTTATTACATGAAGCTTGTCTGCTTTGAAGCTTGTTATGATTCATAGATAGCCTATTTTAATGAACAGGAGATGGAAATATCTGTGTCCGCATGAAGTGCCTTTACTGCAAGCAGCTAGAAAGGTGCAAAAGGCAGCTCTGATAGCTAACTTTGTAGATCGCGAGTCGGAAAGGCCTGCTCTTGGACCTAAGGATTTTCTTCCATTACCAATGATAGATTCAATTCCTGAATCTAGAAAAGTAGTTGCTTCTGAAAAACAAACAAGGAAATTGGGGTATGCATTTATAACGCTTAAATCTACCTTTTTTTTGTTGATTTACTTCTTTTACATCATTCATTTTGATTAGTGTGTTTTCTCCAAGACGCAGGCCAGAGCGTAATGAGAGTGGTATTTTTTCTGTTAACTTTGTCTTCTTGTGTCACAATTTTTTAAGTGGCAGGTGCACTTGTGGCACAAATGTCTTGATACCAAAGCAGAAGTGGTGGTTACTTTTTACAATGACCGTTAGATTAGGATCCAACAGTTAGGTGTAAGGATTTAAAAATTGGACATATGCGCATCACAAGGTATACCTTTCTTATGAAGAACTTGTATAATCAAGCAAAGTTTCCTAAATCAAAACCTTCTATTCTAAGGTTTGGCTACCTCTCTCCACGAATTATGCCAGAATCTAGACCTGTAATTATGATGATGAGCCTTTAGAGTATTCTGGCAAGTCCTTGGTGGGTTGAATTGTGAATTACCAAGGAGGAGGAGCTTCCTCATGTTAGTATAAGAACGTTGTGCTGGTCTTCTTCATTAGCTTTCTTCTACTTGAATGCAATCATGTTTCCTTAACAGATGGAAGATAAACAGAAAAAGTTACAGATTAAAAATTGGCTTCCCATGATTATCCGTTGGGATTGATTGATTACCTTCTTGGCATGACGTTTATTGTCTATTTTTAAGTCCCTTACATCTCAAGCCGCCCGATCCTAATGATGGTCATCATGAAAGATAATAAAACTGCCTAGTGAAGTAACCACCATGACCCTATCCTATATATGTATGTTCATCTATATGCGGATATGCATGTATGCATGTATATATGAGTGTGTTAAATATCATACAACTGTTTTAACAACTTGAAGTGAAAATTCAGCATATTCAAGGATTGCCGTATTATATGATAAATTTTGGATTTAATAAAAAATATAAAGATCTAGCTAATGGAGAATACATAAATATGACTAAACCTAGTGATAACAGCCATTAAGTGATCAATATACTCCTCAGTTATCTTTCGAGAAAGTCAAAGAAGCAATTTCTATTCACAAGGTTCATGTCGCTCCTGAACTTCTTGAATTTATCTTCATCCACAATGGTATATTTCAGTACAAGAGGCCGTTGTTTTAGCACCAATAACAATTATTCACGTAGACTTTAACGGCAAAATGCCCCTCAAGAAACATGTGGTGGTTCAGTCCCTAAACTATCTTACCAATACAGGTACATCCTTCGGGTCATCAAACCAGGACACTATACCCCATATGCTAATGAGCCGTTAGAATGTGGATATATGCGTCCTTTAAGCCAAAAAATTCCCTTGACCCTTTGGATCCCAAAACACACTCATCTCCCATACATTAGCTTTGTCAAACTGATGATTACCACAGCTCCTGATACCACTGTGTTAAGATAGAAACCACAATAGAACTCGTGCGAATGGGATCTGAAGAAAAGGGTAATAATCTCATAATAATACATGTTATTTTGGCTGCAGTGCCCTACAGAGCTGATGACACATATTTCTGGCAAAACTTGTGCCACTAAATACCGTCGTACATATATGACCATGTTTATTTTTCTTTTAAAGGTGGATTCATATTCACTATTGACTAAATAGTCAACGTTAATTATGTCCTCGACAACGTCCGATGAAAAAAACACACAAATTAAATGACAAATAAAAAGCAGCACTTATGCATAAATTTTCAGTATCATTGTATGGTGCGTTCCATATAATGGGACTTAATACACCAAATTTGTTACAAAGAAACATCAAAAGGAAGAAAAGAAAAAGATACATATAGAGGGAGGGCTATCACCTACCGACTTTCATATCTGAGCCTCGAAGAAAACTAGCCCCCCCTCTTCTCTCTCTCACACACACACACACACGCACATTCTCTCTCATTTCTTCTCTTTTTCGGCTTCTGCCAAAGCAGCCTCTCTCTCTCTCTCTCTCTCTCTCTCTCTCTCTTCCTTCCTGTTCTTCTCCTCCCTTTCCTTGTTGCTGGGTAAGCCTCAGCTTATCTCTAATATCACTTTGCTTCGATGCTCTTCCAATCATGAGCCACCATTTCTAATTTGCTCTATCTTCGACATTTGCAAAGTACTTCATTGTCACTATATTTGTAATGTGTCCAAGTTCATACCAATCTATTCTTTTTTTAAAAACCATAGCCAATAGAATAACTCTTAACATTTTGTAGTGGACCCCATATCCATTAATCTCTGGGCTTTCTTAGAAATCTTTTTGTTAAAAGGCCACCCGTTAAAATTGTGCCGACCTAAAGGCCTAAATCCGCCAAAATTCCGGTGCCAACAAGAGCAATTACGTTCGGTCTCAACTTGACTCTTATCGACTTCTTTTACGTAACGTGTGTGTGTATCTAAAAGTATGTAAATGGTCGGAATTCCTTGTGATAACATCTTCCATCCCACATTTTCACAAATCCCTGGTTTCTTCTGCATTTTTTGCTAATTTCTAAATATAGAAGAATATATTCCCCAAAAGTTCTCCGAAACGGTGACTCTAGGAATTGGGGCGCTAGGGATTATTGATAGGATTGGTCGACGAGAAATGATAAAGGTTAATGGTGGCGGCTGTGAAGAGAGGGTGGGATTTTGGTGAAGGCTTCAGTTGTGTTGCCCCGGTGGCATGCGGTCGGTGAATTTTAATGAGAGGGGCGTCCATCTGCTTTGGACGAAGGGACGAGGTATGTTTAGGTTGAAATGATAGAAAGGGGATATAGAGAATTAGGGCATCAGATGTCAAGTGGAATTTCGGGTAACAAGTTCGTTAAAATGGGGCTAGTGGAGGCAAAACTGATTTTATGTTTTCGGTTAACCAGCATCAGAACTAAGTCAGGTGAAGGACTTGCTTAACACGAGTTGTAGTCAAGGTATATACTTGCCATAGGTTGTTAGTTTTGGGGGTGTTTTGTATGCTACTTGAGCTTTATTCCTGACGCTAAGTTTACTTATGAACTTTGTTCATTGAGCTCTTAAAATTATGGAAAAATAAAACTATGTACAATATGCGGTTTAGGGAATGTGCAACCTCATTGGTCCTAACATTCTCACAATTCATAACCGGCTAGGAATTGCTTCCCGTAATCCCAATCTTTTTTCTGGAACAAATTATTCGGATTTTTCACTATATACACCTTTGTTTATTAGTAATTCAATTTTAAGTTTGTTAACGTGATTAATTGATTCAGATGAAAAGAATTTAAGCTTATAAACCTAATTAGTGGATATTCAATATAGCAAACAACGTATGATTAAGCAGACAACACAGCCATGCACATAATAGATGCCTGGCTCGAATCCCTTGATCGCACCAAGGAAGCTATTGTGACATTAAAAACATGAATTGTTAGGGCTAGAGTTACGTAGGTAACATGAACATTGGTTTTCATCAATTGGACCCTAGAACATAATACAAGCTACGCATATGCCAGACCACGTCTTGCATCCCTAATGTTACCACCTCTCTCTCTCTCTCTCTCTCTCTCTCTCAACACTAGGTGAAATCAATTTTTTCGATGGAATCAATTTTTACATTCAGACTTCCTACATGCACGTGCCCGCCGTAATTCCTCCGTAGCTTGGACGACGAACATGGGGAAGGGAAGAAAGCGGCCTCATAGGTTCTAGATTGGGACATGCTCACCATGAGTTGACGGTTCTAAAGTTCTATTGATATCGCGTGTCTTCAATGTGGGAGCTACTGACTTTTTACTCTATAAGAGGCAGCGGTTCTTGTAGACTAACATTTGTTTCGTAATTAGTATTTCAGATGCAATTCAAACAAGGCAAGACCTCTTTTGCACAGAAAAATATAGAGAACACTAGAGGTAGAAAACTTATTCGGTTGCTAGAATTGTATAGATTAGAAAGACAATGAAGAGAAGAAAAGAACATCACGGGAGATGTATGTTACAGTGTCTGTTCCTTGTAACCAGAATGTCATCCAACTTGTGCTCTTGTAGGCTTTCCAGTAGGACAAATCTAAGATAGTCTCACTCTTGCTTGTATATTTGGCCTTCTAATTAGATAGGACACTTCAGCCTTGTATCAATCTTTTTTCTCAATTTCCTCGTCAATTTTGTTGATATCATCAACAATATTTGTTATGGAGACACATTTTGGCCCTTTTTCCAATCTTTTTTCTCAGTCCTCGTTAATCTTGCTGATGTCATTTTAAGAGCAACATTTGTTAGGTGGACGCACTTTAGCCCTCTTTTCTCAAACTTTTTCCTCAATTTCCTCTTCTTAATTAACTGGAATATTGACGTCTATAAGCACAATAACCATAAAAACATATTACCCAGTATGAGTCTCTGTATATCTCTAGAATATCTGCTATAAATTCTTATTGAAGCTTGGAGCTGGGGTGGAAAATTCACCTAGTATGCTAGCAGGCGGCTATTACATTGCCTTGAAAAATTAAAAGCTTATAGTAGTGAGTTATGTTGGTGCGTACATAAATCAAATGTAACTGACATGTAAGATTTCTACAATTGTTCAGTAATAGGGTGATTGGAAACAATTTTTTATTTTTTAGGTGGTTGAGGGCTGGGTTGGGGTTAAAATAGTCATAAATACGTAATATTACTAGAAGACATACTGATGGAGATTAATACACACACACACACACACACACATATATATAGGGGGCTGATCTATTGCTAGCGCTAGCAACTTTACCCAAGTTGCTAGCGCGATCTGGCTATCCACGGGCGAGAATGGACGGTCAGATCGCGCCCCACGACTGCCATTTTTTTCACAGTCCGCAACATAGTGCAGTGGACGGTAAATTATCGTCCGCAACATAATGTAGCGGACGGCCAAATCGCGCTAGCAATTTGCTAGCGCTAGCAGTGGATCAGCCCCCAATATATATATATATATATATATATATAGAGAGAGAGAGAGAGAGAGAGAGAGAGATTCTAAGCTAAGTTTAAAGATAGTGCTATTATTAAATTTATCAAAGTTGTGGATTGGTTTTAGATATATGAGCAAGAATTTAGATTCTTGGCTAATTTGTAGCTATCATCATACTTGTTTTAATTGGCTTATGGGTTTTGTTTTGTTTTTTTTTTTTACCAAATAAGTTGGATTTGCGGATAGATTTTCGATATACAAATGAGAGGAAGAAATGAATTTGAATTACATGGTCGACGGTATATAAGCATTTCTTTTTCTGGTTTAAGCTTGTATAAGGACGCGTTTTTGGTGTTCGCTTATTAGGAAGGTAGATGTATGCTAGTGTCTGTCCTTGTGTACTTAATAAAGTTGTTTAACTTGCAAGTTTTCTATTAGTATGTCAAGTTAAGCTTACCAAGTATCCAACTATATTGGAATTTTTTTGGAATGTCTATTTTCACACATTATTATGCTTGTCCACATCATCACTTGTCACTTAAAGATGAGTATTTTGTCACCGATAGATTTTTTAGTGACAAATGACGGTGTGGAATAGGCGAATAGCATAAGATATAGTGGAAATAGATGTTTCCAAGAATTATTCTTAATTCCAAACTCAGGGTAATTTGGTGTGTTGCAAGCTGTTTGTTTGTAAAAATTCAATATTTTGTTTTGTGCAAGTTTTGCACCTGTAAAAAAATATTTTGTCGCCGATAGAATTTTTAGTGACAAATGACGGTGTGAAATAGCATAACATGTAGTGGAAATAGACGTTTCCAAAAAATATTCTTAATTCCAAACTCAGGTAATTTGGTGTGTTGCAAGTAGTTTGTTTGTAAAAATTCAATAAATTTGTTTTGTGCAAGTTTTGCACCTGTAAAGAAAATCTTTGTATACAAGTAAACAACGAAGGATTGAAACAAAATTATTCAAAGCTTAGGCTTAAAGAATACAATAGTTACGTGCCTCAGAAAAGTCATTTTCTGCTAGTTGTTTTCTTGTCAGATGTTGATGGAGTAGATGGAATATCTATTAGTCTTTACATGGATAGAGAGTAAATTGTTTATGATGTAAATTGTTAATTAAAAGTAAAAAACACTTAATTTTAAGAACTCTAGAATTTTATAAGTGTATTCATGGAAAAAGGTGAAATACTGTATTAAAAGTCAAAAGACACCTTAGAAATTGAACTAAAAACTCAGGATATTTTAAGGAAAGAGGCTTAATATTGTACTCACATTCCAAAGCACTGTAAGTTTATAATAAACTCCTAAATTAAGAAGGGTGTTTTATGGAAAGCCATGTATAGCCATTTTGACTCCTTACGTGCTTTATATATAATATATGTCTTTTTCTCTATGCTTTTAAGAGATGACCCTCTGCTTGTGTTAGAAACCACCGTATTATATCTAATGCCTCTACGGATATCATCTGAAACTGTGGTTTCTTGATTGCAGCTTTGTTCGAAAAACTAGATCTAAGAGGCCTACACGTGAAGGCCTGGTTTGTGCACAGAAAATTTCGAGGTTGGCGAATGGAACTGATGATGAGAACTTCGGTAGTGGTGATGACATTAAGAGGATGAAACAAGTAAAATATGCACGTCTAAAGAGCAGAAAGTCCACTTCATCTTCATCCCCTTTACCAGGTACAACGTTGCTGGATATTACGAATGGCGAGGACACTGGAGCATGTGATGAGGATGCTCATAGGAGTAACAGAAACGCTTCTGGGAGACGAAAGAGGAAATCAAGGTATCTCCTCTTTTTCTTCTGTATTACATCTTTGGTAGCACTCAATTAGGTATCGTCTGTGTGATGAAAGGGGCCTCAAAATCTTATGTGCCAAGAGTCTTACACCGGACAGGTTTAGTTGAAATCCTGAAATACCTGATGGTATTATTAAGTTTCACTATCTAACTGAAATGCATGTTCTATCAAATCAATTGCAGGGACAAGAAAGAAACCAAGGATACAGACAATGGTGTGGGTTACAATGCAATTTTAAAGAGGAGAACAAGTAAATCAGTTTCAGTGGAAAGTGAAGCTTCTGAAACAGTAAGCACAGAGGTTGGAGCATTTGGCGACAATGACGTAACCAAGAACGGAAGGGCCTTTAATTTAAGAAAGGAAAGATCAAGTAATTTATATGAGGAAGTCGAAGTGAACACCAGTTTTAAAGAATTTAAGGCCTTTTGTGGAGATGATTCCATTTCCAGCTTTTTAACAAAGAGGATGATGGAAGCTAAGCTCTGTGCAAAGAATAAGAATACTGATCCAACAGCAGATGAGGCATTTGATCAAACCGACGATCAAACCAATGTTATCGACACACAAGTGGCTTTCATACCTCCAGCTCCCTGTACAACTTTGGTGAGAAGGACAAGTGGCGAGGGTGTCGTGACCTCTGGCGGTTATAAGAATGCCTCGTCTGAGGAGAGAGCTCCGAGGTGTTCAACACCCGATATAAGTGATAATCCAAACTCGAGAGCATTCGTGATTTGTCGGAGAAATAGGCCCCAAAGGACGAGGACAGATGATACTGGAGAGGAAACTTTACGTAATCAGTTACCGGAAATAGAAGATGGAGATGATTTGACTCTTGCTTCCTTTATCAAACAATCTGGTAAATATCAGGTATCGACATCCTTTCCGGCAATGGTCTCTAAGCCTTGTCCAAAGCGGTGTGGACGCAGAAATATAGTTAAAGGCTCCAAAAGAATTCCATTGTCGTGGACGTGTTCAACATTTGAAATCTCCCAAAATGGGAGCTCAAGTTTATCTAGTATTTTGGGACTCAAGAGGGCCCAAAGGTCAAGGGCCGGAGAGGGACTCTGCTCTTACCAGATTTCTGAAGAACTGGATAGGGATGGCATGCCTCTTACTTTCTTTTGCAACAAATTCAAGAAGAGGAGGTTTGGTAATGCCAACAGTGGCAATCTTGCTTCCTCCCCCTTGTAGTATGGAGGAGGGCAATTTGCCTTCTGACATGATCCTATTCAATGACAAAAAAATACCCTCGTGCCTTTGGGTCGCTGATAATTATTTTATGTAGTTGCATCTGTTCAGTCATATTTCGTTCTATTTCGTTTTCATTCTCGTGTTTCTGAAGCCATCACTTGTATTACTTAAATAGATTCCGTGAGAATAGTTCATCAAAAGCTCGAGACTTCACAGCATCAAGAAAAGAAGTATAGCATGAGGATGTTAGGACGTAATTTTGACATGGGGGATGGGACACAGAGTAGCTCGCTACGTGCAACCTAAAACAAGAACCGAGTAGCCGATGAACTCGTTGCTTCTTGATTTTCTCGACAATGGAATCACATACCAAATAAAATTCTTTCTCGACAATGGAATCACTACCAAATAAAATTCTTTCTTATTAGACAACCCTAAAATACAAAAACACACCTATCTCATCTCCCCCCTCTCTTATTGCTTATTTGTTTCTCGCTCATTACGGCTAATTCATTAACCGGATTTGCCTCAACCCATAAGGTGCACTACCTGCACCTTATGTGCCCATCTAACCTCAATTCTCATTCCTTATACTTCTTATTGCTTAACTATAAGTTTCCACAAGATTCGTCACGGGTGTGGAAAATTACGAAAACATTCCTGGCCATAGAAGCACAAAAGGGGTAGTCTTATCTTTCCTCTTCACTTCCAATTTGAGAATAGAGCCTTCTAGCCTGTCGAGTGAGTAAGCAAGTAGTGAGTAGGCTCATTTGGTAGGTGGTCTCGCGGAGCTTTCAGAAAAGAGTTTTCGGATTTTTCTTCCTTCGTATAGCAGAGGACGGGTTATTCACATTTTATTTGAGATTTCTTATGGGCTAAAATTACATAAACACCCCCTGTCAACTTTTACACCAATAAACACTCCCAACTGGCTCAATTTCCTTTTTCCTATAAAGCAAACTGATGTTTGTACTGAAAAGTCATTTGATGAAATTTTCACTTGAAAACCCCACGTCCACGTGGATAACCAAACCGAGCGTTAGGGAACCAATTTTGTCAAAAATAATAATCAGCTTCCAAATATCATGAAAATTTATACACTGAAGCACCTCAGCGTCGTGAAGTTTCAGTAAAATGTTTATATTAAATTACATTCATTTGACATTTTTAAAAATTTGAAATCCTATTTTAAGGATAAATATATTTAACATTGATAGAAAACTTAGAAAAATCCCAAAATTTTACAGTATGCAGATCTTTCAAAAATAATAGGAGTTTTGCTTTTAATTAGAGGTGTAGGCTTTAGCGACATTTATAGTCACTACTCATCACTTTTGGGTCAAATTTACACTTTTTCAACTCTTTCCACGTCCCAAGTTACATTTTTCAGGTTTTCATGCCAAAAAATATTTCCCTTCTTCACTTATACATGCATTTTATACTAACTTATCTCATTACCTATTTAATTCCACCTCAAATTCCATTTCAACCACTTGGATCTCACTTTGTTTCCACCTATCCAATTCCTCTAGAATAGGTAATGGTTGCAGTTGTCCAGCCATCTTCCTATGATTAATTTTTACCTGTTGATAGGTCATGCATTTTGATACGAACTCTGATATTTCCTTTTTCATGCTCGGCCACCAGAAACTTTGTCGTAAATCCCGATACATCTTCGTCTCTTCAGGATGGATTGAGTACTTAGAATTATGTGCGTATGTCAAGATTTCCCTTCTTAATTCTTCCTTAGGTGGGACATACACCTGATCTTCATATCTATATATTCCTTCTCCATCACAACTGAAATCCTCTTTGTTGTTCTATTCGAACCCTGCTTGAATCTTGAGTAACTTCTCGTCTTGACTTTGGGCCTCTTTAATTCGATCAAGTAGCGTAGGTCGAATCTCCATTTGGAATAGGCTATTGCTCCCTTCTCCTCTCACTTACACATCGATTTTGAGCTTGTTCAGGTCGTCTACAATCGCCTTCTGTTGGGTAATCATGGAAGCTAAATTCTCGATTTTTTTCTTACTCAAGGCATCAGCTACTACATTCTCCTTCCCGGGGTGGTACATTATAGAGCAATCATAATCTTTAAGGAGTTCTAACCACCTTCTCTGCCGCATGTTGAGTTCCTTATGTGTGAAAATATACTGTAACTTCTGTGATCCGTATAAATCTCACAAGTTGCACCATATAAGTAATGTCTCCCAATTTTCAATGCAAATACCACTGCTGCTAGCTCTAGGTTATGTGTTGGATAATTCCTCTCGTAGGTTTTCAGCTACCGTGACGCATAAGCGATCACTTTCCCCTTCTGTATAAGAACACACCCTAATCCCTCTTGGAATGCACCACTATATATCACAAACCCATCAGACCCAGATGGTAAGGTGAGTACTGGGGCAGTCACTAACTTTTCCTTCAGTTCTTCGAAACTACGCTCGCACTTCTCTGTCCAATTAAACTTCACATTCTTTCGGGTCAGGTTGGTCAACGGGTAGGCAATCTTAGAAAAGTCTTTAATAAACCTCCGATAATCCTAGCTAGTCCTAGAAAACTACGAACCTCATAAATGGATGTTGGGCACTCCCAGTTTGAGCTTCAACTTTCCCGGGATCTATCGATATCCCTTCCCCTGTCACGACGTGGCCCAAGAACTGCACCTTTTCAAGCCAAAACTCACACTTCTTGAATTTGGCATAGAACCTGTGGTCTCTTAATATTTGTAAAACTTGTCTCAGATGTTGAATATGTTCTTCTTTGCTCTATACATCATAATGTCATCGATGAAAACGATAACACAACGATCGAGATATCCTTGAAATACCCAATTCATCAAATCCATAATGGCTACCAGGGCATTAGTCAACCCAAAAGGCATTAACAAAAATTCATAGTGTCCATATCTGGTCCTAAAGGCTATCTTAGCAATGTCGCTTTCCTTCACCTTCAGTTGATGATATCTTGATCGAAGGTCAATCTTAGAGAAATATTGCACGCCCTGCAACTGATCAAAAAGATCATCTATACTTGGCAAGGGATACTTATTCCTAATCATGACCTTATTTAGTTCTCGGTAATCAATACATAGCCTCATAGACCCATCCTTCTTCCTTACGAATAATAATGGGGCCCCCCATGGTGAAACACTGGGACGAATAAATCCTACCTTCAATACTTCTTCCAGTTGTACCTTCAACTTGCTCATCTTGGAAGGTGCCAGTCTATAAGGTGCCTTGGATATGGGGCCAGTTTCGGGAACTAAATCAATACTGAACTCCACTTCTCGGTCTGGTGGTAACCCTGAAAGATCTTCAGGAAAAACATCTGGAAATTCATTGACTATGGGTATCTGCTCTAATTGTGGTTCACTAGCACGAATAGTGTATACGTGTGCTAGATAGCCTCGACACCTGCTACGAAGACAATGACGAGCTCGTAGAGCTGATATTAGGTAATGGGGCTTTACCACCCTATCCTCTTATATGACAACTTCAGGTCTATTAGGCATCGTCAACTTACTCAACTTACGACGACAATCTACGTTAGCATGATGTGCAGCTAACCAATCCATTCCGAGGATGACGTCAAAGTCCCCCAGATCTAAGGGTATAAGGTTAGCGTGTAAGATCTGATCAACTATTTGAATTGGGCATTCCTTATATATTTTAGTGGCTAAAAGGGAGTTTCCACTAGGTATGTTCACTACAAGTATGGCATCAAGTGGCTGACAGGGCATCGTTAACTTTTTCACAAATGCCAACGAAACAATGGAATGGGTAGCACCAGAATCAAATAATACATGGGCTTTACGAGAGCAGACAGGGAAAGTACTTGTCACCACGTCTTCGGACTTTATAGCCTCCTTTAATTCCATCGCATTTGCATGACCTATCGCTCTTTGCCTTCCTTCTATGGTCAGTGTCTTCTGTTGAGGGCACTCCTTTGCATTATGTCCTGGTTGTTGGCACTCGTAACAAACTCGTTGATTCATCCTACAGTCATTCACTCTGTGGCCTTGTTTGTCACACTTAAAACAAACTCTTATTACTTTTATGTAGGTTGTGCCCTCATGCCTCGTCCCACACCAACGACATTCTCGAGTCCCACCCATTTGCCTTGAGCCTTGCCCATATTTTCCTTCTTTTGTGCTTTTTCTAAATTTTCTTCCGCTATCTCTGCCTCTGTCTTGACTCAATTCTGCTTCCTTCCTTGTTCCTTTATTTCTTCCCACGCCTTCTGACTTTCTGCCTCCACCAACAATGCCTTCTCTACTAACTCAGCAAATGTTCGAAGTTGAAAGCTTTTCACTATTCTCCTCAAGGGTTGTCTCAAACCCTCTTCAAAGCGTCTAGCCTTACGATCCTCCGTATTCACCTGGTAAGGAGCGAAACGTGCTAATTCCTCAAATTCCTGGATGTAATCCTCCACAGTCTTGTCTTTTTGTTTTAATCTAAGAAAATTTATTTCCAACCTATTTTGTACAGTCAAAGAAAAATACTTTCCCTCGAACATCCGCTTAAATCGGCTCCACTAACTTTTAAGGATTCTAGCTGATTGAACAGTTCATCCCTCTCGCTGGAGACCTTTACATACTTGCGTTTCACAAAATCCACGACCTTCCTTCTAGACCGCTCACTTGGTCCTTCCTCTTTCACCTCTACGTCAGCTCGATAAGGTTGATCATCCTCTATTTCCTCTATCTCGGGGCCCTGCAAGTTCATGACCACGGGCTCCTCATCTGAATCCACTAAGTCCTCCTCAATTTCTTCGGGGTCTTCCTCACTCACTATCCACATCCGGGTTCAACATATCCATCATGCCATCTTCAATCCACCCTCCTATATTCGCTGGTGCACCTGCCATTTCCTGCAACAACGACAGAATGACAACTCTTATAGATCAGTTATGCCATAATTGGTTTGACTTACACACCACAGTCACCCTGTCACGTTCTTCTTCTTAATCTCGTATCAAGACTTAAATGTCATTCTAAGCACCCCAACAGTCTACAAAATTGTAATACCTAGGCTCTGATACCACCTATGACACCCCCAGCCCAAGTGACATCACTGGAGCTGAGGTGTGAATTCTGTCAACGTTACAACCTGAAATACATCAATAGCGACTACAACCTTAAGATCATAAAGAAAAGCCACAACACGTCGTTACAAAAATTTTCCTTGATAGTACACATCGTATTGCAGTGAAAACTACATAACATAACACAACTTAATATTTACACCAAGTTTTAACCTAGTACCTAAAAAACAGATCAGATAAGGAATGAGTGCAAATCGCCCAGTAAGGATAATACGAGGATTACAACGTATAACTCTTTCAAAATTATCAGAGAATCGATCATGAATTTTCAGCGAAGGAAAATGATTTAAGAATGCCAAGAACGGACATTTACAACCATCTTGCTGCATCACCTTTGTTCAGACTGAGCGGGTCAAGCCCAACAGAACAACATCATTTCCACTTGGACAGACTCATGGACTATGCAAGTGCAATGCAAAAGAAAACACTAAAGCTAATCATCATGAGAATATTGAGATAATAAATTCAGCAACGTTAAATAAAATCAATTGCAATGCATGCTTGACTGGACACGACACAATAGACTTTAGTGCACTTCATCCTTTTTTGTCAGCTACTCACTTTTTCACTGACCGACATTTACTTCACTCTACTGGACCTCCACTTAATGATGCCCCTTCATACGGGGTGTTCATCTCAGTCTTGTCCAGATTAGGGAATGACTTTCATCAAGGAGAGGACTTAGAGAGTGTTTTCGATCATAAGTCCTCGACAACGCTTTCAGGCTCATTATCGGGCAGACTAAGGGAATTCGTTCTACCTTAAGTCCTCAACAACACAAGTCAACAAGAAGTACCGGTTCATAATATCAACCGATATTCCAACACATATTTAGGAGTTCAACACAAGCATCATCATCATGGTATGCCAAGCAAAATAACGGATACCATAACGAAACCGCACTATCCTTACCTGTTTGGCTTTATAGTTGATGAACTCTTCGCTTCCTGATTTTCTCGGCAATGGAATCGCCTACCAAATAAATTTCTTTCTTGTTAGACAACACTAAAATACAAAACACACCTACCTTATCTCCCCCTCCCTTACCGCTTATTTGTTTTTCGCTTATTACGGCTAATCCATTAACCGGATTTGCCCTAACCCATAAGGTGCATTACCCGCACCTTATGTGCCCATCTAACCTCAATTCTATTCCTTATACTTCTTACTGCTTAACCAAAAGTTTCCATAAGATTCGTCCCCGGGTGTGGAAAATTATGAAAACACCCCTGGCTATAGGTAAAATTACCTAAACACCCCCTGTCGACTTTTGCACCAATAAACACTCCCAATTGGCTCAATTTCCTTTTTAATATAAAGCAAACTGATGTTTTTACTGAAAAGTCATTTGATGAAATTTTCACTCGAAAACCCCACCCGGATAACCAAACCGAGCGTTAGGGAACCAATTTTGTCAAAAATAATAAACAGCTTCCAAATATCATGAAAATTTATACACTGAAGCACCTCAGCTTCATGAAGTTTTAGTAAAATGTTTAGATTAAATTACATTCATTTGATATTTTTAAAAATTTGAAATCCTATTTTAAGGATAAATATTTTAACATTGTTAGAAAACTTAGAAAAATTCCAAAATTTTATTGTATTCAGATCTTTCAAAAATAATAGGAGTTTAGCTTTTGTGTTTGGCCAAATTCTATCTTACAACCACGTTTCAACAATGAAGTTTGAAATGAATTAGAGGTGTAGGCTTTTAGCGACATTTATAGTCACTACTCATCACTTTTGGGTCAAATTTACACTTTTTCATCTCTTTCCACACACCAAGTTACATTTTTTCAGGTTTGCATGCCCAAAAATATTTCCCCTTCTTCACTTATACATGCATTTTATACTAACTTATCTCATTACCTATTTAATTCCACCTCAAATTCCATTTCAACCACTTGGATCTCACTTTGTTTCCACCTATCTAATTTCATAATTTCATTTAACATGGAATATATCATAACATAATCAATTCAACCCTAATTCCCATCAAGAACACCTATCAAAACACCAAGACACACACACACACACACACACACACACACACACACACACACACACACAGAGCTGATTTTAACCTCACTTTGAAGACCCATAATTTCTTCGTTTCTTGGCAAAAATACCTTATGTTTGTTGCGATCTCTTCCTTTCTTCCCCTTCTATAACTTCTCTGTTCATTCTTTCACAAAATTCTTTCTCAATTTTTCTCAAATTCCCCCTCAACCAGCTACCTCGCACAACTTCGCGCACTGCATGCTGATTTTTTTTTCTAACTTTGGCAGTCCATTGCTTATTCAATTTATGTCCAAATCGATCTATGTTTCTTGGGTTTTCTTCCTCTCTTGTTTTTCTGTGACTTCTCAGCTGAAGTTATCTCGTGATTTTTTTTTCTGTATTTCCCGTGATTCTCCCTTAAACAGCTGTCCAGGGTAAGTATTTCCCCATGCCACCTCATCCTCCACTTATCTCTTTATGCACACACTCCACCTCTTGGAAATGAGAGGTGTCATTCCCTTTTGTGTGTGGATGTCTTTGACAGCCACAAAATCAGACCACCCTTTTTTTTAAAATTTATTTATTTATTAATTATCAACAACAAGGATATTACAATGGTGATACTTTTTGTAGGAAGCTTGACAATGTCCTTGTTAACAACACTTGGATCTCTAAATTTTCTAAATCTGAAGTGGTATTTCAACCTAGAGGTATCTTTGATCATTCGACCATTCTCATTCACTCTCTTGTCAAAGTTGACAAGGTGCCCACACCATTTAAATCTTTTGATACGTGAGCCAATCATCATAAGTTTTTATCTTTGGTTGCTGAAGTGTGGGGCATGCTAGGGGTACTTTCGTACAACTCCATGAGCTCAAGTGTATTGGACACGGGCCAGCACCACGAGGAGCCCAAGATCACATCAGAGACCCTCGCTCTCCTATCTAGACCCAAGTCAAAAATAATCCTACCAGCAAGGGTAGGAAAGATAGGACCTATCAGATGCCACCAATCAAACCACTTAGATATTCTACTACCATCCCCAACTATATACCGGGAGAAAGAGCAAATCATATCCCTAACCATGAGAATTGTACGCCAAGACCAGTTACAATCACTGGGAATCAGAATATTGGACTTAACCCACCGCGGCTGAAGGGAGTCCGACCTGAAAGAAATGATGGACCAAATGTGCCTAGAGATTATAGCAAAGTTCCACACCTCAATCTTCTTAATATCCGGCCACCCTCTTCCTCAGGACAACATAAATCAACCCAAGCCACCTTGGCTCCCGTGGTACAGAGCCCCGTACCCTTCCAGAGGAAAGCTCAAAATATTCTCTCCATCTCTAGTATCAATTTCTTTGGAAGGATAAAAACTGAAGCCCAGTAAACCAGGATAGAAAACAAGACTGATCTAATCATTCCCATGGATCCTTAGATTACCATGGGAATGATTATCCTAATTTGAGGCCAAAAAATCAGTTCTTCAGCCAAAGTGATTGGAGGCACACGTTCTATTTCAGCACTTGGCACGAGTTTTGATTGACCTAGGTTCATCACATTCTTATGTAGCTCAACATTTTTGTGCATCGTTTGGGTAAGAAACCTGAGAGTTTACCATATGAATTTGTGATAAGTATACCTATAGGGGACTCCTTACTTAGTGATGTTATATACAGACCACACCTAGTAATAGTGTGTGGTAAGGGACCTAACGTTGATTTTATACTTTTATCCCTTTAGAATTTGGATGTCATTCTTGGTATAGACTGACTATCTCAACATCATGCTAATGTTGATTGTCATATAAGAGTGTTGCTTTTGATAAGTTGGAACAAAGGATACTGAAATTTGTTGGGGATAAAGAGCTTTCTTCAACACTTATTATCTCAGCTACTCATGCTCGTAAGTTTCTTTCAAGGGTTGTGTAGGGTACCTTTGTTATGCAATTGATCACAGTAAGAAAGAGCAAAAAATTGAAGACATTTCAGTTGTTCGTGAGTTCAATAATGTGTTCCCTGATGATATAAAAGCTCTACCCCTTGATCGAGAATTTGAATTTGTTATTGAGTTACTATTAGGAACAAGTCCGATTTCTAAAGCTACATAAAGAATGGTTGCAACATAATTGAAAGAGTTGAAAGTTAAGTTGCAAGAACTTCTAGATAAAGGCCTTATTCAGCCAAGTGTATCGCCTTAGGGTGTTCCCGTATTGTTCGTTAAAAAGAAAGATGGTGCATTGATTATAATCACCATGTGAATATGAGGAACAAATATTAGAGATGTCAAAAGGGACTGGCCACTTGCGATCACCCTGACCTGGCCTTATATGTGAACAGTGCAGGCCTTATGGCGTAGGGCCACGGGCTAGGTTGAAGAATGAGGCAAAAAGGCTAGCCTGGCCCTAAAAAGGCCTGGGGTCAAGCCCTAAAAAATGGCCTGACCCAAAATCAGCCCTTTCTTAGGCCCGACCCAAATAGCCAGGGTCTGGCCCGGTTTGAATTTTTTGTCTTTCCTTCCAACAGTCATATTTTTGCAAAATTTTACTTTTACACCCCCCAAACAGCTATATAATGTCTACTTTAGGGGGTATTTTCGTCCAACAAGGTTCCAACACTTTTTTATACACTTTTACCCAATAACTATAAACAGCTAGTTTTCAGGGCAATTTCGTCTTTTGTGAACTTTGGAGAATCTAAAAATTCACTTCTCCTTTTCACATCTTTCACACCAATCTTCTATCTCTCTATCTAAATTCCACAAGCTTTCCTACCATTCTCATTTGTTACTAAGTACTAACCCTCTCAAATTTTCAATTACAAGTATTTTTTTAATAATTTACTACTTTTATTCCTTTCCATTTAATTATTCTTACTAGTTTTATTTTTCATTCTTGTCAAAAAATTTAAGCATCAAATATATCTCGATTATTTAGATCACGTAGCAAATGTGCAGCAGCAGCACCACCACCACCACAAGCATCAGAATTTCAAGATCTACCACTAATGGGTATAGATATACAAGCCAATTGACAATTTAACCAAAACATTCCAGATTTTGAATATACACCTTTACAATAAACCTATCATTTTAGTCAAGGACGCAGATCAATTGGCGACACTATTACTCTAGGGCAGAGTTTTTTCCTAATGAGCGGTCATTATGGTGAAGGACCGAGCAATCCTGCCGCTAGTCCTCCATAAGTCCAAAACGAAGAAGAAAAAAAAGAGAAGAAAGCTTTGTGTTGGAATAATTTTGAGGATATTATGGTTGATGGCGTTCGAAAAGCTCAATGTAAGTATTGTGATAAATTATTTTCGTGTGGAAGTGGTAGTGGACATCCTAATAGGCATTACTCTCTATGGGCACCTAATCAAGGCCATATTGATTCTAGCCAGATGCAATTATCTTTTGACGATAAGTTATTTATTTATAATCAGCGAGACAAAGAGAAGGTCTTGCTGAATTTATTACTCACACCCTTCGGTAGCCTCCCAATACCCTAGAAATCTCCTTTGCGGCAGCCCTATCTCTCACAACCATAACCAAATCTCACAGCTTCTCATGCATCACTGTGGCACTCCCATAAACCATGGTAATTTATGCTCACGGCTATACACCCAGCCCCTTAATCCTATAATTCAGTGAATAATATTAGAGAGAAAAGGGCTAGAAACTTACCACAATATTCTACACAATTCGCCGTTCTGTTTCCTTTCGTCGCTCCCTCTCTCTACCTCTCTCTCTCTACCAAAAATCTGAAGAACAAGATGGAACGGCTGCTCTCCTAACATATGTAAATATATAAAACTTTAAGTGGAAATTTACCAAGACCCCCCTAAAGTTTTGATAATTTTTTAATATTCACCCAAAACATTTTTTTTTATCATGAAAAGGCCCACAATAACTATTGATGATGAAATAATGCAATAGAAACTTTAACGGGTATTACATAAACCCGCTACACTAATCGTCGCTAATAGTCGCTAATTAAAATACCGATGCTAAGTTAAAAGATATCGTCGCTAAAAGTTTTCAAAATATCATTTACGCTAATTGCCACTGGTACCTCAATCAATATAACTTATAATTGCCACCTTTAAATTATAACTTATGGTTCCTAAAATTTAAGATAGCCGGTAAACTTATAACTTTGGTCGCGCTAATCGACGCCAAATGTTGTATATGAAAATCGCTGCTAAAAATTAAATCAACTGACTAGACAATATCACGGTTTGGGGTGTTACATTTTCCCCCACTTATAAAAATTTTGTTCTCAAAATTTTATTTATGATATTTTGGTCCTTAAAATATTTAACCAATTCCTATAAGCAATCACACATTCAGGCCCCAAATCAATTGATGTGCCCATTACGCTTTCGCTATGCAATCTCATATCTGGTCAGTACTACAGTTCAACTAAGGTATTAAGTTTTCTTAACCCTCTTGTCGAAACCTAGGCTTCCCCCACACGCTTCTAAAGTCTATAGAATCATATACCTATGCTCTGATACCAACTGTAACATTCCAGAATTTTTGGGACGTTAGACACTCGCTCGATCACTCACACTGACAACAATAATACCTCAAACACAACCAATTAAATATTGCCACAAGTTGTTAGGGAAACTAAACCATTAATCATAATTAGTAAAAAATTCACCCACACAGGGGCTCTGATGATAAATACTAAGATCGAATCTCTTTCTTACACTCGGCTATAATCCATTCTCAGGCAAACTAATGTTGGCTGTCACTGCGTTAAGGAAGTCAAACGAGAATGAGCTTTTAAGAGCCCAGCAAGTTCGATCAAAGATTTAAAAACAACAACGATTCGGATAAGTTTTCACATACAGTCAGATGATAGTTCTTAAAAGGATTTTCAAATAAAACAAAACATTTTGATATAGACGAACGATTCCAACAATTTTACATTCAAGTCAAATAACATCTTTTCGAAGAATATTTAAATGAACCATAGTTATTTCGATATAAACATAGGGACGATTATCAACTCAATCCCTCAATTTAATAGTCATTTAAAACGCTTCAGGTATAATAAAACATAAATAGATAACATTGAACATAAGGAGTACACTATAGGAAAGCCACTTCGGAGTGCTCGATACACTTTATATATGCATATTACACAAACTAGTTCATTTAGGTACTAGCTTAACCGAACTAACAGACCATCTTTATAACTCTAACAATACACACCATCCTTATAACTCCCAGGATTACTAACTCATGTCGACATTTAGAAGAAATAAATACAATTGAAAATGCTTTACCATAATCGAATCAAAATATTTTTATATCAATCATAAAAATCAGAGTTCAATGAAGTTTGTAAAGCTGTCATAATAAAATAATTGAAATCAGAGCAATGAAATAGGGTTATAAGAGAAAATCCTTACCTCGATCTAAGCTATGCAATGCTATGTAACCTCGATCAAAGTCATCTGAATCAACCTAGATTGTCAATTTTAATTTATTAGAAAACAATCTACTTATTATTTTACCATAAATCTAATAAACAATCTACACTATAAACCTAATATCAACTACCCACAACGTGCTCATTCTTAACCCCGAAAACCACGCAGCTCAAAGTGGGTCCTGCACACGGCCAACCTAATAAAAAATTCTATGTACTCCTTAATGCGTAATAATATCCCAAATTCGTAATAAATTATAACAAAATATTGTTATTGCTTAAAACATTATAAAAAGTCAAAATATAAATTTTTTGAATATTTTTAAATTAAAATAATTTCTTTAAATACAATAAAAACCCATAAATGACCATAATTGCTTCTAGCTGAAAATAAAGTCCCATAATTTTTATAACAGCTTGAAAATATGTATAAAAAAATATAGAAATTGATATCAGAATTTAAAAGGCATTAATAATTTGGCTAAAACCAAGGCGATATGGTAATGATAATAAATCAACTCCAAAAATCATCAAAAGTTTATTATATTGGGACTTCTTTATACTATAAAAACATTACTCAAATTTTTTCAGAACTTTCTCGTGAGTTTTAAGGACTCCAAATGATTTTATAAATATGAAATTAGAGAAAATATTAAAAATACATACAATTTCAAAAAATTATAAAATTTTACACGAAATTCTAATATAGCCTAAAGTATTACACTTTAAAATTTCACGTTCTAACAATCACTGTACACAATCCAATACTCACCTCGTACTTAACGCTAACGCGTGGTACATCTGTGCTTACACAAGGTAGTACCAGCTGTTGTGACTCAAATACCCACTTCACCCTCTTCTTCTTCCCCTTGTTCTCTGCACCCACAAACTCTAGTGCACTCAACAGACCCACAAACAGACATATACACACAAGCATACACTGAAACACACACACACACACACACACACACACACATACATACAAGCACACATTCACTACACAACATATCTCACATCTCCCACACCCACTGCCTCATGGCAGTGGGTCTTTTCTTTTCTTTTTTTTCAATGACTACATATTTTGCTTTCTCGAAAAAGCTTTAAATCAATATAGCAGGCTTTAACTTTGGAGTTGTACTTTAAAATAAGAAAGTACATCATCTTTTCAAAGCCATCCAATGTAGACATCACCACCTGTTTATAAGAGTACTATCTGCAGCTGAGCTTTGCCTCTAAGATGTCTTTGGAAATCACATTGTTTACATTTTACATTTAGATGTTAATAGATGGCTGCTTATCACCATGCTTGACACTGTGAGTCCAACTGATACCTACTGCCATAGCCAAATACTCACGCTTACCCATTACACACAGAGATTCACACACACACACACACATATATATATATATACACATACACACACACACATATATATATATATACACACACACACACACTACATGTACACATATACTCTTACATGTGCACAAACACACCCGCGCACAGCACACTCCTTCACACACACACGCACACCCGCGCGCACACACACGCGCATATTCACTAAACACACACAGTTGGTTACACAACACACCTTAATTCTACCCACATCTACTGCCTCACGGCCATGGGTATTCTCTTGTTTTCTTTTCTCTGTTTTGCACGCTACACACACACACACACACTTATACACAAACACAATACACAAACACTTACTCACACACACACACACACATGCACCCAGCAGTTACACACACATATTCTTGCAACCACACTTATATACACACACATACACTCCCAACACCGCACAACAGCTCCATGTTGCTGCTTCTCCCTTTTCATGCACACACCCCACACAAACACACACAAAACCAAGCTTACGGCACATACAAAAACCCATATTACACACACATAAACACTTACAAAACACATGGGTATATCGCCTTACGGAAATACCCTTTTCCATGGCTGCGGTGCAGCCCCTCACTCACACCCTTCGGTAGCCTCCCAATATCATAGAAATCTCCCTTGCGACAGCCCTATCTCCCACAACCGTAACCAAATCTCACAACTCCTCATACATTACTGTGGCACTCCCCAAAACCCATGACAATTTAACTCACGGCCATACACCCAGCCCCCTTAATCTCATAATCCATTAAATAATATTAGAGAGAAAAGGGCTAGAAACTTACCGCAATATTCTATGCAATTCGCTGGAGAAATCTTCTTCCGTTTCCTTCTGTCGCTCTCTATACCTCTCTCTCTCTACCGAAAATGTGAAGAACAAGATGGGAACGCTACTCTTCTAACATATGTATGTATATAAAAGTCTAAGTGGAAATTTACTAAAAACCCAAGTTTCGATAGTTTTTCAATATTCACCAAAAACTTTCTTTTATTTTGAAAAGGCCCACAATAGCAATTGATGATAAAATAATGCAATAGAAACTTTGACGGGTATTACATAACCCCGCTACACTAATCGTCGCTAACAGTCGCTAATTAAAATACTGATGCTAAGTTAAAAAATATCGTCACTAAAAGTTTTCAAAATATCGTTTGCCCTAATTATCACTAAGTACCTCAATCAATATCATTTATAAATGCCACCTTTAAATTATAACTTATGGTTCCTAAAATTTATGATAGCTGGTAAAATTATAACTTTGGTCACGCTATTTGACGCTAAATGTTGCGTACAAAAATCGTAGCTAAAAATTAAATCAACCGACTAAACAATATCACAGTTCGAGGTGTTACATTCTCCCCCACTTATAAAAATTTTGTTCTCGAAACTTCACTAATGACAGTTTGGTCCTCGAAATATTAAACCAATTCCTATATGCAATCCTACATCAATGCCCCAAACCAAAAGATGTACCCACTACGCTTTCGCTGCGCACTCTCATATCTAGTCACTACTACGGTTCAACTAAGGTATTAATGTTTTTCTAACCATCTTGTCGAAACCTAGGCTTTCCCTCTACACGCTTCTAAAATTTGGTCATGCTAATCGATGCTAAATGTTGCATACGAAAATCGTAGTTAAAAATTAAACCAACCGACTAGACAATATCACGGTTTGGGGTGTTACATAGAGGTGTCAAATGGGCCGGGCTTGGGCCGGCCTAGCTCAAGCCCATCGGGCCTCCAGTAAATCGGGCCGGGGCCAGGCCAAGGGGGCTGCCAAACAGGCCGGGCCGGGCCTGATTCTGGGGATATCTGGGCCCGGTCCAAGCCCAGGCACTAGGTCCAACATTTAGGGCCGGGCTTGTTAGTTTTTTTTTATATTTTTTTTGGCATTTTCTTGTTATTCAAGGTAAGGGTTTTTTTTTAATTATGGTAATTTACTGTTAGGGATGCTTTATTAAAGCGTCCCTAATAGCAATCAACGCTTTACTACAAATCTATAGCGACAAGAGTTAAAAAGATTGATGTGTAAGAATATGTTTTACGGTATATGGTAAGACTAATTCAATATACTAAATCAACAAGTTTGGCTTCAAAAAGGTTCTCAATAATGATAAATTCTCAAAGGGACATGAAGTAACAAATATCATCATCATAAAGATAAAAGCCAAATTGTCAAGAAAAACTTCATCCCAAAAGATGGGGGTGGGCACGCGACAGTGCTACCCCTCCCCTTCGCCACTGGCTTCAGGTTCATTGTGTGAGGCTATGCAATGCACATCCGTTGATGGAGCTTAAAAGTCGAGGACAAAGCTACTCTTCTTGGTAAAACTTACACTTAAAAGGAAATACCTTTTGAATCTTCTTTATGCAATCTCTCTTTTAAACCAAATTTTGGGCAATCCGAACATTAGAACTGGAATTAGGTTCGATTATCTGAAGCCCATGGTTGGGCACAAAACAATATCTGTGCTGAAATAGAGCAGATTCCAAGTTCCAGCCCACTCAAATTGTAACATAAATTGACAAAATATAGCAAATGTGGGGTACACGATGCATTGAGGTCAGCAATTTCAATACATAAAGATGTTGGAAATCTACTCGATCCCATGACCACTATATTTATAAAGAAAAAAAATCAAAGACTTTAAGATTTGTTATTATTCTTCGCATTACTTAAATCTTCAGTACTGTTTAGGGGGGGGGGGGGAAAGGGGAGAAGAGTGGAATTTCAAAACTAAAGAGGGGGGCCAGAACCGGGCTGGGCCAAACTCGGGCCTGGCCCGGGCTTTTTTCTGGGAAATGCAGGCCTGGCCCAGGCCCTAGGCCCTAAAAGGCCGGGGCGGCACTGTTCATGAAAGGGCGGGCTGGCCCGGCCCATTTGACAACTCTAGTGTTACATAGAAGTATTCTTACTTTTGATGTCTGGAAATCTCCTTTTACTCTAATTAGTTATGCTTTTGTGATAGCCCATTGGATTGATTTTGATTGGACTATGGACAAGAGAATCATCAGTTTTAAACTCTTTTCCTATCCGCATGATGCAGTTAATGTTGCTAATATTATAAACTGTACATGTAACACGTTTAAAATAAAAGGACAAGATTATGAGTCTTAATTTTGATAATGCTTCTAAGAAAATAATTGATGTTCAAGTCTTAAAGGAGAGGCTTTGAAATGTACTTGATGGTAAATTATTTCATGTTCCATATGTTTGCCATAAATTAATTTAATAGTTCAAGATAGTTTAGCTGCTACAGGTTATATATTTTTTTTTCACAAAATGAGGGGTATGTTTGGGTCTGAGGATACAACAATTTTAAGCTTCCTGAGTCCAATATAATTTGCCTCGTAGGAGATCATTTACAGATTTCTTGCATACGTGGAACTCTACATATCATATGCTTTTACATGTTTGGGTATACAAAGAACTGTATATCCACTGCCTACTAAGCTTGTACCCACAATGCTTGCCAAGTCACGTGGAATGACAGATGTCTGCACAGCTATCTGAATTTTTGGAGGTGCTTTACACGTCTACCAATTTATATCTGGTACGTACTATCGCACTTCCCCTATCGCTATTGTAAAAATTCTAAAAATTGCTACAATGTTAATGAAATGTCGATATATAGGACCCTTCCAGGAAGTTGTAGAACAAATAGACATTAAATTTAATAAACATTTGGAAGAATTGCTTGTTGTTTTTACTATCGCCACTTGTTTGGATCCTAGGTTAAAGTTTCATGGTATGAATGAATGGCTCGATAGTAAAAATATCAAGACAAATGTGCTGCACTAATGAGGCCACAACCTATCTTACAAAGAAAGTGGGTACGATATTTGAAGATCTGTATAACCTATATCAAAATTCCACTAACGTGTGTGGACGAGCTACATCGTCGAGCAATGAAATATATTATGGATCATATTTTAAGGTCTTTGAACATCTAGTGGCAAAATAAGTACCCGCGAAAGGTATTTCTAGTTCTGCAGATTCGTCTACCTTTTCTTCTTTTAATGAAATTCGTTTATATGTAAATACTAATCGTTATTCTTGTTTACCAATGGAAGAGAAGATCAATTTTAATTTGTTAACTTTTGAGAAACAAAATGAAAAAATTTACAAAACTTTATCGCAAATTGCCTGGGATGTACTATCAGTGCAAGCCTTGAACGGCTGCTTCAAAGTTAGCATTTTCAGCAAGCGGGAAGGTGTTGGATGAAAGAAGGAGTCGTCTTATGTCACAACCCAAACCCACGGGCAGGCCCACGAGCTAGATCCGTGACCAGCCACAGACCCAATAGACTCCAATCGAACGCTCTGCCAGGCCTTACTCTCTTAAACCAACATATGCTGCAACAGAAATTAAAAATTCTCCAAAACTCTAATTACATGTTCATGTTTTCATTTGAATACATCACTCATACTAAAACTTTATCATAACTCCGAATGTCAACTAGAGTTGTCAAATGGGCCGGGCGGCTCGCGGGCTGGCCCTACCTGGCCCCTTTCTGGCCCGGGCTGGCCCGGCCCCTTTGATGAACAGTGCTGGCCTGGCCCTAAAAGGCCAGGCCTACATTTTCCAGAAAAAAGCCCGGGCCCGGCCCGGCTCGGGTCTGGCCCGGTTCAGGCCCCCCTTTTTTCTTTTGAAATTCCACTTTTCCCCCTTTCCCCCCAACGGATTTATTTTCCTTTTTCCCCCTAAATAGTACTGAAGATTTAAGTAATGCGAAGAATAATAACACATCTTAATGTCTTTGATTTTTTTTCTTTATAAATATAGTGGTCATGGGATCGAGTAAATTTCCAACATCTTTATGTATTGAAATTGCTGACCCCAATGCATCGTGTACCCCACATTTGCTGTATTTTGTCAATTTATGTTACAATTTGAGTGGGCTGAAACTTGGAATATGCTCTATTTCAGCACAGATATTGTTCTGTGCCCAACCATGGGCTTCAGATAATCGAACCTAATTCTAGTTCTAGTGTTCAGATTGCCCAAAATTTGCTTTAAAAGAGAGATTGCATAAAGAAGATTCAAAAGGTATTTCCTTTTAAGTGTAAGTTTTACCAATAAGAGTAGCTTTGTCCTCGACTTTTAAGCTCCATCAACGGATGTGCATTGCATAGCCTCACACAATGAACCTGAAGCCAGTGGCGAAGGGGAGGGTAGCACTGTCGCGTGCCCACCCCCATCTTTTGGGATGAAGTTTTTCTTGACAATTTGGCTTTTATCTTTATGATGATGATATTTGTTACTTCATGTCCCTATGAGAATTTATCATTATTGAGAACCTTTTTGAAGCCAAACTTGTTGATTTAGTATATTGAATTAGTCTTACCATATACCAAAAAACATATTCTTACACATCAATCTTTTTAACTCTTGTCGCTATAGATTTGTAGTAAAGCATTGATTGCTGTTAGAGACGCTTTAATAAAGCATCCCTAACAACAAATTACCATTAAAAAAAAAACCCTTACCTTGAATAACAAGAAAATGCCAAAAAAAAATAAAAAAAAAAAATTGGGCCCGGGCCCGGCCCTAAATGTTGGGCCTAGGGCCTGGGCTTGGACCGGGCCCAGATATCCCCAGAACCAGGCCTGGCCCGGCCCGGCCCAGTTGGCAGCCCCTTGGCCCGGCCCCGGCCCGATTTGCTGGAAGCCCGATGGGCTTGGGCTGGGCCGGCCCAAGCCCGGCCCATTTGACATCTCTAATGTTAGCAACTAAAGCTAAATCGACAATCTAAATATTTAGCGAGACATTCCATGAAGTGTTCGAAGCTTCGCACCAAATTGTCTCTTCCTATGCTCCTCACCATCACCTTACTTTCAACCTGAAATGATAAGTAAGTGATGAGCTTCCACATGCTCAGTAAGTAACCAATGATTCAACCAGGTGGACCATGGCATGCCAGAAAATAATGCACTTTAAAAAATCATAGCAACATTTGAATCTAAAATCATAAAGTAATTATCCAGTAAATGAAATATAGTACATGAAATAAAACTGAGGTTTAAAATCACTAGCACAAAACTCATGACAACCAGTTCAATCCAACATTAGATCAAACGATATGCTGCGGTCAGTGTACAGGCCCCACTGACTAGTGCCCACAATCCCTACTCCTTCCAGGGATAAGTATTATTCGGTCAAGGTATGCGCCACCCCTGACTAGGGCCCACAATCCCTACCCCTTCCTGGGATAAATATAATTTGTGGACGCAAGGGCGAACCACAAGCAACTGTACTGTGCATCAATGTACATGCCCTGTTGACGAGGGCCTGAAATCCAACTTTTCCCCATTGGATAAAACTGAATCACCTTTTGATTCATCGTAAACACAACCACTCATCAACTGATGATCAAACCATCCCCACGCTCAATTTGAAAATTTTTAAATTGTTCAATATTCACAATAACGTCAAATTTCAAAACTTCTCATTTCCATCAAACATTTCAAATCTAAGGTCCATAATAATTTCTACACAAAATATCATTTACGTGCTGGTCCAGATTTTAACGAGAAATAAACTACTAAAAAGCTTTTAGGCAAATCAAGCTATAGCAGTTAAACACAATTAAAACAATCAAAGCTGATAAATACCACTTTTTGACAATAGGTAACAAATACTCTATGTACAAAAATACTAGTTGAATCAAGGGTCACTTAACTGATGCTACACATTCCACATATCAAAATCTCCGAAGCGACGATCATGCCATTACATCCGGCTCAAGAACCTTTAATGCCATTCTTTTCCTCTTTATATCTCTTTACGTGCTTTAACCTGAAAGCATCATCGGTCAACACCATATCCTTTTTCTACCGAACCTGAATAACAAACCACACAGATTTCATTCATTTTCGCTCGAGCAAGCCTAAGTATTAGGTTTCTCTTAAGTGAGTAAAAGTTTAGCCGACCGTCCCTCGACTTTTGTATGATTACCTATTTGCCCACAGTGCCTAAAGTACCTTATCCACCTAGATATAACCCAAAAGAGTCCTTTTTAAACCACTGATGGGTATTTCGAACATGAACGGTCTTTTCCGAAATTTCTCGCCCGGAACCTTAAATTGCTCATTAAATTGAGCGCTAAGGTGTCTATTTTAAAATATATTAGAATAGCACTGAAATACCATAAAATTTTAGACATTCTAGTGTCTCTATAAGTTCGGCTCACTATAAAATTTCCGGGTAGAAATGAGCTTGTTTGCTATACCAAACAATTCAAAATCCGTTTTCAAAATAAAATTGTTTTAGGCTCTTCCCATGTCCAAAAAAATCTATGACAATTCCACGTCGAAGGTTTTCATAAAAATAAAGGGGGTTTTAGTTTGGTACTTTGTCTAAATTAGTTTTTATGTGGCTTTTAAAAATCAAAGTAGGGGCTGCCCGCTAAAAATTTACTCTACATTATCTTCTTCCTCGAGAAAATCTAACGCTAACCCTAATTGCTACTCTATCTTCTCTTTCTTGTGAAACACACCCACCACCCAGTAATGGCACACAAACAAAAACATCAATCTCATACAAGAGATGACACTTAAAATACCCAACAAGGATGAATTCGAGAGAAAAGGGTAATAATTATACTTGATAGAAATCAGTCCGAGTAAAAAACTAACATTTTGGGCCTGAAAATAATCTCAAAAGAACTTGACTCCTTCTACAAAGTTTTAGATCGTGAAAAAATACACGGTTTAGGATTTTGAATCACCTAAATTGGATATAGAATCATAAAGTTAGGGCTAGCCAAAACCTAAACAGGAAATCTATCTGATTTTGAGAAAACGTTATATTCCGATCTGAAGATGATGTCAAATGGATACAAACTCTTCTACAAAGTTGAAGATCGTAAAATTACAGAATTTAGGATTTTGAATCACCTAAATTGGATATCGAATGATAAAGTTAGGGCTAGTCGAAACGGGAAATTTTTCTCTGATTTTGAGAAAACATTATTTTTCGATATGAAGATGATATCAATTGGATACATCTTCTTCTACAAAGTTGTAGATCGTGAAAAGTTACACGATTAGGCTTTTGAATCGCCTAAATTGGATATTGTATGAAACAGTTACGACTTATAAAAAATCTGGATGTATGCTCAATACAGGAATTCGGGATTTTTTTTATCTATAGTTTCTCCTAGGGATTTTAGGTAAGAATGAGAAGAACATATATGGGATGGTTGATCCTATAAGCCACATTATATATTCGCTCTAAATTGTTTTAACTAAAGTGCCCCCAAAACTTTAGTTTTGTTTCGTTTTGTTTTTTAATTCACCCAAAACTGTTTAATATTACGAAAAGACCCTAAAACTAATTAGGTCAAAGTTAGAACAAATTTTTTGATAAAATGAAAAGTTTTGGGTGTTACATTCTCTCCACCTTTAAAGAATTTCATCCCCGAAATTTATACTTCTAAGATCGTTGCTCTTCACCATTTTCGATCACAACACTCCATCAGCATGCACTTTATATTTCCACATTCTTAGCTTGAACCTATGGAATCATCACTTACACTCTAACGGTCCTAGAACTTCAAGAGAACACATTACCTTTCCAAAAATGCCCAAAGTCTCAACGCTCTATACATACCGACCAAAGACTTCCAAAAGCTCTATCTAACTACCATGATACATGCTGTCGACAACTTTGGTTATGTCTTTCGCCAACGGTAATTACATTTTTCCTTGCCATCATAAGCCAGCTCCATCAATATATTTAAAATTCTTATTATATTATATATAACATCCAAAACATAGGTCAACAATGGAAATCACAATCTCAACAACTTCAAAATGTCTCTCCCATTACCATACTACAGACTTCAGATTATAACTTTAGATTTCATAACCCCAATCGACAGGATAATTCCCTAAAATCCATCACATATAAAGGTATGACTTAAAAAGAAAGACCCAAATTTTATATATGTACATTTCTAAAATACCGTTAATGTTAATTGTCGCTAAAGATTTTAATTATAGCGTCTCCCCAAATTTGATGCTATAAGCCGCTCAAAATATTATAACAATGCTAGTTAAGAGTTCGTCGCTAAAAGTAAATCGATGTTAAGAGAAATAATAATAGTAATAATTCGACGTTAAAAAGTTAAATTGTCCCATAAAAATATATCAAAATTTTCGGGGTATTAACTCTCCCCCACTTATAAAAACTTCATCCCCGAAATTTATGTGCCTAAGATTTTTGTCCTCGAATATTATACTCTTAATCATGTCTTATTTCTAGCATAAACGGTCATAGACCTAGATACATTTAGACATTTGACAAACCACCCAAATACAATTTCAAACATCTTCACAAAGTAGGTCCGCTAAAGGCCTAGAAGCACAACACCGATAGATTTGCTCTTAACACACTTTAACCCCCCGTTGAAGATTACCTCAAATATCAATACTCTTTAGTCACAAGCTGTACCATGCTAGAACATCTTAACATTTAACTCTGTCTCCACTTATCCTCTTAAATCATGTAAATGGTGAGAATGGTCGCTAAAAATGAAAGCAAATTCATACCAGGTTATTGTAAGCCTAGTTCGGGACCAAAATATTACATTCTGCTCTTGCTAAAACATTCTCGGCCTCGTATTTCACGGTACTTACAATGCCCAGGCACTACATTTTCACTATGTAACTCTCAGTAGCCAACATCATAATAGCGGAGCAAGGCTTAAACTCTGTGCCAAAATTCTTGTCCTACAAATACCCAACGATTTATTTTCAAGTGGTAACATCAAGCTCAAACTTATCGAATCATCATTTGTGCTCAAACGGTAATAGAACCTCACGAACTTGATGACCTTGATGTTTAATAACTTAGTTATTATTCCAAATATACTTAAATTTAAAACCTATGTTTAAAAGATTATTACTATTAACTAATTAACGTTTGAAAATTCACAATCGCATAAAACTAATTCCTTAAGGGACCCTCCCTTCAAATTTCTCATGTCTCAAACCTCAAGAGGCACATTATTTCCAAAGTCCCAAACCCTCTAACCTCAAGCGACAACATTCACAATCGTCATCGAGTGCACATATAACCTCAAAAATACGAGTCAAGAAAGCAGCTTCAGTAAAATTCATAACAGCTTCAAGCAAGTCACCATACTACAAGATTTCAGATTATAAACTAGGATTCTATAACCCAACGAACCGGATATCAGTACTCAACCTCAAAATGATAATGTCTTGGATAGAACGAAGCTCACTGAACTATATTTACTCCATTCCAAACTCAACCAATTTAATAAGTTTCTAATTATCATGCTTCCGCTACGCTTTTCAGATAACATATCAAATTATACTTCTCGCACAATCTATACTAAATAGTAGCAAGCTTAACTTCTAGCATATGGTGCACTAAAGTACTAAGCAGTTGTCACATATGCCTTTCACCCTAAAGGATCTAACCTTAAGTTCTAACCTCCACTCTCGTCGGCCTAGTTACGAGTTTATAGAATCAAATACCAATGCTCTAATACCATTGCTGTCATGACCCGAACCCACGTGTAGGCCCGCAAGCTAGATCCGTGACCTGCCGCAAACCCAATAGACTCCAACCGAGGGCTCTGCCAGGCCTTACTCGCTAAAATCGACATATGCTGCAGCGGAAATTAAAACTTCTCCAAAACTCTAATTACATGTTCATGTTTTCATTTGAATACATCACTCATACTAAAACTTTTTCATAACTCCGATTGTCAACAACTAAAGCTAAATCGACAATCTAAATATTTAGTAGGACATTCCATGCAGTGTCCGAAGCTCCGCACCAAATTGTCTCTTCCTATGCTCCTCACCATCACCTTACTTACAACCTGAAATGATAAGTATGGGATGAGCTTTCACGTGCTCGGTAAGTAACCAATGATTCAACCAGGTCGACCATGGCATGCTAGAAAATAATGCACTTTAAAAAAATATAGCAACATTTGAATCTAAATAATAAAGAAATTATCCAGTAAATGAAATATAGTACACGAAATAAGACTGAGGTATAAAATCATTAGCACAAAACTCATGACAACCAGTTCAATCCAGCATTAGCTCAAACGATATGCTGCGGTCAGCGTAAAGGCCCCACTGACTAGTGCCCACAATCCCTACCCCTACCTGGGATAAATATTATTCGGTCAGGGTATACGCCTCCCTACGAGGGCCCACATTTCCTACCCCTTCCCGGGATAAATATAATCTGTTGACGCAAGGGCGAACCACAAGCAACAGTACTGTGCATCAACGTAGAAGCCCTGTTAACCAGGACCCGAAATCTAACTTTCCCCCGTTGGATATGGGGCACAGCAATCGAATAAAACCAAATCACCTTTTGATTCATCGTAAACACAACCACTCATCAACTGATGGTCAAACCATCCCCACGCTCCTTTGAAAATTTTTCAAGTTGTTCAATTTTCACAATAACGTCAAATTTCAAAACATCTCATTTCTATCAAACATTTCAAATCTAAGCTCCATAACAATTTCTACACAAAATATCATTTACATGCTGGTCAAGATTTTAATGAATAAACTACTAAAAAGCTTTTAGGCAAATCAATCTATAGGAGTTAAATATAATTAAAAGAATCAAAGCTGATAAATACCACTTTTTGAAAATATGAATCAAGGGTCACTTAACAAACGCTACGCATTCCTCATATCAAAATTTCCAAAGCGACGATCATGTTGCTATATTCGGCTCAAGAACCTTCAATGCCATTCTTTTCCTCTTTATATCTCTATACGTGCTTTAACCCGAAAGCATCATCGGTCAACACCATATCCCTTTTCTACCGAGCCTCAATAACAAGCCACACGGATGTCATTCATTTTCGCTCGAGCACGTCTAAGTATTAGGTTTCTCTTAATTGAGTAAAATTTTAGCCAACCGTCCCTCGACTTTTGTATGATTACCTATTTGCCCCCAATGCCTAAAGTACCTTATCCATCTAGATATAACCTAAAAGAGTCCCTTTTAAACCACCGATGGGTATTCGAACATGAAAGGCCTTTCCCAAAATTTCTCGTTCGGAACCTTAAATTGCTCATTAAATTGAGCACTAAGGTGTCTATTTTGAAATATATTAAAACAGCACCGAAATACCACGAACTTTTAGACATTCAAGTGTCTTTGTAAGTTCAGCTCACTAAAAAAATTTTGGCTAGAAATGAGCTTGTTTGCTATACCAAACAATTCAAAATCCATTTTCAAAATAAAATCGTTTTAGGCTCTTCCCATGTCCAAAAAAATCTATGACAATTCCACGTCAAAGGTTTTCATAAAAATAAAGGGGGTTTCAGTTTGGTACTTTGTCTAAATTAGTTTTTATGTGGCTTTTAAAAATCAAAGTAGGGGCTGCCCACTAAAAATTTAGTCTACATTATCTTCTTCCTCGAGAAAATCTAACGCTAACCCTAATTGCTACTCTATCTTCTCTTTCTCCTCAAACACACCCACCACCCGGTAATGGCACACAAACAAAAACATCAATCTCATACAAGAGATGACACTTAAAATACCCAACAAGGACGAATTCGAGAGAAAAGGGTAATAATTATACTTGATAGAAATTAGTCTGAGTAGAAAACTAACATTTTGGGCCTGAAAATAATCTCAAAAGAACTCGACTCCTTCTACAAAGTTTTAGATCGTGAAAAAAATACACGGTTTAGGATTTTGAATCACCTAAATTGGATATCGAATCATAAAGTTAGGGCTAGCCAAAAACCTAAACAGGAAATCTATCTGATTTTGAGAAAATGTTATATTCCGCTCTGAAGATGATGTCAAATGGATACAAACTCTTCTACGAAGTTGAAGATCGTAAAATTACACAATTTAGGATTTTGAATCACCTAAATTGGATATCGAATGATAAAGTTAAGGCTAGTCGAAACAGGAAATTTGTCTGATTTTGAGAAAACATTATTTTTCGATATGAAGATGATATCAATTGGATACATCTTCTTCTACAAAGTTGTAGATCGTGAAACGTTACACGATTTAGGCTTTTGAATCGCCTAAATTGGATATTGTATGAAACAGTTACGACTTATAAAATCTGGATGTATGCTCAATACAGGAATTCGAGATTTTTTTTATCTATAGTTTCTCCTAGGGATTTTAGGTAAGAATGAGAAGAACATATATGGGATGGTTGATCCTATAAGCCACATTATATATTTGCTCTAAATTGTTTTTAACTAAAGTGGCCCCAAAACTTTTGTTTCATTTTGTTTTTTAATTCACCCAAAACTGTTTAATATTACGAAAAGACCCTAAAACTAATTAGGTCAAAGTTAGAACAAATTTTTTGATAAAATGAAAAGTTTTGGGTGTTACATTCTCTCCACCTTTAAAGAATTTCATCCTCGAAATTTATGCTTCTAAGATCGTTGCTCTTCACCATGTCCGATCACAACACTCCATCAGCATGCACTTTATATTTCCACATTCTTAGCTTGAACCTATGGAATCATCACTTACACTCTAACGGTCCTAGAACTTCAAGAGAACACATTACCTTTTCAAAAAAGCCCAAAGTCTCAATGCTCTCTACATACCGACCACAGGGTTCCAAAAGTTCTATCTAACTACCATGATACATGCTATCGACAACTTTGGTTATGTCTTTCGCCAACTGTAATCACATTTTTCCTTGCCATCCTAAGCTAGCTCCATCAATACATTTAAAATTCTCATTATATTATATATATAACATCCAAAACGTAGGTCAACAATGGAAATATCAATCTCAACAACTTCAAAATGTCTCTCCCATTACCATACTACAGACTTCAGATTATAACTTTAGATTTCATAACCCCAATCGACACGATAATTCCCTAAAATCCATCACATATAAAGGTATGACTTAAAAAGAAAGACCCAAATTTTATATATGCACATTTCTAAAATACCGTTAAGGTTAATTGTTGCTAAAGATTTTAATTATAGCGTCTTCCCAAATTTGATGCTATAAGCCGCTCAAAATATTATACCAATGCTAGGTAAGAGTTCGTCGCTAAAAGTAAATCGATGTTAAGAGAAATAATAATAGTAATAATTCGACGTTAAAAAGTTAAATTGGCCCATAAAAATATATCAAAATTTTTGGGGTATTACACTCTCCCCCACTTATAAAAACTTCGTCCCCAAAATTTATGTGCCTAAGATTTTGGTCCTCGAATATTATACTCTTAATCATGTCTGATTTCTAGCATAAACGGTCATAGACCTAGATACATTTAGACATTTGACAAACCACCCAAATACAATTTCAAACATCTTCACAAAGTAGGTCCGCTAAAGGCCTAGAAGCACAACACCGATAGATTTGCTCTTAACACACTTTAACCCCCTGTTGAAGATTATCTCAAATATCAATACTCTTTAGTCACCAGCCGTGTCACGACCCGAACCCACTAGCAGGCCCGCGAGCTAGGCTTGTGACCTGCCGCAAACCCATTCAGACAGCTATTTAGGGTTCTGCCAGGCCTTATTTAAAACCTGTACACAATTCTAAAATCATACATTAACTAACACCATAACATGAATTTCTAAAGATGCCCTTACAGCTCTTTCCCAAATCATCTCTACTGAAATCCTCCATAGAGACAGATAACATTTATTTTAAAGAAACCTCCTAGAATTAAGCTACGAACAATTCAAATAAATAATTGGCAGTTCTACGATTTCTCAAGGGCTTAAACAATTTCCTAAAGAGCATCTCCTGCGGCTTCATTTTCATTATCCTCATAATACCGAGGTTCATCTAGGTGTTCACCTGCTGCTTCAGTCCGGAGCTCCGCCGCCCTGAACTCCCAAGTAGTTAACCTACCGGATCACATCAAACCTGTCAACACATGTTCACGAATACATATTCCAATTCATCTAATTCAGCATCAACTCAGATTTCTCAAAATACTGGATCATAATTGCTTAGCTTAAACTATTACAGCTTAGGTTCTTCGCAATTCAAAATTTCTAAGATCAAATACAGTACCGACCCACGCAGGGGTCTTACTATACCGTAGTGATGGGCTCATCAGAATCTCACTCAGTCTCTAACCCATTCTCGAACAATCTACTACTGATCATCACCTGCAGAAGGGAGTCAAACGGAGGGTGAGCTTTTGAGAGCTCAGTAAGGTCGCACAAGGACTACTAAAAGAATCACAAAACGATTCCAAAGAATCCAACCGATGAAAATTTCCAGCATACTTCAGATGGTCAAAAACTCAATGACTTCCAAAAGGATCAAAAACTCATCAGAAATAGATACCAAAATAAACCAGAACAAACACGACGAATTCCAAAATAATCAATAATAGATCATTTCTAGAGTCATCATTTTCCAAAATACAATGAAGATTTTCCAATGGATTTCAACAGAAGCACAAATCATTTCAAATAATACTTTTTAGACATTTTCGTAACAGTCACAGAAGTATACAGAGCAGATAAAATCAAAAATCAACATTGATCCTGGGCGGTTGCGATGCCATTCCGGCAAAGCACAGAAGTGTACACAAGCATGATGTACTAAAATACTAATTCACTTGGTTACTAGCCTGCTTTTTCCTGCAGGATTCAGACCAGCCTTATTACGCCTTCCCACAGAACAGAAACCCAGGTCAACACAGAAACAACAATAACAGTGAGCTTTAACATAAGCTTGATCCCCAAAATCAATTCAGATTCCAATAACAATAATCATACTGACATAAGTCAGCATTCAGAATTTTCAGAAGAAATCAGAATTTTCCAGAAGAAAATCACAGATAAACAACAAAAAGGATTGCGAATAATTATCGATTTTTAAGCGCAACAATCTGAAAGAACGGATACAGATAATTATCAAATTGCACAGCATGCAATACAGGCGAGCATCACAAGATTTCCAAACAATCGATTCAGGTTCAATATTGAGTTTTTCTGGGCAATAACATGTTGAAAGCCATACAAAATTCAGAGTTTGGCATTAGCCATAAGTAAATCAAATGAGTACTTATGAGTATGAGTTATCAAAATAAGGGTTCGGACGAAAGTCCTTCTCCAGGGTTCAGATAGAATCCCTTACCTGGATCCGCTGCTAAATTATCCTAACCGGAAGTCTTTAACTTTAACCTAAACAGAATAATTGAACCATTAGAATACAGCCTACAGAACAAAATTATAACTTAATATGAACTCACACATACTCCCAAAAATGAACCCCCCTCACCGGATATGTAAAATTACCGAAACACCCCTGGGGTGTAAAATTACCAAAATGCCCCTATTGGACTTAAATCACCAAAATGGTCTTCTCGTGAGTAAAATCACTACAACATCCTTACCATATGAAAATTTATCCAAAAATACATTTCTTAGGTCAAATTACCAAAATACCCCTCCGGGGTGATAAATTACCAAAATACCCCCTCGTTATACTTAAATCGTCAAAATGACCTTTCCATAGGCAACATCACTAAGATATCCCTACTGTATGTAATTTTACTAAAAAATACCCTTTATGAGTAAAATTACCAAAATACCCATGTCGGGGTGGCAAATTACCAAAATGCCCCTGGAGTTTTTGGCACCAGAAAAATCTCAAAAATATCTTAAGATGCTATTTTAAGTATCCAGATGTCATTTATGGATTTAAAAGTATTTTAGAAAATTTTTGTCCGAAAATCCCGAACTAGTGTCCGGACTGAGTGCTAAAAGGCCAGTTCCGCGAAAAATACCTATGAACCTCAAAATGGTACAAAATTTTAGACAATGAATGATATCAGTAAAATAAGGTTTCTATAAAATTTTCACATTAAAATAACTTGATTTACTATGCTAAATAATTCGATAAATTTCTTTAATCGGTACCCCGATTTAGCACCCTTTGCGGATCCCAAAAATTCCTGAAACATTCCAGAGTGTAGTTCTCGTAAAAATATTGGGGGTTACAGTTTTGGACTTTGTCTAATTTGGGCCCAATATATTTATAAAAATTCATGGAAAACTGCCTAAGATAATTCTTACCTTTAGCGACAATAATACTTACTATTCACATTATTATACACACTAATGCACCTTTGTTGCACACACTCGTCTTCCTCCTTCAGTCAGCCGAGACCCACTTCATTCAACTCACACAGCTCACAAAAACACACTCCAATCATCTAAACACATTCCAATACTTTAAAATATAATCTAACATCACTAATTTGCAAAAATTCACACACTTATACACATAATCACACCCCAATCTTTCACTCAAAACACTCAAGCATATACACCAAGACCATGGCTGCCCAGCCATTTTCATGGCACCCCCGCGCCTTGTACCAAGCCCAAACATACTCACAAAAATTAAAATTGCATACTAGGAAGGAAGGGGAAGATTACCCTTGAACTTCTCTTCAATCTCTCTCTTTCTCTTTCTCGAATTTTTTGCCCAAAATCCCTGTTTCCCCTCAGTTTCCTTCTTTCTCTTGCTCTGTTTCTTTCACTGTTACTGTTCATCTGAATTTCCTCCCTATTTATTTGGATTTGTTTGCTTTCTCTCTTTTTTTTCCTTCTTCTTTCTTCCTCTCATCTCAACTCTCCCCTATGCATTCCATATTAAACCATTTAAATTGGCTTAGTCACCTAAGCTAGTAGGAGGTGCAAGCTTAAATAAAAAGTTCCTAAATTACTTTTATAAAATTGCACAAATGCCCCCAAACTTTACATATTTTCAAAAAGACCCCCAAACTTTCTATAATTACATTTAAGCCCTAAAATTTTTCTAATCCTTGTTAATTAAATAAAATGTCACTAAACACACAATATCACTCATATTATTACCTTTCATCACCAAAAATTAATTTACAATTATACCCCCAAAGTTTTTTTCCTGAAATTACGAAAATACCCCCAAGATTTCAAAATTTACATTTTTGCTCCAAAATTCTTTTAAGCTTCCACAAGCTTCTAATACCGGAGTATTGCTCAAATTAGTGCCCGTTTATTTTTTGGGTCACGGATGACTAGTTTAACCCTTTCCCAAAGTTTGAGATACTACACATACCATATCCCTAAAATAAAATTGAGGGTTTCAAATATGCCATGATTTTCCTTTTTCAAAATAAGAAATTCAATATCACCAAGATAAAATTTAACTCAACATATCTACGTATATACATATATATATGTACTTGCAGTAAAAATATTCTCGAATTAGAACATAATAAACCAAAAGCTTCATTAAGAACTATCACAGTTAAACATAACATGGTATACTACGGTCAGTGTATGGTGCCACTGATTAGGACCCAAAATCCCTCCTCCATCTGGGATAACAAAAATGTGGACGCAAGGGCGAACCACAGTGCAACAGTACTGTGCGTCAACGTATGGTCCCGTTGATCAGGAACCGGAATCCACTTTCCCCCGTGGATATGGGGCACAGTAACATAGTATACTGCGGTCAGCGTATGGTCCCACTAACTAGGACCCAAAATCCCTCCTCCACCCGGGATAACAAAAATGTGGACGCAAGGGCGAACCACGGTGCAACAGTACTGTGCGTCAATGTATGGTCCCGTTGACTAGGACCCGGAATCCACTTTCCCCCGTGCATATGGGGCACAGTAACACAGTCAAACTATTATCTCATTCCACATATACCGATCATGATTCAGTTACTCACACAATAATTCCATGGCATTTCATTTCAGTTTTCATTAACAATTTACCACGAACATAGAGCAATAAAAATATTTCAAAGCTTTCATTATTACCGAGGACATGTATACAATATATAAGTTTTCAAGTAAGGTATAGGGAGGAATATGACAGGGTACTTACATCGCTCAAAATCTGCTTCTGGTACCTGCTCAAATGTCGGTCCTAGGTCTTGATTATCAAAACCTAAATAATAAACCATATGGATGTCATTCATTGACGCTCGAGCACGTTTAGGTATAAGTTTCTTTTAGATGAGTAAAATTTTTACCCAACCGTCCCTCGACTTAGGTATAATTACCTATTTGCCTCCAATGCCTAAAATACCTTATCCACTTAGATCTAACCTAAAAGATTCATTTTTCTAAACCACTGATGGGTGTTTCGAACTATGGCGGTCGTTTCGAAAATTTCTCGCTCGGAACCCTAAACTGCTTATTCAATTGAGCGTCAATGCTCACGCCTCAAAAATATATCGAACGGCACCGGAATGCCACGATATTTCAGATACCCAAGCATCACCGTCATTTTAGATTACTATAGAATTCTAGGCTAAAAATAATTTTGTTTACTATGCTAAATGATTCCAAAAACTTGTTTTAAGAATAATTTGTTTGAGACACTTTCCAAGCCCAGAAAAATCTGAGAAAATTTCACATCGAAGGTTTCACAAAAATAATGGAGGTTTTTGTTTTGTACTTTTGCTAATTTTGCCTAGAAGAGGTTCTAAAAATGATTTTTCAGACTATTGTAATAGTGAAGCGTTACGCGATAATCGTTTGGGCGCTACGCCACTAACGATGCTAACATAGCAAATGACCTTAAAAATTTTCAAAACTTTAGAAACTACCTTATCTTAGCTGCATAAGATTATTGTAGGAGTTTCATAATTTAATAACTTAATTTACTATTCGATAATGCACTGAAGTCTCTATCACAAATAAAATTAGTTAGCATGCTTCCCGAGCTCCGAAAAATCTAAAATATTTCCTGTGTGTAGATCTTGAAAAAATAACATAGGTTACTCTTTCAAGTTTTGTCCAAATAAATTGTTAAGTTTTTATTAAAAATTCGGGAAGCAACTACTAAAAGGGATTACCATTAGCGACACTTTTAACTTCCATTTTTAAACCAAAATGTTTCCCTCTCTTGCTACAGTATCATCTTCTTCATACAAACTCAGTCGTCCTCTTGTACCCAGAACCACCTCACTCCATAGCAACCATTTTCTTAGCCTCTCACTCACCCACCTTTACAACACCCATAAATCTTATCACTTGCCTACCCATAGGTATGTAAATACCTTCTCTAAATTCTCATCTCCATCTCCATGGACCATATACAGTAAACACAAATCATTCATCATTCTTCTCTTGCATATTGGGGAGTCCAATCTCTTTCTTCTTCAATAAACACCAAACTGCTGGCACCATACAAGTAACAAACATGAACCACATTATGGATCCAAACCACATCAAAGACCCAGACTGCATTGTCGTCACCAAACTGTCAATACCAAAACTGAACAAAGTAGCCTTTAGATCCAAACACCACCGTCGTTATCGGAGTTTCTTTCACCAACTTCATGATACGCAATTGGCTGGTTATTTCTACTAAACTCAGTGAAGGTGCAATCCACACTCATATGCATATACACACAACACACTAAACTCTAAAACCCACAACATATACTCACAAACACCACTCACACCCACTGCCTTACGGCAATAAGTTTCTAATCTTTCTACCATCTCATCCGTTCGCACGACCCATTTTCCATATAGTTTCTACCCTTTCCATTTTACACACACCAACAATACTCACCCATATTCGCCCGTTAACAGCACACACACACTCGGCTGTCCTGTACACCCATTCATGCGCCCACACCATGCTATACACCTACAATTTACACATGTATGTAGCTACCTTGGCAGCCCATGCACTCACACCATTGCCGCGACGTTCCCACAGAGCAACCACTCATGCACACACACGGCACCCATTAACGCACACATACACGACTCACTCTAACGGACCCACAACTCACGTAAACCCAACTTTTCATGGTTCCCTCCCCAATTCTTTTATCATACCTGTGAGATCTATATATATATATATATATATATATATATATATATATATATATATATATATATATATATATATATAGTCACAGCCACCATGCTGTGACTCGTTGGGTTTTCCATCATTTTGCTTCCCTGATTAAAAACTGCATGAAGCTTGTAAATAATCTAAAGGAGAAAGGCTAGAAACTTACCAGAATTTTGCCAGAAATCCTTTGATCCTCTCTCTCTCTCTCTCTCTCTCTCTCCTGGTATCCCTTGCCGTGCACCGAACTGCTGGAGGGGTTATTAGGGTCGGCTGTTGTTTGTAGCTCATGTATATGTATTAATCCCTAGACCTTGGAATTACTAAAAGCCCCCTTCCATTTCATGTGTCATTCAATTTTACCCGAAACATCTATTATTACAAATTACTCGATATAGTTATTTTATGAACGGTTAACGTAGTAAAAGACATTTAACGGTTTATTAGCTAACCCCGCTACATTAATTCGTAACTAAAAGTTGCTAATACAATATCGACGCTAACTATATGTATAAAATTGTCGGTAAAGGTTTCTAGAAAAATACCAGTTAAATATAATCCTTGCCAAAGACATTAATCAATATCAATAATATCTGTTACTCTTTAAATTTTTCTTATGATTCTAAAATTGTCGCCAAAGATTATAATTATAATGCTCCCCAAATTCTACGCTAAAAGATGCAAATATTCTTACTTGTAAAATTTGTCGTCAAAAGAATTTAGTAAAATTTGTTAAAAATTTCTAAAGATTCAAACTTAAAATTGGGATATTACAAGCTGTACCATGCCAGAACATCTTAACATTTAACTCTGTCTCCACTTCATCCTCTTAAATCATGTAAATGGTGAGAATGGTCGCTAAAAATGAAAGCAAATTCATACCAGGTTACTGTAAGCCTAATTCGGGACCAGAGTATTACATTCTACTCTTGCTAAAACAATCTCGGCCTTGTATTTCACGGTACTTACAATGCCCAGGCACTACATTTTCACTATGTAACTCTCAGTAGCCAACATCATAATAGCGGAGCATGGCTTAAACTCTGTGCCAAAATTCATGTCCTACGAATACTCAACGATTTATTTTCAAGTGGTAACATCAAGCTCAAACTTATCGAATCATCATTTGTGCTCAAACGGTTTTAGAACCTCACAAACTTGATGACCTTGATCTTTAATAACTTAGTTATTATTCCAAATATACTTAATCTTAAAACCTATGTTTAAAAGATTATTACTATTAACTAATTAACGTTTGAAAATTCACAATCGCATAAAACCAATTCCTTAAGGAACCCTCCCTTCAAATTTCTCATGTCTCAAATCTCAAGAGGCACATTATTTCCAAAGTCCCAAACCCTCTGTTGATACGGAAAAGGGGTTCGCTGCTACTTGGAGGTGCCACAAAGGATGCAGTCTGAGTCAGCTTCCAGGTAGAGAAAGTAGGAGATAGCAAGGACGGAGTATGGGCTGAGAGCAAGGCTCCCCAGACAGGTCGTGAGGGCTGGCAGAGCTGCGTAGGCAGGGCGGCGATGAACAAGGCCGACGGTCGACAATCCATGATCAAGGGTGCAGCGTCAAAGGTCTAGTGACCAAGGTTCAAATATGTTTCTTACTAGAATTCCAGAGAGAATTTCTTTTTAGAGAGAGAAAGTAAAAAGTCCAAATGAGAGAAAGATCCTTGATAAGCTCCAAAGTCCACTATTTAGAGGCAAAACTGTGCATGTGTCATGAGTTCACATGTGTCATCCCCTGGGAGCGACACGTCTCCAGGGGTCCAAAGTATTGGTTCCCCGTTGGACTGTCGGTCTTCGAGTTCGTGCTGCCCTGCCCTTGCAACATCTCTCTGCCTGTCTGAGGAGACTGATCATGTCGCGGTAAAATGGTCAGAGTAGCCTGTTGCCCCAGCCACCAGTCCAAGCCCTTACTGAATCCCACAAGGTGCGTCAAGAGATGTGTAGAGAACCTGACAGCGATGAGGGTTGCCCCTATAGCCAACTGCTAGGCAGACTAGGCGTGATGCCCTCCAAGGACCTGCTCCCGTCCCGGAGTGACCCATGGGTCATTGCCCTGGTGGTGTCGACGATCAACAGTAACATAGTAACATGAGTGGCCGTGGTCACCGTTTGGTGCTTAGAGTCCGTTGTGGGGAAGTCTTTGCATTGGAGCTCCCTGCAAGTGTGATGTCGATGGCTTTAAGGTTGTGCCGACGATGGCTTTAGGGTTACGAGCCCATCCTACTACGAGGGCAAAAGCCCCCGGTGATTGTGCCGACGATGGCTTTAAGTTTGTGAGCCCTTCCCGTAATTTTATTGAGCCGACAATGGCACGAAGCGCATCCCACAGTTTGATTGAGTCGGCGATGGTGCTAAGCCCATGATGGCGCAAAGCCCATCCCACAGTTTGATTGAGCCGGTGATGGCACTAAGCCAGTGATGGTGGTAAGCCCATGCCAAAGTTGATTGAGTCGGCGATGGCACGAAGCCCATCTCGTAGTTGGATTGAGTCGGCGATGGCACTAAGCCCGTGATGGCGCTAAGCCGATGCCGCAGTTGATTGAGTCAGTGATGGCACGAAGCCCATCCCGTAGTTTGATTGAGCCGGTAATGGCGTTAAGCTCGTGATGGCGTGAAGCCCATCCTGCAGTTTGATTGAGCCGGCGATGGCGTAAGCCCATGCCACAGTTGATTGAGCCGGTGATGGCACGAAGCCCATCTCACAGTTTGATTGAGCCATGGCACGAAGCCCATCCTACAGTTTGATTGAGCCGGGGTTTGGCACTAAGCCCGTGATGGTGCTAAGCCCATGCGGCAGTTGATTGAGCCGATGATGGCACGAAACTTATTCTGCAGTTTGATTGAGCCAGCGATGGCGCTAAGCCCATGCCGCAGTGAGGGGTCCTTGTGCTGGAGCACTACGAGCGGAGCCCCCGGTATATTGTACACTTCAGAGAGTGGGTCGATGCATGTTCCACGCCCATGGCTGGGGCACATGGTGTGGCGAATAAGTGTGATGCCCGGAGGCCTGTAACATGATTGTGGGGCATAGGCTCGGCGATGACTGTTGCGGAGCAATACATGGTGCCAGGGGCACGCATCATGAGAATGGTGCAAACGCGCAGCGACGAATGTCGCGAAGATATATTAGGTGTCGGGCACGTATCATAAGAATGGCACAAGGGCGTAGTGACGACTGTCGCGGATCAATACTTGGTGCCGAGGGCACGTATCATCAGAATAAGCAAGGGCACAGCGACGACTGTCGCGGAGCAGTACTTGGTGCCGGGGGCTCGTATCATAAGAATGGTGCAAGGGCGCAGCGATGACTATCACGGAGCAATACTTGGTGCTGGGGGCACATATCATAAGAATGGCACAAGGGCGCAACGACAAACGTCGCGGACCAATTGGTGTTGAGCGAGCATTGTAGAAAGCGTTGAGCAGGCGCTGACAGTGGGGGTTGTAGAGATGGCACGTGGGCGACGGGAGTCGCAAGGTTGTCATGCAAATGCGAGCGACGAAGGTCGCTGGGATGCACTTGTGAAAGTATGCTGCTGTCGTGACGATTGCGCACAGTCGGTGACGAGCGATATGTGACCATTGGCGTTGAACGTGCATTGTAGAGAGCGCGATGAGCGGGCACCGGTGACGGGGGTCGCAGAGATGATATGCAGGCGACGGGAGTAGCGAAGTTGTCATGCGGACACTGGTGATGAAGGTCACGGGGATGCACTTGTGATAGTATGCTGTCATCGTGACGATTACGCAAAGTCGATGACGAGCGTCATGTGACCATTGGTGTTGAGCGCGATGAGCGGGCGCCGGCGACGGGGGTCACAGAGACGGCACGAGGGCGATGGGAGTCGTAGAGTTTTCATGCAAACGCGTGCGACGAAGTTCGCAGAGATAGCGCGTGGGCGACGAGAGTCACGGAGATGGTGCTCGGATGCGGGTGACGAAGGTCGTGGAGATGGCGCACGGCGACGAGAGTCTCAAAAATGGCTCGTGGGCGACGAGAGTCACAGAGGAGCGCGAACGATGGGAGTTGTGGAGCTGTCGCGCAGACTCGAGCGACAAAGGTGTGCGGGCAATAAGAGTCGCAGAGCCGGCGTGTGGAGGCGGGCAACGCAGCTGACCAGAGTCCCAGAGTTGGAGCACGAGCGACTGCGAGCGAAGGTTGTCGAGGCGACAGAGTGTGAGGACTAGCGAATAGTCGTGGCGGCGACGGAGCGCGGTGGTGAGTGACGGTCATTGTGACTACAGCGCGCTGCTGTGAGCGACCGTCGTCGGTCGTCAAGGTATGTGGCCGACCCTGTAAGGGGGAAGGCACACCAAGGTTGCTTCACAATGGGAAAATGCATGATGACTTGATTATGTGACTCTTTGACCGGCATGTGAGCGTTGAAAAGTTGACCGTTGAATGGGTGATGTGTCGTGCAAAGTGGGTCCCTTAGCGGGCCCTAGGGTGCAGCCAGAATAGGGTATGAACATAGCCCCCTGCGTGTTGCGTGCACGGAGGGGCAACCAGAGCGGGCGCCGCACGCATAAACATGTAGTAAGATGTTGATGTCATTTGGCCAAAAAGTTATTGACATCATCTTTGAGTGACGAAGGTGAAGAGTTGGCGGCTCGAGTTACGAGCGACGGGCTACGGGGGTGGCGAAGAGGACGTCCGGACGACTGGCGACGAGGGTCGCAGAGACAGCCCCCGGGCGATGGGCAACGAGTGTTACGGAAGTTGCGCACGACGCTGGCTACGGGGGTGGCAGAGATGGTGCCCGGGTGATGAGCGACGAGGGGCGCTGAGACAGCCCCTAGGCAACGAAGGTCGCGAAGAGGACGTCTGGACGATGGGCGACGAGGGGTGGGGAGACGGCGACGAGCGATGGGCAACGAGTGTCGTGAAAGTTGCGCATAGGCGACCAGGGTCGTGAAGAGGACGTCCGGACAATGGACGACGAGGGGCGTGAAGATAGCCCCCGGGCGATGAGGGTCGCGAAGAGGACGTTTAGACGAGGGGCACGGAAACAGCCCCCGTGCGACGAGGGTCGTGATGGTGGTGAGGTAAGGTTGTGGTGACGGGCGCAGGCTCTTGGTTGATGCGAGTGTAGCCAGATTTGCGAGAAAATTTCTAAGTATGGAAAAAAAGGATGAAATGGGTAGGGGAGAAGCAACACGATGGTTGGAGCGCGAGATGCGCATCATGTCCTCACAACTTTTTTTTTAGCATTGCGAAAAAAAATCCTTTTATAATGGAAATGATGAAAGAAGAAGAAGGGTGGAGGCGCGGAGCGCCACCGGCTGCCGTGATCGGCGTGCTTACGGGGTCGGGGAAGAGGGAGAAAGAGAGGCCGATGGGGGGGTCGGGGAGGGTGGAGATGAAACAAGAAAAGGGGTCGGCAGCACAGTGCCTTCGGCTGCGTAACTCACACTTATGGGATCTGGGAAGAGGGAGAGAGAGAGGCCGAGGGCGGGTCGGGATAGCAGGGGGGTCGGCCAGGTGGGTTACGGGGAAAAGGGCCGAAGCAGAGAAAAAAATGGCGAAGGGGAAGAGGGGGCGACAGCGGTCATGGCCTGCCATGGCACCGTGGGGCATGCGGGGTCGGGGGGAGATGAGAGGGGAAGAGCCGAGGGGGAGAGGGGGTGGGCAGGAGGAGTGGCGACGCCAGGAAGGTCGGCCGGCAGAAGGCGAAGGCCGAGATGGCGGTGGGGCCCAAGAGGAGCGACGCGCCATGAGAAAAGAGAAAGAGAAGGGAAATTAGGGTTGGGTCGGGTCAACGCGCGGGTCGGGTTGACTCGCTTAAGCTGATTAAAGAGAGGGGAAACGGGTCGGGTTCTGCCCATCTGGGCTGCTTTTGCTTGTGGACTTTGAAATTGACATTTAAATGCGATTTTTTTTGGAGCCTATAGAAGGAGCATGAGAGGGGATGTAAAATTTTGAGGAAGTATAATCTTGAGGGGAAATGTAGAGAAAGAGGGAGGTTGGGAGTTGAAAACATTTTCTAAGTGTTGGAGAGAGCACCAGAGGGTGAAAAATTTTGTGAAAATTTTTCTAAGTGTAGAATGAGGATGAGAGGGTGATGACCCGACCGCGAGCTGATAGGGTGCGAGGGGGGTTTGAAAAAATTCTAAGTTTTGAATTTTGTTTTTTTCAAAGTGTTGAAAAGTTTGCTAAATGTTGAGCTGGAGCAAGGGTGCCGAATTAAGTCGGAAGGGGTGGTGACCCCTACCGCAAAAACTGAAGAAATTTTTCTAAGTGCTGAAGAATGAAGAGGGTGCCGAGTGAAGTCGCTGGGGTGATGACCCGATTGCGAAAAATGAAGAAATTTTTCTAAGTGTTGAAAAGAGGGGAGGGTGCTGAGTGAAGCCGCGGGGGTGATGACCCGACCACAAAAAATGAAGAAAATTTTCTAAGTGTTGAAGGGAGGGGAGGGTGCCGGGTGAAGTCGCGGGGGTGATGACCCGACCGCGAAAAATGAAATTTTTTTTTCGAAGTGTTGAAGAGAGGGGAGGGTGCCGAGTGAAGTCGCGGAGGTGATGACCCGACCGCAAAAAATGAAGAAATTTTTTTGAAGTGTTGAAGGGAGGGGAGGGTGCCGGGTGAAGTAGCGGGGGTGATGATCTGACTGTAAAAAATGAAGAAATTTTTTTGAAATGTTGAAGAGAGGGGAGGGTGCCGAGTGAAGTGGCGGGGGTGATGACCCGACGGCGAAAAATGAAGAAATTTTTCTAAGTGTTGAAGACAGAGAGTGAAGCTCGGCGGTGGGTCGGCATTGACGACCGATTGAGTGACAGAGGCATGGGAGGGTTGGCAAGATGTGTTGCGTGCATGCCCACGAGGTCGCACTGCCTGAGGGGATGTCGGTTAACGGAGTTGAGACTTAGTAGCGTGGCTTGAGCCACCCCGTGCACCATGTACCAAGTTGCTGCAATATGAGGCGGGAGGGGTAGGGAACCTGGCCTGCTTGGGGTAGGCAAGGGGTGAAGCCCCCAATGAAGTGGGACATAGCACCAAGGGTGGTGCCAGTAGAACAATGTTAGCTTGAAAAATCTCCAAGTCTGAAAATGATGGCCTCTTGGATGGCTGGGCAGAGGTGTGACTGGTAGTTCTGGTGGCCATACGTTGCTGAGGCATGGTTGCTTGAGTGTGTCAGGCAAGGAATGAACTGCACTGTTGGTAGTCCTCGTAGCTCTCCGTTGCACATGCATGGTGCCTAAGTCTGGAGATATACAGACTGCAACACGATGCTCACCTCCCCAATGGAGTCGCCAAAATGTTGATATGGAAAAGGGGTTCGCTACTAAGTGGAGGTGCCACAAAGGATGCAGTCTGAGTCAGCTTCCAAGTAGACAAAGTAGAAGACAACAAGGACGGAGTAAGGGCTGAGAGCAAGGCTCCCCAGACAAATCACAAGGGCTGGCAGAGCCGCGTAGGCAAGGCGGCAACTAACAAGGCCGACGGTCAACAGTTCGTGATCAAGGGTGCAGCGTCAAAGGTGTGGTGACCAAGGTTCAAATGTGTTTCTCTCACTAGAATTCCAGAGAGAATGTCTTTTTAGAGAGAGAAAGTGAAAAGTCCAAATGAGAGAAAGATCCTTCAATAAGCTCCAAAGTCCATTATTTATAGTAAAAAATGTGCACGTGTCATGAGTTGACATGTGTCGTTCCCTAGGAGTGACAAACCGCCAGCGGGGGCCCAAAGTACTGGTTCTCCGTTGGACTGTCGGTCCCCGAGTTCGTGCTGCCCTGCCCTTGCAACATCTCTCTGTCTGTCTGAGGAGACTGATCATGCCGCGGTAGCATGGTCAGAATAGCCTGTTGCCCCAGCCACTAGTCCAAGCCCTTACTGAATCCCACAAGGTGCGTCAAGAGTTACGCAGAGATCCTGACAGCAGTGAGGGTTGCCCCTGTAGCCAACTGCCAGGCGGACTAGGCACGATGCCCTCCAAGGACCTGCTCCCGTCCCGGAGTGACCAGTTCGTCATTGCCCTGGTGGTGCCGACGATCAATAGTAACATGAGTAACATGAGTGGCCATGGTCGTAGCTTGGTGCTTAGAGTCCGTTACGGGGAAGTCTTCGGGTCGGAGCTCCCTGCAAGTGTGATGTCGATGGCTTTAAGGTTGTACGGATGATGGCTTTAGGGTTGCGAGCCAATCCTGCTGCGAGGGCCAGAGCCCTCGGTGATTGTGCCGGCGATGGCTTTAAGGTTGTGAGCCCATGCCACAGTTTGATTGAGCCGACGATGGCGCTAAGCCCATGCCGCAGTTGATTGAGCCGGTGATGGCACGAAGCCCATCCCGCAGTTTGATTGAGCCAGTGATGGAGCTAAGCTTGAGATGGCGCGAAGCCCATAACGCAGTTTGATTGAACTGGCGATGGCGATAAGCCCATGATAGCGCTAAGCCCATGCCACAGTTGATTGAGCCGGCGATGGCATGAAGCCCATCTCGCAGTTTGATTGAGCCAACGATGGCGCTAAGCCCGTGATGGCAGGCCCATGCCGCAGTTGATTGAGCCGGCGATGGTATGAAGCCCATGCCGCAGTTGATTGAGCCGGCGATGGCATGAAGCCCATCCCGCAGTTTGATTGAGCCGGCGATGGCGCTAACCCCGTGATGGCGCGAAGCCCATCCGGCAGTTTGATTGAGAAGATGATGGCATTAAGCCCGTGATGGCGTTAAGCCCATGCCGCAGTTGATTGAGCCGGCGATGGTACAAAGCCTATCCCGCAGTTTGATTGAGCCAGCGATGGCTCTAAGCTCGTGATGGTGCTAAGACCATGCCGCAGTTAATTGAGCCAGCGATGGCACAAAGCCCATCCCGCAGTTTGATTGAGCCGGCGATGGCGCTAAGCCCGTGATGGGGCTAAGTCCATGCCGCAGTTGATTGAGCCTGCGATGGCATGAAGCCCATCCCGTAGTTGATTGAGCCGGTGATGGCATGATGCCCATCCCACAGTATGATTGAGCCGGCGATGGCGCTAAGCCCGTGTGGTGCTAAGCCCATTCCACAGTTGATTGATACGACGATGGTAGGAAGCCCATCCCGCAGTTTGATTGAGCCGGCGATGGCGCTAAGCCCGTGATGGCGCTAAGCCCATGCCGCAGTAAGGGGTCCTCGTGTCGGAGCACTACAAGCGGAGCCCCCGGGATGCTGCACACTCCGGAGAGTGGGTCGAAGCATGTTCCACGTCCATGGCGGGGGCGCATGGTGTTGTGAATAAGTGTGATGCCCGGAGGCCTGTAACATGATTATGGCGCATAGGCGCGGCAACGACTGCCGTGGAGCAATACTTGGTGCAGGGGGCATGCATCATGAGAATGGCGCAAGGGCGTAGTGAAGAACGTCGCGGAGATATACTCGGTGCCAGGGCAAGTATCATAAGAATGGCGCAAGGGCGTAGCGACAACTGCTGCGGAGATATACCTGGTGCCGGTGGCACTCATCATGAGAATGGCGCAAGGGCGAAGCGGCGACTGTCGCAGAGATATATCTGGTGCCAGGGGCACGTATCATGAGAATGGCGCAAGGGCACAGCGACGACTGTCGCAAAGTAATACTTGGTGCCGGAGGCACTCATCATGAGAACGCGCAAGGGCGCAGCGACGACTGTGGCGGAGCAATACTTGGTTCCAGGGGCATGTATCATAAGAATGCGCAAGGGCGCAGCGATGACTGTGGCGGAGCGATACTTGGTGCCGGGGCACGCATCATGAGAATGCGCAAGGGCACAGCGACAACTGTCGCGGAGCAATACTTGGTGCCGGAGGCTCGTATCATAAGAATGGCGCAAGGGCACAGTGATGACTGTTGTGGAGCAATACTTTGTGCTGGGGGCACGTATCATAAGAATGGTGCAAGGGCGTAGCGACGAACGTCGCAGACCAATTGGTGTTGAGCGAGCATTGTAGAGAGCGTTAAGCGGGCGCCGGCGGCGGGGGTTGCAAAGACGGCACGCGGGCAATGGGAGTCGCGAAGTTGTCAAGCGGACGCGGGTGACGAAGTTCACGGGGATGCACTTGTGATAGTATGCTGCCATCGTGACGATTGCGCACAGTCAGTGACGAGCGTCATGTGACCATTGGTGTTGAGCGCGCATTGTAGAGAGCGCGGTGAGCGGGCACTGACGACGGGGTTCGCAGAGACGACATGCGGACGATGGGAGTCGCGAAGTTGTCATGCGGATGCGGGCGACAAAGGTCGTGGGGATGCACTTGTGATAGTATGCTGCCGTTGTGATGATTGCGCACAGTCGGTGACGAGCGTCATGTGACCATTGGTGTTGAGCGCGCATTGTAGAGAGCGCGATGAGCAGGCACTGATGACGGGGTTCGCAGAGACGACATGCGGACGATGGGAGTCGCGAAGTTGTCATGCGGATGCGGGCGACAAAGGTCGTGGGGATGCACTTGTGATAGTATGCTGCCGTTGTGATGATTGCGCACAGTCGGTGACGAGCGTCATGTGACCATTGGTGTTGAGCGCGCATTGTAGAGAGCGCAATGAGCAGGCGTCGACGAAGAGAGTCGTAGAGATGGCGCACGGGCGACGGCAGTCGTAGAGTTTTCATGCGAACGCTTGCGACGAAGGTCTCAACGATGGCGCGCGGGCGATGAGAGTCTCAGAGATGGCGTGTGGACGCGGGAGATGAAGGTCGGGGAGACGGCACGCGGCGACAAGAGTCCTAGAGTTGGCATGCAGGCAACGAGAGTCGCGAGGAGTGCGGGCGGTGGGAGCGCGGAGCTATTGCGCGGACTCTAGCGACAAAGGTGTGCAGGAGATGAGAGTCGCAGAGCCGGTGCACGAACGCGGGCGATGAGAGTCGCAGAGTTGGAGCGCGAGTGACGAGCAACCGCGAGGGAAGGTTGTCGAGGTGACGGAGCGTGAGGACTAGCGAATAGTCATCGTGGGGACGGAGCGCGGTGGCGAGTGACGGTCGTTGCGTTTACGGCGTGCGACCGTGAGCGACGATCGTCGGTCGTTAAGGTAGGTGGCCTACCCCCTTTGGGTGGCCGACCCCCTCGGGTGGCCGACCCTGTAAAGGGGAAGGCACACCAAGGTTGCTTCACAACGGGAAAATGCATGATGACTTGATTATGTGACGCTTTGACCGGCATGTGAGCGTTGAAAAGTTGACCGTTGACTGAGTGATGTGTCGGGCAAAGTGGGTCCCTTAGCGGGCCCTGGGGTGCGGCCAGAATAGGGTATGAGACGCTTTGACCTGCATGTGAGCGTTGAAAATTTGACCGTTGACTGGGTGATGTGCCGCTCAAAGTGGGTCCCTTAGCGGGCCTGGGGTGTGGCCAGAATAGGGTATGGACACCCTCTAACCTCAAGAGACAACATTCACAATTGTCATCGAGTGCACATATAACCTCAAAAATACGAGTCAAGAAAGTAGCTTCAGTAAAATTCATAACAGCTTCAAGCAAGTCATGGTACTATAAGATTTCAGATTATAAACTAGGATTCTATAACCAAACTAATCGGATATTAATACTCAACCTCAAAATGATAATGTCTTGGATAGAACGAAGCTCACTGAACTATATTTACTCCATTCCAAACTCAACCAATTTAATAAGTTTCTAATTATCATGCTTCCGCTACGCTTTTCAGATAACATATCAAATTATACTTCTCGCACAATCTACTAAATAGTAGCAAGCTTAACTTCTAGCATATGGTGCACTAAAGTACTAAGCAGTTATCACATATGAGTTTCACTCTAAAGGATCTAACCTTAAGTTCTAACCTCCACTCTCGTCGGCCTAGTTACGAGTTTACAGAATCATATACCTATGCTATAATACCATTTTTGTCACGACCCAAACCCACGGGTAGGCCCACGAGCTAGATCCGTGACCGGCTGTAGACCCAATAGACTCCAACCGAGGGCTCTGCCAGGCCTTAGTCGCTAAAACCGACATATGCTGCAGCGGAAATTAAAACCTCTCCAAAACTCTAATTACATGTTCATGTTTTCATTTGAATACATCACTCGTACTAAAACTTTTTCAGAACTCCGATTGTCAACAACTAAAGCTAAATCGACAATCTAAATATTTAGTGAGACATTCCATGCAGTGTCCGAAGCTCCGCACCAAATTGTCTCTTCCTATGCTCCTCACCATCACCTTACTTTCAACCTGAAATGATAAGTAAGGGATGAGCTTCCATGTGCTCAGTAAGTAACCAATGATTCAACCAGGTGGACCATGGCATGCCAGAAAATAATGCACTTGAAAAAAATCATAGCAACATTTGAATCTAAAATTATAAAGTAATTATCCAGTAAATGAAATATAGTACACGAAATAAGACTGAGGTATAAAATCAATAGCACAAAACTCATGACAACCAGTTCAATCCAACATTAGCTCAAACAATATGCTGCGGTCAGGGTAAAGGCGCCACTAACTAAGGCCCACAATCCCTACCCCTACCTGGGATAAGTATTAATTGGTCAGGGTATACGCCCCCCTGACGAGGGCCCACAATTCCTACCCCTTCCCGGGATAAATATAATCTGTGGACGCAAGGGCGAACCACAAGCAACAGTATTGTGCATCAACGTATAAGCCCTGTTGACTGGGGCCCGAAATCCAACTTTTCGCCGTTGGATATGGGGCACAGCAATCGAATAAAACAAAATCACCTTTTGATTCATCGTAAACACAACCACTCATCAATTGATGGTCAAACCATCCCCACGCTCCTTTTGAAAATTTTGAAGTTGTTCAATATTCACAATAACGTCAAATTTCAAAACATATCATTTCCATCAAACATTTCAAGTCTAAGGTCCATAAAAATTTCTACACAAAATATCATTTACATGCTGGTCAGGATTTTAACGAGAAATAAACTACTAAAAAGCTTTTAGGCAAATCAAGCTATAGCAGTTAAACATAATTAAAACAATCAAAGCTGATAAATACCACTCTTTGACAATAGGTAACAAATACTTTATGTACAAAATATTAGTTGAATCAAGGGTCGCTTAACTGACGCTACGCATTCCTCATATCAAAATTTCCGAAGCGACGATCATGTTGCTACATTCGGCTCAAGAACCTTCAATGCCATTATTTTCCTCTTTATATCTCTATACGTGCTTTAACCCGAAAGAGTCATCGATCAACACCATATCTCTTTTCTACCGACCCTTAATAACAAACCACACGGATGTCATTCATTTTCGCTCGAGCACGTCTAAGTATTAGGTTTCTCTTAATTTAGTAGAATTTTAGCCGACCGTCCCTCGACTTGATTTGCCCCCAATGCCTAAAGTACCTTATCCATCTAGATATAACCTAAAAGAGTCCCTTTTAAACCACTGATGGGTATTTGAACATGAACGGTCTTTCCCAAAATTTCTCGCTCGGAACCTTAAATTGCTCATTAAATTGAGCACTAAGGTGTCTATTTTAAAATATATTAAAACAGCACCGAAATACCACAAACTTTTAGACATTCAAGTGTCTCTGTAAGTTCAGCTCGCTATAAAATTTTTGGCTAGAAATGAGCTTGTTTGCTATACCAAACAATTCAAAAACCCATTTTCAAAATAAAATCATTTTAGGCCCTTCCTATCTCCAAACAAATCTATGAAAATTCTAAATCGAAGGTTTCATAAAAATAATGGGTGTTTTAGTTTCGTTCTTTCTCTAAATCATTTTCTAAGTGGCTTTTAAAAATCAAAGTAAGGGTTGCCCGCTAAAAATTTACTTTACATTATCTTCTTCCTCGAGAAAATCTAACGCTAACCCTAATTGCTACTCTATCTTCTCTTTCTCGTCAAACACACCCACCACCCAGTCATGGCACACAAACAAAAATATCAAACTCATACAATAGATGACACTTAGACTACCCAACAAGGACGAATTCGAGAGAAAAGGGTAAGAATTATACCTGATAGAAATCTTTCCAAGTAGAAAACTGACATTTTGGGCCTGAAAATAATCTCAAAAGAACTCAACTCTTTCTACAAAGTTTTATTTTGTGAAAAAAATACTCGATTTTAGGCTTTTGAATCACCTAAATTGGATATTGAAGCATAAAGTTAGGGCTAGCCGAAAACCTAATCAGGAACTATCTGATTTTGAGAAAACGTTATTTTCCGATCTAAAGATGATGTCAAATGGGAAAAAAAACTCTTCTACAAAGTAGTAGATCGTAAAAAGTTTCACAATTTAGGCTTTTGAATCACCTAAATTGGATATCTAATGATAAAGTTAGGGTTAGTCGAATACCTAAACAGGAAATCTATCTAATTTTGAAAAAAAGTTGTTTTTTGATTTGAAGATGATGTCAAATGGATATGGCTTCTTCTACAGAGTTGTAGATTGTGAAAAGCTACATGATTCAGGCTTTTGAGTTGCCTAAATTGGATATCGTATGATCAGATTATGTCTTATAAAAAATCGGGATATATGCTCAATACATGAATTCGGGATTTTTTTGATCTATAGTTTCTCCTAGGGATTTTAGGTAAGAATGAGAAGAACACATATGGGATGGTTGATCCTATAAGCCACATTACATATTCGCTCTAAAAAAAAATTTCACTAAAGTGCCCCCAAAACTTTTGTTTTTTTTTAATTCACCCAAAACTGTTTAATATTACGATAAGACCCTAAAACTAATTAGGTCAAAGTTAGAACAAATTTTTTGATAAAATGAAAAGTTTTGGGTGTTACATCTTAACCCAAGTCACTCGAGTTATGTATATGTTAGAAGGATTATCTTGATGCAAAATACCAGTATTAAGATAAACTAGTTGACGATAGGCAGAACATTAGTTCAAGCGTCGGAGATCTTCCAGATGATTACTTAGTTTCCTTTCCATTTCCTTTACTCAAGTTTTTTGAATAAATTATTTCTCAAAATATAGTTTACATTTTTAGCGTGGATCATTTTCAAACAATTTAAGTTCATTTAAAGTAAACAATGCACATCAGCACATGGGAAGGTGGCTATTTACAAGCAAAATATATGTTTTTTCTCACTTTTTTTTTGGAAAATTAATCCTTATATATATATATATATATATATATATATATATATATATATATATATATATATATAATACCCCGAAATACTTTTAATAGATTAATTTAAAATTTTGAGCAATGATATTTTAATATGTTTAGCAATGATGCATTTCTTAACAACTTTTAGCAGCGATTTATATTTTTTTAGCATCGGTGTACTTATTAGCGACAAATAGTGACGCGATTTAGCGTAACAACCCATTAAAAAGCACATAAAAATATCGTAAATAATTATTTGGGCCTTTTTGTAATAGATAAAGTTTCAGGTAAAAATTAGAATAAGTAACGAAAGTTAGGAGGTTTTGGTAATTCTCAATCTAGGGTTTGTATACATATAAACACCTATAGTCTGAGCTGTCGTCCCTCACAGATTCCTCTCTTCTTTACGACTTATGGTATAGAGAGGGAGATTGAGAGAAATATATATATATATATATATATATATATGGGTCGTGATCCATTGATTGCGCTAGCAAGTTGCTAGCGTTGTTTTGCCGTCCGCAACATAATGTAGCGAACGGTAAATTATCGTCCGCTACATTATGTTGCGGATGGTGAAAAAAAGTGCTGTTGTGGCGCGCGATCTGGCCGTCTATTCTCGCCCGTGGACGGCCAGATCGCGCTAGTAACTTGGGTTAAGTTGCTAGCGCTATCAATGGATCACGACCCTATATATATATATATATATATATATATATATACAAATATAGGGTATTTTGCAAGCGCGATCTGACCGTCCATCCTGAAAGATGGACGGCCCAGATCGCACCCTTTTCGAATAATGTCAGTCGTCCGCAACACTATGTCGCGGACAGACTTTTTTACCTTTTTGCCCCTCCGTCCGCTACATTATGTAGCGGACAATTTTTTCACAAATATACCCTTCAGCTCTCGTCCGCTACATTATGCAGCGGAAGAGTAGGCAGTGCTTTTTTCCCCTTTCTCTCTCATTTCTCACATTATTTGTCTGACATGTTTCTATTTCTCTCTCTCTTCCCTCATCAATGCTCATGTCTCTTTCTCTTTCTCATGAATATTCTCTCTCCTTTCTCTTTCTCTGACCACTTTTTATTTTCTCTCTCATCCTCCCCCCTCTCTCTCCCTCTCTTTCTTTCATGTTTATCCTGCTTCACTTCACACATAGAATAGAGAGAAAGAGTGTGTCCGGCCACCTGCAGCTCCGTCGGACAAAACCCGTTCAAGTCCATCAGCAACAAGCCGTACTATATTTGTTGCCGATCTTGTATTTCTTCCTGTATTTTTGTTTTTGTTTTGGGCAATGCGTTGTTGATTTTTTGTGAGTTGGATTGGGGCTCTTTACTGGGCTCTTTTTTGGTCAAGTGATGATAAGCACCGAAGAAAATTGAAGTGCTGAACTTGTAAAAGCCTCCGTAGGAATTAAAGAAAGAAGCTGCATCACCAAAAATTCCTTACAAGAAAACCAGAAACTCATATGAACCCACGACCACAACAAAAATTAAACTCAAATGAACCCAAAACCACCACCATTTGACCACCGCCACTGAACCTGTGCCTCCCCGAACCACCACCATTCAAACCTCCACCATCCCAAATCTCTATGCAAGATAAATAACTAATCTAAACAGAGAGAGGTAGAGAGCAAATGAAGAATTAAGTCTCAAAATTCTCAAAATTTCAATTGGGTTTCAATTGGGTCTCAGTTTTACCACCCAAAATGGGGTTACCACAGCAAGTGGATTGCTTCCTTCCTCTGTCGTCGCCGGAAGCGGAGCTGTTCTAGGTGGACGAGATGGTGTCCATCCCGCGGTCACTGTTCTAGGTGGACGAGATGGTGTTAGGCTTGGTCCTGGTGCTATTAGCTGAGCTCTACTGCTCTCTCCTACCCCGCCGGCGACAGCTCCGAAGCATGACTAGCAATACCACCGGTGCCGCCGCCGCCAACGCTGATTTGCCTGATCAACTGCGAAGTCCAACAGCCGCTGTTGCTCCTCCTAACAGCAGCTTCTTCGCACAAGGGGTTCTTTGCACGCCAAGAGGCTTCCTCTTCCCTTCAGTTTCTGGCATGGATGAAAGAGAGAGAGAGAGAGAGAGAGAGTCAGAGAGTTAATTAGAGAAAGGAGAGAAAGAGAAAAAGTGATGAGAGAGAGGAGAAAGAAAGGAAAAATGTCAGAACATTAAATGAGGAGAAGGAGAGAGAAAGAGGAAAAAGTCAGAAGATTAGTCCACTACATAATGTAGCGGACGGAAGCTAGAGGGTATTTTTGTCAAAAAAATAGTCCTCTACATAATGTAGTGGACGTACTTTAAAAAAACATAAACGTAAAACTTGAAAGGAGCCGATCCCTGTCTACGGTGGAGAAATAACAATTTCTCCACCATAAATCTAGCCGTCCACTTCTACTCGTGGACGGCTCAGATATGTTTTTTTTTCTTGAAGTGGCAACCGCTGCTCTTTCTTTTCTTGCGGTTGCAAAATTTTACTAAAGACCCCAACCGCTACTAAGTGTAGCGGTTGGTCATCATATTTTTTTTGACCAACCGCTACACTTTGTTGCGGTTGGTCATCATTACCACAAAACACTCCATGAAAAAAATAGCCCAACCGCAACACTTTTATGCGGTTGGGCATCTCCTGTGCACAAAGATAGAAACAAAGAAAGAAACAGAGAAAAGGTAGCCAGAAAGAAAGAGGGAAACGGTGGGCCACGCACAGAGAAAAAGAGAAAGAGAGAAAAGCACAAAGAGAGAAAGAGAGAAAACAAAGAGAGAAAGGAGAAAAGGTGGCCAGAAAGAAAGAGAGAAAAGGTGGGCCATGCACACAAAGAGAGAAAAAGAGAAAGAGAGAAAAGGTGGGCCACCTAGAAAGAGGAAAAAAGGAAAAATGACCAACCGCAACACTTTGTTGCGGTTGGGGGCTGGGATTTAAATAAAATTTTGCAACCGCGTCGGTTGCCATTTATGCTGTCCGGGAAACAGTGTAGCGGACTGGGCGGAGGGGCAAAAAGATAAAAAAGTCCGTCAGCGACATAGTGTGGCGAACAACTGACAGTATTAGAAAAGGGTGCGATCTGGGCCGTCCATCTTTCAGGATGGACGGTCAGATCACGCTTGCAAAATACCCCATTTTGCTAGCGCTATCAATGGATCAGCTCCCTATATATATATATATATAAGATTTAATAATTTAGTAACTATCAGACTACAGATTAGACATCATAAAAAACGAGTAGAAACTAATGCAATTATTGATACTGGTTGTACAATTACAGTACTAGATCCTTCTATAATTAACAATGATTACATCAAAACATTAGACAAATCAGTAACTGGAGTTGGTTTTTCCAATACTCCAATTCAATACACTACATATATTACTAATGCAACTATCACCTTTTTAACCGCATGTAATACACAATCAAAACCATAAGAATGTTAATAGACGATTAGAATACTTAGAACAAAAAATAATACAAATTGAAGATACCTTAACCCATATTAAAGAAAATTACACAGAAACTATAAATTTAGATGATCCTAATAAACAACTAATGCAAGACTTTTAGATCTTTTTTTTTGGAAGCTGTCAGTCGTCCGCTACACTGTATGGCGGACGACTTTTTTGGCCTGACATTGACAGTCAAAAAGTCGTCCGCTACACTGTGTAGCAGACAACTTCCGACAACTTTTTGACTGACACGACTGACACAATTTCAGACTTGTCTGTACCATTGTTTCTGCACACGTCTGCTGCACAGTATTGCCTAAAGCTACTCAGCTCCTTCAGCACAATTTTCTTCTCCTTCAGACTCGCTTCCATTTTCAGCTCTCTTCAAGCTTCGAGTAACACTTGTTTCAAGCTTCACTCAAGTAAGGTCAGTTTGTGAATGGTGAAGTTTTCTTTATGGATTGACTGGTAAAGTATAATTTATTTGTTTGGACAAAAAAGTATAGATTTTTTATGTTCTAGAAATTTGTCAATCTATTCATCAATTTGTAATGTTCTATTCTAGATTTTTTGTGATGTTCTAGACATGATGTTCATCAAAAAGGTATAATTTGTTAACTTTAAATAAATTCATTATAGTTTAATTCGATTTTTTTGAGGTTTGCTAACTTTAAAAAATTTATCCTATTTAAATTCGAATTTTTTGAGATATGTTTCTTGTTTTTTGGCATGATGAATTTGTCTATTTATCTTAGTAATTTTAATTTGTTATGTTCAATAAATTAATAATTATTAATTTGGAGACACTTTGAGATTATGTATATGGTATGTTTGTCATCCTAAATTGGTCTATTCGCCAAGGTAATTTTTAGGTAATATTTTCAGTTTGAAATGTCATTTGATTGTTAAGCGTAGTCTATTTCTACACAGGTCTTGTTTCACAATGTCTGATTTCGTGTCGAGCTCCAACGTCCCCGTAGATGCTAGTGATCCGTATCTAGGACGAACGTTTCAAACATTGGAAGAAGCTGAAGAATGTTTTCGAGCGTATTCATTGAGGGTTGGTTTTGGCATTAGAATAAAGACTACAAGAACAAGCAACGTAACAAAAAAGATATGCTCTCGCTTATACGAGTGTCATAGGGGCAGAAACCCACAGCAAAATGAGACACGCGTAGGCAATGATGACAGTGATGATGAAATAGAAAAAGAAGACGGGACTGCTTTGAGCGCACAAATTGCCAGGTCAAGATGTTCGTAAGCTACAAACCCAAGCAAGATCATTGGCTTATTACCAGCCTGGAACTGGCACACAATCACCCGTTAGTAACTCCTTCTAAGGTGAGTCAGATGCATCAACACAAGAAGATGGGTAAGGTAGCAAATTGGACCAACTGAGATTGTTAATGTTCTTGCTGAACAGGCTGGGGGAATTCAAAATTTAAACTTTAACACGACAGACGTTCGTAACGCGGTCCGAACCCATAGACGAGCCGCGTATGACCTCAATGATGCTCAATCGACAATGAGCCTATTGAAACGGATGCAGATGGAGGACCCGCAGTTTACCTTCGATTATAAACTTGACGACGAGCATCGAGTTAGTACAATTTTTTGGGTCGACGGTCGTTCGAGGCTAGCTTATAAGCATTTTGGGGATGTCGTGACTTTCGACACCACATACCGTACCAACAAGTACTCGATGCCGTTCGCTCCTTTCACGGGCGTCAATCATCATTATCACTCCATCCTGTTCGGGTTCGCCTTGTTAAGGGACGAGAGCGAGGGTTCTTTTGTATGGTTGTTTAGGACGTGGCTGGAAGCAATGAACTTCAAAGCACCCAAAGTGATCATCACCGATCAAGATTTGGCAATGAAGAAGGCTATTGCTACCGTCTTCCCAGACACTCGGCACAACTTGTGCACTTGGCACATAAGCAACAAATACCCTGAACGTCTGCATCACGTGTACGCAAAGTATCCAGACTTTAAACAGGATTTTGACAAGTGCGTTAACAAGTCATTAACGATTGAGGAATTCGAGGAGAGGTGGGAAAAGCTTGTTCGGGATTACTCATTGCAAGACAACGAGTGGCTCCAGCACTTGTACGAGCGCAAAGAGCAATGGATTGGCGTTTACACGAGGAGGTATTTTTTAGCGGGCATGAGTGAATCTATGAATGCCACGTTCGATAGTTATGTGGGTACAGCTACCAATTTGAAGAGTTTCGTTGCATCCGCACAAAAAGCGGTTGCTTCGTTGTTCGTAAAAGAAAGGGCTGCAGACTTTGCAACACGTACAAACAAAGGAGAAGGTTGCTTGAGACCCCGCTGGAGCTGAACGGTGCCAAAGTCTATACGAAGGAGATCTTCATGCTATACCAAGTAGAGCTGCAAAAATCGGGACGATACAGTATAAATAAGGTGGCAGAAATGTCTACGCGTGAGTACAAGGTTTATTCGCTCGTGAATGACCTCGTCCCTGAGAAGCTGCGCAGAATTTATACGGTGAGCCATGACACATTGACGGATTCGGTGACATGTGTTTGCAAGAAGTTTGAGTTCCATGGCATCCTGTGTAGACACATTCTGCGGTTTTTCACCCAGAAGAATATCAGGACAATCCCCGATAAATATGTCCTGCCACGGTGGACGAAAGGTGCAAACAGGTTGCACGGTACCATTGCCTTTCCGGAGCACCCGTATACTGACTTTGAAGAATCAGAGACGTTGCGGTATAATCATCTGGTGACAATGTTCACCCGTTTGTCCGTAAAAGGTGTGCTGCTACAATGGCCGGATATAAACATCTCCTCGAGGTAGCTCAGCAGCAAGAGCCCATCGTCGACCAGTTGGAAGCAGCTTCAGTCAGCAATGCGGTTGACACCGAGCCTACAACGGGATCAGAAGATGACGAGCCGGGGGAGGAAGACGACAATGATATCCGGCCTTTGGATCCAATTATATCGCAAACGAAAGGCCGCAAGAGATCTACGCGGATGAAGAGCTCTATTGAACAAGCAACTCAACCTAAAAAGCTGAGAAGGTGTGCATTGTGCAACAAAATGACCGACCATGACAAGCGGAACCATTACAAGGCACTGGGGATAAGTCCAGGGGGTTTGCAAGACGAGGAAGAAGATGACGCCGAAGATGAGGAACAAGCAGCTGCAGTGGACCTTTAGTTTTTTGTGTAAGCCATCAAGTCTGTTTGACATTTGCAATAATGCGTAATATTTTTTTGATGAGATAATCTTTCAACCGAAGAATGGAAGGTTATTTCTGATGGACCTATTAGAGCCGCCATTAAATCTAACTTTAGTTTTTTTATTTGCTCCGTCCGCTACACTATGTAGCAGACGGCGCAGCATAAACCCAAATTTTTAGTTTTCTAGAATGTCCGCAGCACAATATAGCGGACAACAAAACTCTTGGTACCTTATGTCCGCTACACAATGTAGCGGACGTGTCAAACTTCTTTAAATACCAATCAGATCAGCCTTTCTTCTTTCTCCCATAAAACTTCTCTGTCTCGAACATCTCACCCACCTGCGACCCCCTCTACGGCGACCGTCCTGATGGCTTCTGCTTCGAACAGGGACGTTTCAGTCGGCAGACACTTCTTCAAGGTCATGATGCCTAGAACATGTAGGCCATCCCTCTTTCTATGTGTTTTCATGTGTGTTAAAAGTTTTATCTTTGGTTAAAAACTTACCTGTCTTATATTGAATGTGATAGGCCATATCGGTAGCCTTTAGCAGATTGCTTATGTAATACCCCAACCTTATGTCTAGTTTATGGTAAATCCTATCTTATTAGTTATAAGGTATTTGGCAACGATTTTTGAGCAATAGTATATTTGGTCTTTAACGACAATTTATAACAACCATAAGTTGTAGTTTATGACACAGGGTGCAACAGAGAAATGAATGAAGGTTATTTGGTACCTTGAGAAGCTATAATTAAATTAGGGTTGATTTCATAAATATTTGATCTCTCAGTTCAGTTATTTTAATATTGCAGGGGGAAGCGTAGAAGAAAAAAAATGAAATGATAGAGAGAGAGAGAGATTTGAGATTATAAAGAAGGAGACACTAGAAGCAATTAAAAGAATATAGATATATAACAAATTAAAACGAAATAAAGGAGAAAAGAAAAAAATAGAAAAGAGAACAAGAAGAGAGAAGACGCGCAGTGAGAAAGGGAGGGCAGTCGGCCCTAAAGAGGGCGGCGCCTCTGCCTGCCAGATCTGGCAATCTCACTTCCGGCCACACGCATTGTCGCTGGCAGCCCCATCGGAGGCCAACTCCTCTTCCAGATCACGGCTGCCGTCGCCCATCCTTCGTCGAATGCCATCGGATCTGCTTGTACAACCGGCGACAGCGACGGTGATTCCAATGGGGCCACCGAGGACGGGGCCGGAGCAGCGTCACCCACCACCAGGGTCCTCGATCCAATGGCCACCGTCGCCAATCCACTGCCGCCGTGCAATCGCTGCCTCCGATTGTGAACCCCTAGTTCAGCCCTTCACCGCTGCCACGTTGTGCTGTCAACCTCCATTGCCGGCGCCTCTAAGAAAATGACCGCCGACAGAGTGAGATAAGAGAGCAAGAAACTGGGTGGGGTGACCGGTAGGTGAATCGGCAGTGGCGATGCCGATGCCGAGACAATTAGGATTTGGTGGTTGATATGCCGGCAGTGACGTACGCCAGTAGTTGATGGCAACGATGTTGGTGATATGTCAGTTTATGGAGATCCCAGAGGTTGGTGCGTGGCTGGTGACAGTGAGGCAGCAGTGATGGTCTTCTGGTATTGGGTACACCGGTGACCGTGGCGTTTAGGAGATCGCATCAGGATGGAGAGGGAGATTAGGGTGGCCGATCTTTGCTTCGATGGTCCTTCTATGAGACCGACGGTGATTACAGTGAAGCCATGGGTTTGTGTATGATGGTACCGAGTGTGTATGTGGTGTGGGGGTATATTGGGTAAAGGTGCGGTTGTATATGTCTGGATATTGAGGGTTAGCATATGCTGGTGTTGGTGAGTGGACAGGTACGTGAGATGTGGTGGTATACTGTGTGCGGCGTATGATTTGTTTGAGACAATATCCGATAGGAATTCTGCATTTCATCAATGAGAACCTTTGGGTTATAATGAAGTCGGCGCTATGGAGATGAAAGGAATGGCATTAACGGTTCTTATGGCCAAAGATAGCAGTTGGTCATCGCACTAGATTTTTGGATCGAGGAAATCTGTCAGCAACAAGTAAGTGACCCTTGATTCAACTAGTGTTTTTATATAATAAGTATATGTTTACCTGCTGTTAAAAAGTGAAGTTTAGCATTGACTATTTTAATTATGTTTAATTGTTCTGGCTTGAATTGCTAAAAAGTTTTAGTAGTTTATTTGTCATGAAAAATCGGACCAGTATGCATTGATTTTGTTTAGAAATTGAAATGGACCTCAGATTTGAAATGTTTGGTACAAGTGAAATGTTTTGAAATTTAACGTTATTGTGAATATTGAACAACTTGAAAATTATGGAAAGGAGTGTGTGGAGGATAGTTTGATGAGGGGTTATGTTTACGACGAACGAAAATGTAGTTTTTGATTTATTCGATTGCTGTGCCCCATATCCACAGGGGAAAGTTGGATTTCGGGCCCTGGTCAATGGGGCTTGTACGTTGATGCACAGTACTGTGGCTGGTGGTGCGCCCTTGCGTCCACATGATTATTTTATCCCGGGTGTAGGAGGGATTTCGGGCCCTAGTCAGGGGGGCTCGTACGCTGACCGCAGCACATCGTTTGAGCTAATGTTGGGATTTGAACTGGTTGTTATAAAGTTTTGCGATAATCATTATATACTTCAGTTTTTGGTTTCATGTACTCTGTTTTGTTCTTACCCGATGATTATCAAATCTATGATTTTTAGATATCTCAAGGATGCTACTATATAAAGTGAGTTATTTTCTGACATGCTATGGTCCACCTAGTTGAATCATTGGTTACTTACTGAGCACGTGGAAGCTCATCCCTTACTTATCATTTCAGGTTTGAAAGTAATGTGATGGTGACGAGCATAAGAAGGAACAATTTGGCACTGAGCTCCGAAGACTGTATTGGTTGAGCCGCTAAATATTTAGATTGTTGGTTTAGTTTTAGTTGTTGATAAATTAGAGTTATGAGGAGTTGTAGCATGAGTATTGTATTCAAATAAAAATATGAAAATGTAATTTAAGTTTATAGAAGTTTTAATTTTCGCTGCAGATTATATGTTGTTTTAGCGAGTAAGACCTGGCAGAGCCCTCGGTTGGAGTCCATTGGGTCTGCGGTCGGTCACGTGCCTAGCTCGCGGGCCTGCCCGTGGGTTTGGGTCATGACAGAAATGGTATCAGAGCATTACGGTTTTGGTATATTAGAGCTTAAGTAATGATCTCGCTGGTTAGGTTACATGATTATGTAGACTTGTAAGTAGGCTGACGAAAGTGGAAGGTAGAACTCAAGATTTGATCATTAGAGTGAAAGTCATATGTGAGAAATTCTTTGTACCTTGGTACACCATAGGGTTGCAGTTAAACTTGCTACTATGAAGTAGACTGTGCGAAAGAATATATTGTGGTTTGTTATCTGAAAAGCGTAGCAGGAGCGTGATGATTAGGAATTTAAATATCTGGTTGAGTTGGAGTGGAGTAAGTATAGTCAGTGAGCATCGTACTAGCTGGGCCATAACTATTTCGAGGTTGAGTAATAATATTCGATTGGTTAGATTATAAAATCCTAGGTTATAATCTGAGTCTTATAGTACAATGAAATGTTTGAAGTTGAGATGGACCTTACTGAAGCTACTACTGATGTTTTGACTCGTGTTTTGGAGGCTATTAAAGCTGCTACGATTGTGAATGTTGTCTCTTGATGTTAAAAGGCTTGTGACTTTTGAAAAGGATGTTGTCTCTTGAGGTCATCAAGGGTTCCTTTTGGGATTGGTTATTTGCGATTATGAATTTTTGAATTTTCGTCAGTCAAAAGCTTATGAGCATAGGTCTTCAATTTAAGCGTATTTCATATAAGAACTGAACTATTAAACATCAAGGTCATTGGGTCATGTGGTTCTAGAATCGTTAGCGCGTAAATGATAATTCAAGCTCTGTAGCATCGAGTAGTATTTAAAGTTGCTTAGGCTATAACTGATGATGATGACTTACATTTCGAAAGTTTCATACCATTAAGAGAACTTACTTCGTTTGGGTGAAGCTAGATTAGATTGGTTCAGAGAAATGTTTTCTAGTTGTCAAGACTGGTTCAGAATGTAAAAACTTGGGACTTTTGGAAGGTTACGAAAACTCTCGAAGTTCCGCAAGTGTTAAAGCGTAAGTGATGACCTGGTAAGTTAGAGCTTAGCATTACGACTTAAATAGGAATTGTCACGTTTGATGTTGTGAGTATAATGAAATTCGAGGTCGGATTTTTTTTAACAGGAAGAAGATGTAATATCCTCATCTCAAATTGGTCTTATGGTTGATTTTGATGAATACACCTAATGCTCTAGAAATTTGATCATTTGGTGAGACTTCAAGGTTTAACGATGATTTAATTGTATAAATGGTGGAGAAATGTAGAGATAGCATTTATAACTGGCGAAGATTCTAATTTAAGATTATTAATCTTAGACGTATTTTTGGTTGGTGAATTGAAGTGAGGTTGAAGTTAAGTGTTATGATGGGGGATGAGATCAGACACCATTAAGTGCAGAAATTTAGTAACACAAAGTTTCGAGGTATGGATTATCAGTGGATTAAAGTGTGTTAAATGCATATCACACAATTGTGCTTTAAGGTCTTGGGGTGCATGTATTTATCAAGTCGCTTAAAATTATATCCGAGTTTGATTGTGAACTCTTTAGATAGATTTAGTCGTGTAAGCACATGAGGAGTTATATTGGTTAGTTTTCGAAATCAAACATGATTAAGATCAACTATGCAAGGAATACCAAATTTCGAGGACGGAATTTCTCTTAACGGGAGTAGAATGTAATATCCAGGCCTCAAGTTAAGACTACTGTTAGTTGTGATAAAATTACTTAGACTATTAGCGGCCATTGCTCGGTTGATGAGATTTCACTGTTTAGTGATGAATTGGTTGTATAAGTGGAGACAGAGTAGCATGTTGAAATACTACAGTATGATGGAACTTGTGATTTAAGAGTATTGATATTCGAGGTACGACCTATCAGTGGGTTAAAGAGTGTTAAAGGCGCCTCACACAGTTTGATGCTTTAAGGTCTTTAGTGCATGTACCTGTAAAGCCGCTTGAGATTATATCTGGGTCTGGTGGTCCGCCATTAGGGTATTATGTTGATGGTTATCTGAGATTAAACCTGATTAAGATCAGCTGTGTAAGGATTATCAAATTTTGAGGACAAAATTTCTTTAAGGGGAGGATAATGTAATACCCCAACCTTATGTCTAGTTTATGGTAAATCCTATCTTATTAATTATAAGGTATTTGGCAACGATTTTTGAGCAATAGTATATTTGGTCTTTAACGACAATTTATAACAACCATAAGTTGTAGTTTATGACGCAAGGTGCAACAGAGAAATGAATGAAGGTTATTTGGTAACTTGAGAAGCTATAATTAAATTAGGATTGATTTCATAAATATTTGATCTCTCAGTTCAGTTATTTTAATATTGCAGGGGGAAGCGTAGAAGAAAAAAAAATGAAATGATAGAGAGAGATTTGAGGTTATAAAGAAGGAGACACTAGAAGCAATTAAAAGAATATAGATATATAACAAATTAAAACGAAATAAAGGAGAAAAGAAAAAAAATAGAAAAGAGAACAAGAAGAGAGAAGACGCGCAGTGAGAAAGGGAGGGCAGCCGGCCCTAAAGAGGGCGGCGCCTCTGCCTGCCAGATCTGGCAATCTCACTTCCGGCCACACGCATTGTCGCCGGCAGCCCCATCGGAGGCCAACTCCTCTTCCAGATCACGGCTGCTGTCGCCCATCCTTCGTTGAATGCCATCGGATCTGCTTGTACAACCGGCGACAGCGATGGCGATTCCAATGGGGCCACCGAGGACGGGGCCGGAGCAGCGTCACCCACCTCCAGGGTCCTCGATCCAACGGCCACCGTCGCCAATCCACTGCCACCGTGCAATCGCGGCCTCCGGTTGTGAACCCCTAGTTCAGCCCTTCACCGCTGCCACGTTGTGCTGTCAACCTCCATTGCCGGCGCCTCTAAGTAAATGACCGCCGACAAAGTGAGATAAGAGAGCGAGAGATTGGGTGGGGTGACCGGTAGGTGAATCGGCAGTGGCGATGCCGATGCCGAGACAATTAGGATTTGGTGGTTGATATGCCGGCAGTGACGTACGCCAGTAGTTGACGGCAACGATGTTGGTGATATGTCAGTTTATGGAGATCCCAGAGGTTGGTGCGTGGCTGGTGACAGTGGGGCAGCAGTGATGGTCTTCTAGTATTGGGTACACCGGTGACCGTGGCGTTTAGGAGATCGCATCAGGATGGAGAGGGAGATTAGGGTGGCCGATCTTTGCTTCGGTGGTCCTGCTATGAGACCGGCGGTGATTACAGTGAAGCCATGGGTTTGTGTATGATGGTACCGAGTGTGTATGTGGTGTGGGGGTATATTGGGTAAAGGTGCGGTTGTATATGTCTGGATATTGAGGGTTAGCATATGCTGGTGTTGGTGAGTGGACTGGTACGTGAGATTTGGTGGTATACTGTGTGCGGCGTATGATTTGTTTGAGACAATATCCGATAGGAATTCTGCATTTCATCAATGAGAACCTTTGGGTTATAATGAAGTCGGCGCTATGGAGATGAAAGGAATGGCATTAACGGTTCTTATGGCCAAAGATAGCAGCTGGTCATCGCACTAGATTTTTGGATCGAGAAAATGTGTCAGCGACAAGTAAGTGACCCTTGATTCAACTAGTGTTTTTATATAATAAGTATATGTTTACCTGCTGTTAAAAAGTGAAGTTTAGCATTGACTGTTTTAATTATGTTTAATTGTTCTGGCTTGAATTGCTAAAAAGTTTTAGTAGTTTATTTGTCATGAAAAATCGGACCATCATGCATTGATTTTGTTTAGAAATTGAAATGGACCTCAGATTTGAAATGTTTGGTACAAGTGAAATGTTTTGAAATTTAACGTTATTGTGAATATTGAACAACTTGAAAATTATGGAAAGGAGTGTGTGGATAGTTTGATGAGGGGTTATGTTTACGACGAACGAAAAGGTAGTTTTTGATTTACTCGATTGCTGTGCCCCATATCCACGGGGGAAAGTTGGATTTCGGGCCCTGGTCAATTGGGCTTGTACGTTGATGCACAGTACTGTGGCTTGTGGTGCGCCCTTGCGTCCACATGATTATTTTATCCCGGGTGTAGGAGGGATTTCGGGCCCTAGTCAGGGGGGCTCGTACGCTGACCGCAGCACATCGTTTGAGCTAATGTTGGGATTTGAACTGGTTGTTATAAAGTTTTGGCGATAATCATTATATACTTCAGTTTTTGGTTTCATGTACTCTGTTTTGTTCTTACCCGATGATTGTCAAATCTATGATTTTTAGATATCTCAAGGATGCTACTATATAAAGTGAGTTATTTTCTGACATGCTATGGTCCACCTAGTTGAATCATTGGTTACTTACTGAGGACGTGGAAGCTCATTCCTTACTTATCATTTCAGGTTTGAAAGTAAGGTGATGGTGACGAGCATAGGAAGGAACAATTTGGCACTGAGCTCCGGAGACTGTATTGGTTGAGCCGCTAAAGATTTAGATTGTTGGTTTAGTTTTAATTGTTGATAAATTAGAGTTATGAGGAGTTGTAGCATGAGTATTGTATTCAAATAAAAATATGAAAATGTAATTTAAGTTTATAGAAGTTTTAATTTCCGCTGCAGATTATACGCTGTTTTAGCGAGTAAGGCCTGGCAGAGCCCTCGGTTGAAGTCCATTAGGTCTGCGGCCGGTCATGTGCCTAGCTTGCGGGCCTGCCCGTGGGTTCGGATCGTGACAGCTTATGACACTTTGGTTCGAAGCAACTTTAACCAGCCGCAAGGGATCATGGCTTGTTAAAATCAAGAAGAAGCGCATCCAAGAGCAAATTTGTTTCGAAGAGGGTTGGAGCAATTTCTGCGAGCAGCATGACCTCAATGAAGGGGACTTTGTATCTTTGAACACAAGGGCCATGTGCGTTTTCAAGTGACGGTGTTTGACCATAGCACTTGTGAAAATGCTTCCCCCCCCCCCCAATGTTGAACTCTGAGCCCTAATTTTGTGTTATTTGAATAATTGTGTAATTTGAAAAATTTTGTGTTATTTGAACTAATTTAAGGTTGTTAATTTTGCATTAGAGAATTGTGATTATTGATCTTTGATTTTATTGTTAATTAATGATTTTTTATTGTTAATTGTGCATTTGAGATATTGAGGTAGTCATGGTCGGTCATTTGGACGTCCAAATACAGAAACTCTGATCTCCAACACTTAAAAAAAAATTGTTCCCTCTATCTCCGCTACACTATGTAGCTTATAGTGCAGAAGACGTCGACGCTTGGAAAATTTTCCCCCATTTTGTTCCCCCACTTAACAAAATTTTGTTCCCACTGCATCCGCTACACTGTATAGCGGACAGCGAAGCAAAAATTCTCAACTTCAACACTTAGTAATTTTTTGAGACTATGGACGTCCGCTACACTGTGTAGCAGACGGCGCAACAGAAACTCTCAACATCGACACTTAGAAAATTTTCCCCCATTTTGTTCCCTCTACGTCTGCTACATTGTATAGCGGACGACAAAGCAAAAATTCTCAACTTCAACACTTAGTAATTTTTTACACTGTGTAGCGGACGGATAAGCAGAAACTCTGAACTTCAACACTTAGAAAATTTTTGTCTTTGGACGTCTGCTACACTGTGTAGCGGACGACGAAGCAGAAACTCTCAACTTCTACACTTAGAAAATTATCCCTCATTTTGTTCCCTATACGTCCGCTACACTGTGTAGCGGATAGGGAAGCAGAAACTCTCAACTTTAACACTTAGGAAATTTTTGTCTTTGGACGTCCGCTACACTGTGTAGCGGACGGGGAAGCAGAAACTCTCAACTTCAGCACTTAGGAACTTTTCCTGTTTTGGACGTCTGCTACACTGTGTAGCGGACGGAGAAGCAGAAACTCTAAACATCAACAGTTAAAAAAAATTTCCCCATTTTGTTTCCCACCATTCAATCATTCTCCATGAGAGCAAAAAAACCAACTCAAATAAAAATCTAATCAAATCAACCCAAATCAAATGTCCACTGATATGGACACAAATTAGTCAAATCAATCAATCAACATCTTCAACACATATCAACTGATCTCAACACAAATCAAATCACACCAATGACAGCTTTCTAAATAATCATGATTTATTAAAAAAATTATTCTAATGGTACAATGTCAACTGGGATCCTTATGTTGAGCTGGATTCTTGTCCTTAGACGGATTTTCAATAAACCTAACCGCTCTAGGGTGGCCTTTCAAAATTTGCCAAGCTATCCTATATCTAAAGCATTCTACGCATTCTTGACTCCAGGTGGCCGCCCTAAGGCTCTCAGACCGACAAATGTAATCTATGTACATGCAATGGAAGACGCCGCAGTCCGAAGTATTATGTTGCTTGGGCCTCCTCTTCTTCATTCAGAAATGGAGCTTCAGCCGCCCTGGTACAGGTACACCACGGATATCATGGACCATGGCACAAAATAGATTCTGCGAGAAACAGAAAATGGCGTAAGACTTGAGTTAACATTTACAATTGGCAAGTTACAATAAGCATTAAACAACAATTGTAAGATTACCATAGAGTCCAACTGGGCTTTGTACATCCGCAACACAGGCATGTGGATGGTATCGTCGTGGAGCCTGTCAATCACCGATACAACTTTTTTTGTTGGTGCATAGCAAACCAAGTACCAGTGGCTTTCCCCTAGAAATGAGATTAGAAACACGTGGGCAACCCTTGCATTCAATGGACTATCCCTATTCAGATATGCTCGTAGGTTCGCCAACGGTCTGCACTGGCTCAACTTTTTCTTCCCCCTTTGTTCAACCCACTCATGCCATTCAGCCACTATGAGGCTATGAAAAAAGGCATCCACCAAAAATACGCCTGGATACTCGTTCAGCCGCTCCCAACCCCTTTCCTTTAGAATCTCCACGTAGGTAGAGATGACACCGTTGTCTAACCAACTCCCCAGAGCCAGAGAGGACATTTCTCCCCATGAGCAACAATAATCCATGCCCTCCAGGTGATTCACACTATATAACGCTTTGTCCCGGGGGAACCTGCTAAAATAACGCTCTCTGATTATTTGGCATTTATGTGGCTTTAGGGGCTTCAATGGATGCCCTTTGCAATATTGCCCTCGGGGGTCGACCGGGGGATCTTGCACTCCTTTGGGGGGTCGATCGAGGGATATTGCCCTCCTTCCACAACAGATGGTCCCACTCACGGGACAATGGACAGTGTCTCAGACAGACTGATGTTTCCGAAACCCCAGTCTTGCGTGACTTGACTCTGAGAGCGGGGTTGGGGTTCCGAGTCCAGAAGCAAAGAGAAGGAGGGCGCATTGTACTCTTCCCACGATGCGTGAGCCTGGCCCATGGTGGTTGGCCATCCCCAATCACCACCCATTCCTGGTATAGAGGGACCACCGTATCCCTGGCTCACCCCCGAAGTCTGTCCCGAGGGATCACTGTATCCCTCACTCACATAAGGGGGCTGCCACCCCAAATAACCCATTCCCAAGTTGACGCCCGAAGGTTATCCCGATGCTTGGCACAAATAATTCCCACAGCCAAATGCCAATGCTTCAACCTGTTGGCGAAGCTTCTCACCCATTGCATCCACCAGATCCTTCCGCTCTCTCAACTTCTGGAAGAAGGCGAACGAGGCATTAACCTACATCCAAAGAGATAATAAGTAAGTAACTTCATTTCAACACTTAGAATCATCAAGTTCAATTAAAAGCACTGGTTGGGTAACTCACCAGACTGTACGCCATCTGCTCATCGATCTGACCCCTAGGGTGGTACTTCTCCCCGCGTTCAAACCTTACTGGGACTACTCTCCTCCGGGTGATGCGATAGTACCACTCATTGTACTGTTCGATGTTGATCACGGGGTCAGGCTCCGACACAATGGCCGCCAGCGTGTCTTGCCAGGAATCTCAAACCTCAATTTCTCCTGCGCACAAGTCATGTGCATTCGCCTTGCCAAACCCTCCGACACCCGGTGGATTCCTATTACGCCTCATATCCCGCGCATCGGCTGGCAACCCCTGCAGGCTGTCAAAATGGCGCATAGCACGATCTGGCAGCTACCACTCTGCGACCTCGAAGTGGATCAGGGGTGTGCGTTGCAACCCAGAGAGCATAAAGACAAACGACTCCCCCACCCGTCGCGCCAAACGTTTGTACGGTGCCCATCACATCTGGCCCGGAGATAGCGAGTCAAGCTCTTCCCGATAGTACGTAATGTTGTGATGGGGATCCTCTCTCTTTGGCTAGTGGCGGTACTCCCAGGCGCACAACCGAGGCCACACATTATCCGTTCCATCCCTATGCCTGGGTGCGCCGGTAGCAAGGTGTTCATAAGACCACACCTGAGAGCAAAGAGAAATTAAATAAAGTATCGTCAAAATTTATTGTCGATTCAACAACAAAAAAATCGAGCACGTTGTGAGGCCCCGATATTAATTAGCTTCTAATCATTTTATTAAGTTCAAACATATTTAAATTTGATTGAAATAATATAATCGTGTTATATTATTTATATACATAAAATATATATATTGAAATTAAGTTGTGGGCCCAAAATATAATTATGTAAAACTTTGGGGGTTAAAAAGTAATTATGCAAAACTTTGGGGTCAATTTTAAAATACCTAAGTTAGCTATTAGGGGTCACGTGAAGGTGTGTGGGATTAATAGCATTTTCGTGTGCCACCTATGTTTGGTGGTGAGTAATCATAGGAAACTAATAAAGAAATAGAAAGAAACCTAAGTGGATAACTTAGAAACAAAATAGAAGGGGAGTGGAAGACCACCTTCGGCCAAAGAGAAAAGAGATAAGGGAAAGAGTAGGAAAAAAAAAGAGAGAAGGAGAAAGAAAAGAAAAGAGAGAAAGGAAGAAGAAAAGGAAGAACAAAGGATAGAGATTTGATTCAACTATCTTCAATTGGCTTGACCTAAAAATTCTTTTTAAGGTAGGTTATCTTGTTCTTTTAGGTTTTAAAGCATGTTAGAGAAGTATTATGAGCAGTGAAATACTTATAAACTTGCTTGTAATGGTCTTAAGAGAGAGATATGTTCAAAACCTGCAAAACAGTCAAGAAAATGAAATAACTTTGGTGCCTAGAAATGTATGGTTTTAGTTGCGATATGGGTTTGGTTATTTTATATGTTGTACTAATACATGTGTAGAGTATACAAACCAAATTTCAGATTATTTCAAGCACTATTACTATGGTTTAAAATTCGTGGCTTGAAACCTGTTCTGTGAAACTGTAGAGTCATGGAATTAGAGTAATTTTTATGCTTAGAAATGTATAAGTTTAGTTAAGATATGGACTTGGTTATTTTATATGTTACACTAGTACATGTATAGAGTATACATACCAAATTTCAGATTATTTCAAGTACTATTTCTATGGTTTAAAATTCGTGGCTTGGAACCTATCTTGTGAAACTGTTGTTAGGCAGATTCTGAAGTTTATCTTTTTAAGGGCTTAATATGATCTTAAAACAATATTTTCGTGTCATGTAAAATACTGGGATGTAGCTCTTTAAGTCTAGTTTTCAGAAATATATAGTTTTACTGTGGAGGCCTTGTAATTAAATTCTTATGATTTTCGGAGTACAGACTACTCCTGCTGCCATTTGAAATACTGGGCAGATTAGGTAACCTAAACTAGTAGTTCCTTCGTGTTGGGCTTAATGGTGAATAACTGGGCACATTTTAGGTCTTGAATGGAAACTAAAATATCTACATAATAATATGAGTATACATATGAGTAGTGTACTTAAGGAAGAACCTCAAATTATTTCTCGCTCGATTACCAAATTAGTTGGCGCATTAGGGATTAGTTTACATGTTTGGTATGTGTTGTTGATAATATGGAAAATGTGATTTGAGAGGGGCTTAAACCTCTTTTGATGTACTTGATGACCCTTTTGTTGACATCTATACATGATTATGCATGTCACGTGAAGGAGGAGGAAAAAAGTGAGTTAAGGGTGGTATTTGCCGGGGTTGGAAGTTATCCGGCCAGGGTTCTCGTTCTCGTTCATGTCTCGATAGTACGCACTAGCTATGCGTACTACTTCTCGAAAGGAATTATTGGTGTGCCTGCTTCTTCTATCGAAGCCGCTACATCACTTGGTTGCGATATGAAAAGTCTCTCGCACTCAAGGAAGGTTGGCTCTTGCATGAGGGGCATATTTGCATATTGGTCTTCAACTTGTTTATATTGTTTCATTATACTTAGCGAGATCAAGTTAATATTTAAGTCTTGCTTGCCATTCTTGCATATGTTCTACGAGATTGAAATCTTGCTCGATATGCTATTCTCGTTTGTTTTGAAGGCAAGTGTTATTTGATATGTTAAATTATTTTGAAGTACGTAGGTATCATCTGTCCAAGTGATTTACATGTTTATACTAACTATGCATAATATAATCTAATCATGTTTGGACTTAAAAGCACTGGATACCCTACTGAGCCATTAGGCTGACCCATTCCCGATACTTTTTTTTCTCTAGGTTCGGAGTCAGAGTATTTGCCAAGGGACGAAGAGGACTACCTCGGGGAGGCTTAAGAGTATTACGCAGGGTGAGCAACGTCTTAGTTGTTTTTTTTTTCTTTGGAGTGTAGTACTTGTATAGAAGAGAGGTGGTCTGTAATATAATGTTATGTTCAGTCTTTCCACTTATGGATGACTGTAATGTTTAAGCCATGCTTCCGATGTTTCTTTAGAGGTTTGTAGTAAAGCTTTGTTTATACTTGAGGTATATATGTTAACTAGCGGGTTTAGCGTTGCACTGTCCTTCCGGGGGGTGTGACACACGTAATCAAGATTTGTATGATATACCTACAATAGCGAGAGACACGCACATATAGCTTTGGAGTTGGCCCTCGTTGCCTTGAGCAATGCTCGGTACAGGTATGCAAGAGTTGCTGCACCCCAGGCATAATCCCCAACCTCCAGCAGGTTACCCAACAATGGTAAATATTTGACACTGACCGTATTCTTTGACGTTGTTGGGAACAAAATTGCCCCCATCACCCACAAGAGGAAAGCTTGTGTGTACAGCACAAGCATCTCGTCGGTGTAGTTTTTTGACAGAACCTTGTAGGTTTCTACCAACCACTTCAACTTGATATCACCAATGCTAAATTGATCCTGAGGTATCAAAGTAAAGAAGTCCCTAGCGGTTCTCTTATTCGTTGCTTCCGACGGAGGAGCAATTACCCGTCGTCCCGTTACCGCTAACCCTAAGATGAACCCTACATCTTCTAGGATAATTGTCATCTCTCCGAGAGGGAAGTGAAAACGTATTCGTTTCACTTCTCCACCTATCAACAAGGGCACCTATTAAGTGCCGGTCAAGGTGTTAAAAGATTTGCCCATGCGTGAAAATCCCAAACCCAATCCCACGCAGTAACCTTTTCTGGTTTGGTGGGTACACCATCCCATAAGAGCGTACTGACATGGTTTGCTTGGTCGTATAATACGGAGGGATCTTCTGGTCCAGGGTTAAAATCCATTTTTTGCAACTAAAATTATAGAAAAACGGCAAGGTTGGAAGCGTAAATATTCTCAAACATACAATGCTAGCATGTGCTTACATAAGTTGACATGCTGTATATATGTATGTACATACATACAAACAGACACGGAATCGGATTTTGCAAGTGAAATCACATGAACAAATAATAAGCAATACACATATATTGACAAACGCTAGCACAATCCAGCGCATACATATTCAAAACCATGCATAAGCTGCAATACTCATAACAACTCTAGATTATGAACGAATAAAGGATTGGTTTGTGAACTTACGTGATTGATGAGACGATTAAAGGATTTCTTTGGAAGAAATTGTACAAATCTACTTGCCAACGCCGCTAGAAAAATTGTGAGAAGAAAGAATGAATAAGAGTTATGGAATAGGTTTGTATACGGGTCAAGTCCGCTACATAGTATAGCGGACAACAAAAACCGTCAAGTTGTCTGCTACACAGTATCGCGGATGGTGGGATAAGGACAAAGCAACAGTCATGTTGCCTCAGGACTGGTGTGACAACTGTCAGGGGGGTTGTGGATGACTTGACCACTGTCAGTCAAAAAGTTGTCCGCTACATAACTTTTTGACTGTCAATGTTAGGCCAAAAAAGTCGTCCGCCATATAGTGTAACGGACGAGGGAGGAGAGGAAATATGGTAAAAAGGTCCGTCCGCTACACTATGCAGTGGACGAATGATAGCTTTCGAAAAAAAAAAGATCTGGGCCGCCAGGGATGGACGGCCAGATTGAGCTAGCAAAATCTCCTATTTTGCTAGCGCTCTCAACGGATCAGCTCCCATATATATATATATATATATATGGGAGCTGATCCGTTGAGAGCGCTAGCAAAATAGGAGATCTTGCTAGCTCAATCTGGCCGTCCATCCCTTCGGGATGGACGGCCCAGATCGCGTATTTTTGCGGCGCTGTCAGCAGTCCGCTACACTGTCTAGCGGACGACACTTTTTACCGTTTTGCCCCTGCACCCCCTCCGCTACACAGTCTAGCGGAGCACATTATCGAAGCCCACGTGTCTGTCGTCCGCTAGACAGTGTAGCGGACGACTGACACAGTCAACACGACTGTTACTTTGTCATTATCTTACCGTCCGCTAGACTGTCTAGCGGACTGTTTTTCCCTTTCTTTACTCCGAAACCCTTATTCATTCCTTCTAAACTGCTATTCATTCCTTCTTCTCACAATTCTTCTAGCGGTGTTGGCAAGTAGATCGGCGCAATTTCTTCTCAAGAAATCCTTTATTCGACGAATCAATCACGTAACTTCACAAACCAATCCTTTATTTGTTCATAATCTAGAGTTGTTATCGCGGCTTATGCATGATTTTGAATGTGTGCGAAACGCTGCATTGTGCTAGCATTTGTCAATGTATCTATACATATATATATATATATATATATGTGTATTGCGTATTCTTTATAATGTGATTTCACTTGTAAAATCCCATTCCCGTGTCTATTTGTATCTATGTACATTGCATATACACAGCATGTGAACTTATGTGAGTATTATCTGATCACATGCTAGCGTTGACTGTGCTAGCGTTGTATGTTTGAGAATGTTTACGCTTCCAACCTTGCCGTTTTGCATAATTTCAGTTGCGAAAAATGGATTTCAACCCTGGACCAGAAGATCCGTCCGTATTATACGACCAAGCAAACCATATCAGTACGCTCATATGGGATGGTGGAGTAAGACATTTATTTTATCAACTTTGTTATTATTGGGAACGTTGTATATCTTTTAATTTGCTTTAATTGTATTTATTAATTCGTAGGAAAGAGCACTTCTCAACACGGTAGAAGTATCCGATAATTTTAAAGAATGGAAATTGAACAGATCCCAGAAAAGATTACTGCGTGGGATTGGGTTTGGGATTTTCACGCGTGGGCAGATCTTTCAACAACTTGACCGGCACTTAATAGGTGCCCTTGTTGAAAGGTGGAGAAGTGAAACGAATACGTTTCACTTCCCTCTCGGAGAGCTGACAATTACCCTAGAAGATGTAGGGTTCATCTTAGGGTTACCGGTGACGTGGCGGCCGGTAATAGCTCCTCCGTCGGAAGCAACGAATAAGAGGACCGCTAGGGACTTCTTTACTTCGATACCCCAGGATCAATTTAGCACTGGGGGTATCAAGTTGAAATGGTTGGTAGATACCTACAAGGTTCTGCCGGATAACTACACGGATCAGATGCTTGTGCTGTACACACAAGCTTTCCTCTTGTGGGTGATGGGGGCAATTCTGTTCCCAACAACGTCGAAGAATACCGTCAGCGTCAAATATTTACCGTTGTTGGGTAACCTGCTGGAGGTTGGGGATTATGCCTTTGGAGCCGCAACTCTTGCGTACCTCTACCGAGCATTGCACAAGGCAACGAGGCCCGACTCCAAAGCGATATGTGCATGTCTCTCGCTATTGCAGGTATATCATACAATTCTTGATTACTCGCTCGTTTCTTTTTTTTTGGGTTGAATTGACAATAAAATTTGACGATACTTTATTTAATTTGTTTTTGCTCTCAGGTGTGGTCTTATGAACACCTTGCTACCGGCGCACCCACGCGTAGGGACGGAACTGATAATGTGTGGCCTCGGTTGTGCGCCTGGGAGTACAGTCGGAAGGACAGCCACTACCAGAGGAGAGACGATCCCCATCACAACATTACGTACTATCGGGGGGAGCTCGACTCGTTATCTCCTGGCCAGATGCGATGGGCACCGTACAAACATTTGGCACGACGGGTGGGAGAGTCATTCGTCTTCACGCTCTCTGGGTTACAACGCACACCCCTGATCCACTTCGAGGTCGCAGAGTGGCAGCTGCCAGATCGCGCCATGAGCCATTTTGAGTGCCTGCAGGGGTTGCCAGCAGGCGCGCCGGATATGAGGCTTAACAGGAATCCACCGGGTGTCCCTCGGTTTGGCAAGGCAAATGCGCACGACTTGTGCGCACGAGAACTTGAGGTTTGGGAATCCTGGCAGGACACGCTGGCGGCCATTGTGTCGGAGCCTGACCCCGTGATCAGTATTGAACAGTACAATGGGTGGTACTACCGCATCACCCGGAGGAGAGTAGCTCCAGTAAGGTTTGAACGCGGGGAGAAGTACCACCCTAGGGGTCAGATCGATGATCACATGGCATACAATCTGGTAAGTTGGCCAATAAGTGCTTTAATTGAACTTGATGATTCTAACTGTGTATGAGGTTTCTTATTTATTATCTCTCTGGATGTAGGTTAATGCCTCATTCGCCTTCTTCCAGAAGTTGCGCGAGCGGAAGGATTTGGTGGATGCAATGGGCGAGGAGCTTCGCCAACAGGCTGATGCGTTGGCGTATGGCTGCGGGAATTTTTTACACCAAGCATCGGGCCAGCCTTCCGGCGTCAGCGCGGGAATGGGTTATCCGGGGTGGCAGCCCCCATATGTGAGCGAGGGATACACCGATCCCTCGGGACAGACTTCGGGAGTGAGCCAGGGATATGGTGGTCCATCTGTGCCGGGAATGGGTGGTGATTGGGGACAGCCAAGCACCATGGGCCAGGCTCAAGCGCCGTGGGAAGACTACAGTGTGCCCTCCTTCTCTTTGCTATTGGACTCGGAACCCCAACCCTTCTCTCAGAGTCAAGTCACGCAAGACTGGGGTTTCGGACACATCAGTCTGTCGGAGACACTGCCTATTGTCCCATGGGCAGGACCATCTACTGCCGAAGGAGGGCAATATCCCCCGGTCGACCCCCCGGAAGGAGTGCAATATCCCCCCGTTGACCCCCGAGGAGAATATCGCAAAGGGCATCCAGTGAAGCCCCTAAAGCCGCATAAATGCCAAATAATCACAGAGCGTTATTTTAGCGGCTTCCCCCGGGACAAAGCGTTGTATACTGTGAATCATCCGGAGGGCATGGATTACACTTGCGAGTGGGGAGAAATGGCCTCCCTGGCTCCGGGGAGTTGGTTAGACAACGGCCTAGAGCGGTTACGTGTATTGTAAATCCGGCAAATGCCGAGAATCCCTCCCAACATGATTCCCCCCGTTGACATTGTACCATTACACTTTATTTTTTTTAATAAACTATGAATATTTAGAAAGCTCTCATTGATTTGTGTTGAAGATTCATTGATTTGTGTTGAAGATTATTGATTGATTGTCTGATTTCCGTTGAAGATGATTTGAGTTTGGTTGAATGAAAAGCAAAATCTGTCCGTTAGACAATGTCGCGAAAAAGTGTGGGGGAAGTGAATTTTCTAAGTGTTGTGAGGCATCCGCTAGACAATATCGCGGACGGTGGGGGTGGGGTAAAATGCATTCTGCTGGCCCGTCCGCTAGACAATATCGCGGACGGTGGGGGTGGGTAAAATTTTCCAAGTGTTGATATAAGGCATTCTGCTGGCCCGTCCGCTAGACAATGTCGCGGACGGTGGGGGTGGGGAATAAGGCATTCTGCTGGCCCGTCCGCTAGACAATGTCGCGGACGGTGGGGGTGGGGAAAAAGGCATTCTGCTGGCCCGTCCGCTAGACAATATCGCGGACGGTGGGGGTGGGTAAAATTTTCCAAGTGTTGATATAAGGCATTCTGCTGGCCCGTCCGCTAGACAATGTCGCGGACGGTGGGGGTGGGGAAAAAGGCATTCTGCTGGCCTGTCCGCTAGACAATATCGCGGACGATGGGGGTGGGTAAAATTTTCCAAGTGTTGATATAAGGCATTCTGCTGGCCCGTCCGCTAGACAATATCGCGGACGGTGGGATGTGTAAAAGGCAACCTGCTGGCCCGTCCGCTAGTGTTATGCAGTTTTAATAAATTGGCGTCCGAAGACAATGTATCTCAAACGGCACAATTAAGCGAGAAAAAATTTGGAAACATAATGAACATGTATACAATAAATTTGGTTATTATTAATAAATTAGGGTTCACATTGGGGAAAATAAATTTTTTCACAAGCGCTCCGATCAAATATTACAACTTGAAAATCCCATCACCCAAGGTGTTCAAACACTACAAAGTCCCCGAGTTCGAGGCCATGCTGGCGCACGAAGACGTTCCAACCCTCTGCGAATTGCTTTTTTTGGGGTCGGCCGGGCTTCAGCTTGATTTCAACCTGCCAGGCCCCCTTGCGGCTATATAATCTTGAACTGTCATGAATTGTTGTAAATTGATTGGTAAAGGCTTCCGGTATGTCCTAACAAACACAATACAAAAAATAGGTTAGTTTTTAACCAAAAGATCAAACTTTTAACACACGAAAATACAGAGAAAGAGGGATGGGCTACAAGTTCATTCTCAAATCCCGGCATCATGACTTTGAAAAAGTGTTTGCCTGTTAGGTGCAAGTTGCCAATAAAATCATTGGTGGTCTCCGATCCAGAAGCCATCGAGGTCGGCGATGAGGGGAGGACGGTGGTGTCGCCGGAGATGTGGGTCGCCGTAGATGGGGTAGCGGCTTGGGTTAGATGTTTGAGAGAGAGATAGAGAATATAGCGGACTGATAAAAGCTGTATAGCGGACTGATAAAAGCTGTTGCCCATTTTGATGATAAAAGCTGTTGCCCATTTTGATTAATATGTAGAATAGGTTAGAGGTCCGCTACATTGTATAGCGGACATAAATGAAGACCAAAAGTTTTTCTGCGATGACGTCCGCTACATTGTATAGCGGACATAAATGATGTCCAAAAGTTTTTCTGCGATGACGTCCGCTACATTGTATAGCGGACATAAATGAAGACCAAAAGTTTTTCTGCGATGACGTCCGCTACATTGTATAGCGGACATAAATGATGTCCAAAAGTTTTTCTGCGATGATGTCCGCTACATTGTATAGCGGACATAAATGAAGACCAAAAGTTTTTCTGCGATGACGTCCGCTACATTGTATAGCGGACATAAATGATAACCAAAAAATTAGGACTATGCATATCCGTCCGCTACATCAGAAATCGCTACATCAGAAAAAATAATTCCGGTATTCGGTTGAAAAATTATTAGAAAAAATTATTACAAATGTCAAACTTATATAAAAATTATTACAAATGTCAAACTTATACAAAAAATTAAAGGTCCACTGCAGCTTGTCCGTCCTCATCTTCGGCGTCATCTTCTGCCCCATCTTGCAAACCCCCGGGACTTATCCCCAATGCCTTGTAATGGTTCCGCTTGTCGTGGTCGGTCATTTTGTTGCACAATGCACACCTTCGCAGCTTTTTAGGTTGAGTTGCCGTTTCAATTGAGCTTTTCATTCGCGTAGATCTCTTGCGGCCTTTCGTTTGCGATATAATTGGATCCAACGGCCGGATATCATTGTCGCCTTCCTCCCCCGGCTCGTCATCTTCGGATTCCGTCGTAGGCTCGGTGTCAACCGCATTGGTGACTGAAGCTGCTTCCAACTGGTCGACGATGGGCTCTTGCTGCTGAGCTACATCGAGGAGATGTTTATAACCGACCATTGTAGCAGCAGCCTTTACGGACAAACGGGTGAACATCGTCACCAGATGATTATACCGCAACGTCTCTGATTCTTCAAAGTCAGTATACGGGTGCTCCGGAAAGGAAATGGTACCGTGCAACCTGTTTGCACCTTTCGTCCACCGTGGCAAGACGTATTTATCGGGGATTGTCCTGATATTCTTCTGGGTGAAAAACCGCAGAATGTGTCTACACAGGATGCCATGGAACTCAAACTTCTTGCAAACACATGTCACCGAGTCCGTCAATGTGTCGTGGCTCACCGTATAAATTCTGCGCAGCTTCTCAGGGACGAGGTCATTCACGAGCGAATAAACCTTGTACTCACGCGTAGACATTTCTGCCACCTTGTTTATACTGTATCGTCCCGATTTTCGCAGCTCTACTTGGTATAGCAAGAAGATCTCCTTCGTATAGACTTTGGCACCGTTCAGCTCCAGCGGGGTCTCTAGCAACCTTCTCCTTTGTTTGTACGTTGTTGCAAAGTCGGCAGCCCTTTCTTTTACGAACAACGAAGCTACCGCTTTTTGTGCGGATGCAACGAAAGTCTTCAAATTGGTAGCTGTACCCACATAACTATCGAACGTGGCATTCATAGATTCACTCCTGCCCGTCGTTTTCATGCCCGCTGAAAAATACCTCCTCGTGTAAACGCCAATCCATTGCTCTTTGCGCTCGTACAAGTGCCGGAGCCACTCGTTGTCTTGCAATGAGTAATCCCGAACAAGCTTTTCCCACCTCTCCTCGAATTCCTCAATCGTTAATGACTTGGTAATGCACTTGTCAAAATCCTGTTTAAAGTCTGGATACTTTGCGTACACGTGATGCAGACGTTCAGGGTATTTGTTGCTTATGTGCCAAGTGCACAAGTTGTGCCGGGTGTCTGGGAAGACGGTCGCAATAGCCTTCTTCATTGCCAAATCTTGATCGGTGATGATCACTTTGGGTGCTTTGAAGTTCATTGCTTCCAGCCACGTCCTAAACAACCATACAAAAGAACCCTCGCTCTCGTCCCTTAACAAGGCGAACCCGAACAGGATGGAGTGATAATGATGATTGACGCCGGTGAAAGGAGCGAACGGCATCGAGTACTTGTTGGTACGGTATGTGGTGTCGAAAGTCACGACATCCCCAAAATGCTTATAAGCTAGTCTCGAACGACCGTCGACCCAAAAAATTGTACTAACTCGATGCTCTTCGTCAAGTTTATAGTCGAAGGTAAACTGCGGGTCCTCCATCTGCATCCGTTTCAATAGGCTCATTGTCGATTGCGCATCATTGAGGTCATACGCGGCTCGTCTATGGGTTCGGACCGCGTTACGAACGTCTGTCGTGTTAAAGTTTAAATTTTGAATTCCCCCAGCCTGTTCAGCAAGAACATTAACAATCTCAGTAGGTCTAATTCGCGCATTGCTCATTGTGTGAATTAGGCTCCTCGCGACCTTACCCATCTTCTTGTGTTGATGCATCTGACTCACCTTAGAAGGAGTTACTAACGGGTGATTGTGTGCCAGTTCCAGGCTGGTAATAAGCCAATGATCATGATTGGCTTTGTAGCTTACGAACATCTTGACCTGGCAATTTGTGCGCTCAAAGCAATCCCGTCTTCTACGCGAATATCCTATTTCGTCATCACTGTCATCATTGCCTACGCGTGTCTCATTTTGCTGTGGATTTCTGCCCCTATGACACTCGTATAAGCGAGAGCATATCTTTTTTGTTACGTTGCTTGTTCTTGTAGTCTTTATTCTAATGCCAAAACCAACCCTCAATGAATACGCTCGAAAACATTCTTCAGCTTCTTCCAATGTTTGAAACGTTCGTCCTAGATACGGATCACTAGCATCTACGGGGACGTTGGAGCTCGACACGAAATCAGACATTGTGAAACAAGACCTGTGTAGAAATAGACTACGCTTAACAATCAAATGGCATTTCTAACTGAAAATATTACCTAAAAATTACAGTGGGCGAATAGACCAATTTAGGATGACAAACATACCGTATGCATAAACCCTGAAAGTGTCTCCAAATTAACAATTATTAATTTTGAACATAACAAATCAAAATTACTAAGATAAATAGACGAATTCATCATGCCAAAAAATCGAATTAAACTATAATTTTATTTAGAGTTTACAAATTACACCTTTTTTATGAACATCATGTCTAGAACATCACAAATTGAAGAATAGAGTGACAAATTTCTAGAACATAAAAAAAAATCTATACGTTTTTGTCCGACCAAAAGCAAATTATATTTTACCTTTCAATCCATAAAGAAAACTTCACCATTCGCAAACTTACCTTACTTGAGTGAAGCTAAGTTTTACTCGAAGCTTGAAGGGAGCAGAAAATTGTAGCGAGTCCGAAGGAGGAGAAGAAAATTGTAGCCGAAGGAGCTTGAGGAATTCCGACAACCCGTCGTGTGTAGAAATAAAGGTACAAACACGTGGAAATGTGTTAGTTGAGTCAGTCGTCCGCTACACTGTCTAGCGGACGACAGACACGTGGGCTTCGATTATGTGCTCCGCTAGACAGTGTAGCGGAGGGGGTGCAGGGGCAAAACGGTAAAAAGTGTCGTCCGCTACACAGTGTAGCGGACTGCTGACAGCGCCGCAAAAATATGCGATCTGGGCCGTCCATCCCTTCGGGATGGACGGTCAGATCGCGCTAGCAAGATCTCCCATTTTGCTAGCGCTATCAACGGATCAGCTCCCTATATATATATATATATATATATATATATATATATATATATATATATATATATATATATATGGTGGAAGATTCTCCTCTTCAGATTCAATAATGAAGATATCCTATAAATTGGAATGGGTGCTATATGTTGAATTTTCAAACATATCCTCTTTATTTGAGGATGAAGAGGATGATCCAATTGACTGTCTCAAATTATAACGGGTATTACCGCGAGGCTTCAAACCTTTGCTGGACCTTTGAAGAGTATTCTTTGGAAGAGTCATTTTCCCTGCAAAAATTCTCTAGTCAAAAAGTCAGGAAGAGAATTATTTTCTCCTTTAATAAATTCTATCTGAAAATCAAAAGATGAAAGTAAAGCTTGCCATCTAGCAAAAATCTATTTTGAAGCAATGTTCTTGACATCTTTCTCCAAAATTTCTTTAGCAGCTTTGCAATCAATTCTTAAAAAAAATTCCTGATTTAAAAGATCTCCTTCAAATTTAAGGATGCAATTGACAATAGAAAGAATTTCTTTCTTAATGGTAGAATAAATTTTTTGTGCTGGATTCCAAACACCAAAAGTGAAGCGAACTAAAAACTCCTTACTATCAATCTTTTGCTTTAGAATACCACCATAACCAAAATCAGAAGCATCAATTTTAACAATTTTGTATGCCTCGGGTAATGAGAGACATAAGCATGGTAGGGACTTAGCTTTAAGCTTGATTCTCGTAACAACTTGAGTGTGGTCAATAGACCAAGGTACATGATTTTTCCTAAGTCTTTGATACAATATCTTAGTATCCTTGTACATATTTTGGTAGAAGTCTGCAATGTAATTAAGACTTCCAAGAAACCTTTGTAATTAGATTTTCTCCTTGATCTCATCAGGGAATTTGGAGGCAAATTATATGGCTTTATCAATCGGAATAATTGATCCTTTCTCAATATTATGTCCCAAAAAACTAATGTTTGTTTGGAACAAGCAAATTTTCTTGGCTGAAATAGCTAAGCCATTATGCTTAATGACATTAAGAAAAGTATTTAGATGTTTCCAGTGCTGATCAATAGACTTGGAAAAAAATAAGAACGTCAATATAAACGATTAAAAATCCATATAAGGATTGAAAATATCATTCATGATGGTTTGGAACTCAGAAGGAGCATTTTTCAAGCCAAAAGGCTCATTCCACTCAAATGTTCAAAAGGTACAGTGAAAGCCGTTTTGTACCTATCTTTTTCATTGATTTGGATTTGCCAAAAACTAGACTTCATATCAAAATTTGAAAAGATAATAGCTTTGCAAAGTCTGTTTAAAAGATCCTTTTTATTGGGGATCGGGTAGCGAACCCATCTTAAGGCCTTATTCAAAGGTTTATAATTAATAACAAGATGGGGAACTCCACGCTCCTTTTCATCTTGCTTGTTAACATAAAAGGCAGGACAATTCCAGGGGGAGTAGCTTTTTCAAATAAGCTTTTTTAAAGAGGTCCTGAATTTCTCTCTTACAATGTGTAAGAAGTTCTTGGCTCATATTAATTAGGCAAGCTTTAGTAGGAATATTCCTTTCATTAAAATCAGGTTCATAAGGCAACTCAATGATATGCTGCTTACGATGCCAAAATTCATTGGGAACTTCAGCACAAACCTCAGATTCAATTTTATTCTAAAAAGATTTTATTTTTTTTCTTTTTCCTGATCAAGGTAACGAATTAGCCTCTGAAATTTCAAATCTTCTTGAAGAAAGCATATTTGGTTTTGTCTGAAAATAAGTTCTTTCTTAAGGGAATGAATGACTTGTTCCTGAAGAGGATTGATGAATTGGAAATAGATTTCTTGGTCCAAGTCATTTGAATGAATACCATTATCATTAATGGTCATGGGATCAAGAAGAGATAGGAAAGGTGTTCCTAGAATAATTGATTGGCTAAGACCTCAGACAACGATGAAGTGGGTCGTTAAAGAGACACCATCATTACAAACCCAAGAATCAGAGATTTTGTAATTGATCTTCATCCTGCTAGAATCAGCAGTGGTTAGGGCTTGCTTGGTAGTCTCACAATATTTAGTGGGGACGAGACCTTCTTTGATGCAATTGAGATCAGCACCAAAATCCATGAGGGCTATGCCTTCAAAGACAAAATCTTTATTGATTACAACTTTGATGTTGACATACCATTTTTGAAAAGTAATCTTGTCAAGGTTAAGAATTTCTTGATTCTCAGATTGATTAGGAGCTTTAGTCTCAATATTGGCTTCAACATTAGAGTTTAGCTTAAGATAACTTTCTTCTCTTTCGCTAAAAACTTCTTAAGTATGGCGGAGCTCTAGGAGAGAAATTCGGCTAACCAGAGTCTTCATATCTCTTTTGAGAATAGTAATCTCAGTTTGGAGACCTTGAATGGTAGAGATTTTTTGTTCTACTACCTGTAGTCTGTCCATAACGTTAGAGAAATTAAAAGTATTACCTATGGTAGGTTTTTGATGTGCTAGGTGCAGAGGTCTTTTGAGCACCATGAAGATACTTGAAAATAACTTGTTTCTTCTTTTCAGGATCATCGATTTTATCCAGAAGATCAAGGATTATGGATTCTTCAGAAGTGATAACATTAATACTTAATCCATTCATTTCAAAAATTGCTTTATAGTAATTAGTTTTACAATTGCAATCATGACAAGAAATTTCTTGATCAGAACATTGATTTGAAGAACTGCTGGAACTTTCGAGATCATTATCTATATTGTTTAGATCATTGATTTGATCGTCATTAGAATTAGAAGAGTTGAGAATGATAGCACTTAATTGTTTCTTAAGGCCTTCATCAATGACTAATTCATTGATTTTCTTCTTTATATAACATTTATTGGCATAATGATCAGGTTTACCACATTTATGGCAAATGACTTTGGATTTGGAAAATTTCTTTGGATGTTTTGTAGATCTTTTGAAAGGCTTGGAAGAATCATCCTTTCTGTAATTTTTTGTATATCTAGATTTCCTAAAAGGCTTTCCAGATTTTGAAAATTTTTCTTTTGTTCCATAATTAGGAACAGAGAGATTATCATAACCAAATTGGTAACAAAACTGTCCAAGTTCTATTCTTCCAGACTTATGCTATTTCTTAAGCTGATTCTTTAGCTTGATGTCATTGCATAAGACTAGACCTTCAGCGCAAATTTTGCTGGTCAATTCTCCAAAAGTATACAGAGAAAAAGGTAAAGCACCATTATGCTTATTCCTAATTTGAGTCCTTATACCTTCAATGAAAAGATTAGGGAGTCCCGCTATGAAGCGTTCTTTCCAAAAATCTTGTTGGGCATCACTCCTTTGGTAAAGCTTTGAAGGAAGACATCCTTATACCATCTAGAATGAGTAAGAGTGGGACATCTAAGATTGATGAGGAGTTCTCTTCCTCTTTCAAGGATAGTATTGGCATTGCAACAAAATATCTGGTGATAGCAGTTACCAGAGTAGTGACTGCATCAGAAAGATTATGTCCATCAATTTGAATGGGAGTGCCATTAGGCTCTATCTTGATAGAATTCAAAATATTATTTTGATCAGTAGGGGTAAGGTAATAATCCCACCAGCCACAGAGTTGGCCAATAAAACTAGTAATAAGGTATCTAGCAATAGACGCCTCATTTTCTCTGGGGTTTCGATTGCGAGCACTATTTGCTGCCATAAGCATATGTTGAAGAAAGGTGATGAGTCAGTCATACCATCTAGGTTCCATTCACAAATGGAGGATCCATTGAAGGAAGAGGGGATAGAAAAATTCTTTTCTTCTAGTTGCATGTCAACTGGAGTAGGCCTAGGATAGTAGTTTCTTAAAGGAGGCCTGGATTTAGTAGATCCTATTATTGTAACAAATTGTTGTTCTAGAGTATCTGGATCTACTTCAGATTCAATTCATATGTCTCCTATGGTATTGATATATTTAGGAGAGGACTGAGAAGCTTCTACCTTAGGGCATGTAGGAGTCTTGATTTTTCCTAACTTGGTCATTAGTTCCCTAAGGAACTCATTACTTGGTTCATTGGATCCTAGCTTAAATTTACTATCTAATTCAATGGAAGGTTTAACTAATGCTTGCTCTATATTTCTAGCAACAGAAGAGCTGGTTGAATCAAGATTAAAGCAGGGGGAAGTATTAAAAACATTTTCATTAATGCCTTTGGGAGGTTGCATTCTGCTGTAAAAATTAGAAACTATATCTTTGACACAGTAAACAGTGTCCTCAATTCTGGAGGTTTGTTCTCCAATAGTACTTAGAATGATATTAGAATAATTTGATTGTTCAACAATAGATTGAATTTCACTGGCGGTGACATGATTGAGGTGATTGGAGGTACTGATGTCAACAATATGTTTGAGAGGAGCAGCTAAGAAATTTGAGTTCATATCACCCTTCATGGTGAATTTGTTAAAAGGGGGTGAACGCTTTCTTGCTTATCATGATTAGGCCATATAAACCACTCACGAGTAACCTTTAGGAAAGTGTTGACTTGTTTCTGAAAATTGATAATCTCAATATTATTGTCCAAACAATAGAATAAAACCATCCAAAGAATGGAAAGTAGATTTTATGGGCTCTTAATGTCTAAAAAACAGTTCTCTATACTGAGCCTTTTGCTTTTTAGAGAAGTTGAGACGATACCAGGCACGATTCCTGGCATTGTAAGAAGAATAAAATTATGTATTGACTTTATCATAATCAATTTGAAAGTCATCAATAACAAGAGTATTGTAATCAAAATCATGAACAAAAGGATCATAATTGTTTTGATTTTGATTGGTGGTAGAAGGAGTCTCACTAACAGGAGTTTCTACAGTATACATAGTTTCAGGTACAGAGGAACTATTGTTTCTTATACCTTGAAAGATGATCTTCGGTTCTTTGTGGGAAGGTCCTGCTCTAGATGGTGGAATACAATGATATTCACTAGACTGACATGATTGAAACCTATTGCTAGGAATTGAGGAGTAAGAATATCTGGCACTTTGACTAGCATTGCTAGAATGGAGAATTTTATAACTCTGAGAAGATGTTTTTGGTTGGCAGAAACGGATTTTAACATCTCCTTCAGGAGTTTCAATTATATGATCGATTTGGGTATTTTGGGGATTGGTTTGTCGATGAGAAGCTCTATTTTCAATCACCCAATCATCAACATGGGTAAGTTCATTGAACTTAACTGGTGAGGTAACATGACATTAGTCATGTCAGGATTGGATTGAAATAAGATAATAGATTTGCCTGGATCAGCAATTTGCTTGAAAGCAGGACAAATAGTTAACATGGCTTTGTAATAAATGAGGTAAATAAGCACCAAATTTTGGGCTTGAGGTCTCATATTGTACCTTTGCATCTTGATATCTAAGGTCAGCACATCCATTATGTGCGGATCAGATAAAGAAATAGAGAAATTAGGCTAACAATTATATTGCAAAGACTTGTTTCAACCATACCTAGAAGAGAATCATCAAAACTAAGATGGCGATCATCATGTAAAGCAGCCCATACATGAGTATCTAGGCCTTCTTTTGTTAAAGAGGTAATTCCAATTTGAACAAGGCCAATATGAACATAACAAAATTTTCGTTTATGCTTTTATAAAGCAGATTTAGAAAATAATTGAAAAGATTGATTATCTTTTGAAATGTCCAATTGTTTGCTCAACAGACTTGATAGAATAAGTTTGTTTCAATTCAAACTGTTTGACATATAAAGAAGAAGGATTAACCTTCAGAATAGATCAATTGTTTAAATCTTTTTCAATATTCAATTCATGAATATTTTTACTGGAACTAGTATGGCTCTTAGTCACATTAGTGGAAAGAGATCTAATTAATTTGGCCATAATGATAATCAAAGTGCTCGCCTGTCAACCAAATAGTTAATAGTGGTCAAAACGCTCATAGGCAGGGACCGAGAACTATTTTAAAGGCGACTTGGGTGTCGAACCGCACTTCAAATTAACAAAAGAATAGATTAACAAATCTCAAAGCCACTTAATATGGCTCTGATACCAGAAAGAGACCCAGGTACATAATCATAAACTGAAAAGATAAGACATGGTAGATTTAAACAACTGAAATCTTATTCATAACACAAGAAAATAGTAGAGTATATACAAAAGAAGAGACTTATGGTACAAGAGTATATATCCCACTTGGTTACAGACATAAACTTGAAACAGAAGCACACTATGCACACTCTAACTAGAACTCTCTCTCTCTCACACACACACACACATATATATACAAAAATCATAATTTCAAAAGTCTTCTCCCTCCTTTCTTCTTCCCAATCTTTCCAGCGGCGTTGACAAGCAAATCTGCCACAATTTCTTCCCAAGAAGTCCTTTAATCGTCTAATTAATCATGTAAGTTCATAAACCAATTCTTTATTTGTGTATAATTTAGAGGTTGTGAGTATTGCGCATGATTTTGATTATGCATTATGCATGTGCTAGCGTTGGCAATTTCTAGATTCCGTGTATGTGTATATATATATATATATATATATATATATATATATATATATGCATGTGCTAGCGTTGGTAATTTGCCAGCGTTTGATAAAAATTCCAAACTTGATGTTTTTTCATAATTTCAGTCGCAAAAAATGGACTTTAACCCTGGATCAGAAGATCCCTTCGTATTATACGACCAAGAAAACAATATAGTACATTTATCTGGAATGGACAAGTAAGATACTTAATTTTTGTTTATTTTCTTATTCTCACGAACATTGTATACTATTTGCTTTGTTTAAATTGTATTTACTAATTCGTAGAAAAGAGCACCCTCACCATAGTTGAAGTATCCAAATAATTCAAAAACTGGCAAATTAGCAAATTCCATAAAAAAATTACTACGTGAAATTGGGTTTGGGGTTTTTACGCATGGGAATATCTTTTAAAAAATTGACCGGAACTTAATAGGTGGCCTTGTTGAAAGGTGGAGAAGTGAAATGAATATGTTTCACTTCCCTCTTGGAGAGATGACAAAAACCTTATAAGATGTAGGGTTCATCTTAGGGTTACTGGTGACGGGGCGGCCGGTAATTGCTCCTCCGTCAAAAGTATCAAATAATAGAGCTGCTAGGGACTTCTTTACTTTGATACCCGAGAGTGAATTTAGCACTGGTGGGATAAAGTTGAGGTGGTTGCTAGATACCTACAAGGTTCTGCTTAATAACTACACAGAGGAGATGCTTGTGCTGCACACAAAGGCCTTCTTACTGTGGGTGATGGGGGAAATTCTATTCCTAATGACGTCGAAGAATACGATTCATACCAAATATTTAGCGTTGGATGGTAACCTGCAAGAGGTTGGGGACTATGCCTGGGGTGCAGTAACTCTTTTATACTTGTATCGAGCATTGCACAAGGCAACGAGGCCCAACTCCAAAGCTATATGTGCATGTCTCTCATTGTTGCAGGTATATCATATAACACTTTGTAATTAAGTTTTTGATATTTTTTTATTAGTCGGTGCACAATAAATTTTGACGATACGACCCTAATTTGTCTTTGTTCTCAGGTGTGGTCTTATGAACACATTACTACTGGCGCACCTAACCGTAGGAGGGAACCGATAATGTGTGGCCTCGGTTGTGCACTTAGGAGTATAGCCGAAGGAAGAGCCATTACCCGGAAAGAGATGATCCCCATCACAACATTACATTCTATTGGAGGGAGTTCGACTCCCTATCTCTGGGCCAAATGTGTTAGCGACCATAAAAATGTTTGGAGCGACTGGTGGCAGAGTCGTTCATCTTCAAGCTCTCCGAGTTACAACGCACACCATTGATCCACTTCGAGATTACAGAGTGGTAACTACCAGATTGCACAATGCACTATTTTGACTGCCTGTAGGGGTTGCCAGCAGATGCCCCAGATATGAGGGTTAACAGGAACCCACCGGGTGTCCCATAGTTTGGCAAGATGAATGCGTACAAAATGTGCACCGACGAAATTGAACTTTGGGGTTCTTGGCAAGACACGCTAGTGGCCATTGTGTCGAAGCCTTACCCCATGATCAGTATTGAGCAGTACAACAACTGGTATTACCGCATCACTCAGAAGAGAATAGCCCCAATAAGGTTTGTAAGAGGGCAGAAATACCATTGCAAGGGTCAGATCGATGAGAGATGGGCATATGAGCTCGTAAGTTGCCCAACCAATGCTTTTAATTGAATTTAATGTTTCTTGTTTTACACTCAATCTCATTTGTGTTTGAAGTTACTTATTATCTCTTTGGATGTAGATTAATACCTCCTTCGCCTTCTTCAAGAAGCTGAGTGAGCGAAAAAAAGTGGTGGATCCCATGGGAGTGGAACTTTTCACCCAGGCGGATGCATTGGCACTTGGCTGCGGGGCTTTTTTATGCCGTTATATGGGATAGCCTTTGGGCGTTAGCTCAAGAATGGATTATCAAGGGTGACAGGCTCCCCATGTGAGCGAGGGATATGGTGATCCCTCGGGATAGACTTCGGGCTAGAGAGAGAGCGAGAGAGTTAGTGGTCCCTCCCTTGCTGGGATCGGTGATGCTTGGGGGCCACCATCGGGCATGTGAATGGCTCATTGGGATGAGTTCAGTGCCCCCTCTTTTGATTTTCTTGGGGACTCAGAAGTTACACCCTTTCTCAGAGTCAAGGCACACAAGACTTTGACTTTGAAAACTTCAATCTCTCAGAGCCACTGCCACTTGTCCCGTGGGTAGGACCTTATACCCCTGTCAACCCCCCCCCCCCCCCCCGAGGACAATATCCCCTGGTCAACCTCCCTGGAGGGTATTATCCCCCGGTCGACCCCCCCATTCCCGCTTATCCCAAAGGGCATCCGTTGAACCTCTAAAGCAGGCAAAACGTGACCTGATCTGCCAACGTTACTTTAGAGGGCCCCCTAGTTACAAGTGAAGAGTGGTGTGAATTGCCCGAATAATATGGATTACAATATCCCGTGGGATGGAATGTCCACCCTAGATCCGGGGACTTGGTTGGAAGACTATGATCACTATCTACGCCAAACTTTTGATGCGTCGGGCCTAGGATAAGGGGAATGCTCATCCCCCCATTTTTTTGTTGGATGCAATTTTTCATGGCATGCTCGTCAGAGAATGGAACATTTGGACATCCGTGAGGGGGAGGAAGAGCTTGATCCAGTGGCGGCAGTCTAGTGCGCTCAATGCATTTCTTAAGAATAGGGATAGTCCAGCGAGTGCCCTTGATGCGGACGTCTTCCAATTACCAATCTGCGATAATAGGAACCAATAGTACTTGGTTTACTATGAACTAAAACAAATGGTCATAACAATCCTCAACAGTCTCCATGACGATGCCAAAGCGATGCTCGTGAAGGATATTTTCAAGCCCAATTAGATGTTATGGTAATCTTGCGATTGTTGTTTTTTGCTTATTGTAATTGTTAACTCGTAGCTTACACCATTTTTTTTTATCTCTCCACAGGATCTATTTTTTGCCATGGTCCAGACTCTCCGTGGAATGAAAGTACAGGGGAAGCCGAAGCTCAAAGTTTGATTGAAGAGACAGAGGCCTAAGCAAGCTAATCATTCGGACTCCGGTGTCTTCGTCTGCATGTACATGGACTACATTTGTCAGGATGAGAGCCTCAAGAAGGCCGTTTGGAGCAAAGCAGTCGTAGAAAAATTTAAATATAAGATAGCTTGGCAAATTCATAGCGGCCGGCCTTAAGCAGTTAGGAATATTGTAAATTCAACTCGCAATGAGAATCTGGCTCAAGTTGAGGCCCAATGAAATTGTAAACGATTATTTTTATGACATAACATTTTATTTTGAAACGTTCGATCTCATTCTTGAGACATGTTTTTTTTTTGTGTGTTGTGGTTTTTTTTCCCTTGTTTGTTGAGATAGGTTTGATAGTGGTAAGAAAATATTAGGGAATGGTTTTTCTCCCCATATTCTGCTACACCGTCCGCTAAATAGTGTAGCGGACGTCCAAAGGCACCAAAAAAATTCTAAGTGTTGATATCTAATGTTACTGCTACGCCGTCAGCTATATAGTACAACGGATGGCCTAAAACACCAAAACAATTCTTAGTGTTGATGTCTAATGTTTCTACTACACCGTCCGTTATATAGTGTAGCGGATGACCAAAAGCACCAAAAAAAATTCTAAGTGTTGAAGTGTAATTCTAAGTGGCCAAAAACACCAAAAAAAATTTAAGTGTTGATGTCTAATGTTTTCGCTACGCCGTCCACTACATAGTCTAGCAGACAGTCAAAAATACCAAAAAAATTCTCAATGTTGATGTCTAATGTTTCTTTTACACCATCCGCTACATAGTGTAGCGAATGGTCAAAAACACCAAAAAAACTCTAAGTGCTGAAGTGTAATTCTAAGTGGCCAAAAACACCAAAAAGATTTTAAGTGTTGATGTCTAACGTTTTTGCTACGCCGTCTGCTACATAGTCTAGCAGACTGCCAAAAATACCAAAAACAAATCTCAGTGTTGATGTCTAATGTTTCTTTTACGCCGTTCGCTACATAGTGTAGCGGACGGCCAAAAACACCAAAAAATTTCTAAGTGTTGAAGTGTAATTCTAAGTGGCCAAAAACACCATAAAAAATTTAACTGCTGATGTCTAATATTTCTACTACGTCATCCGCTACATAGTCTAGCTAACGGCCAAAAAAAACCAAAAAAAATCTAAGTGTCCAAAGCACCAAAAAAATTCTAAGTATTGACGTCTGATATTTCTATTACACCGTCCTCTACATAGTGTAACAGACGGCCAAAAATACCAACAAAATTTCTAAGTGTTGATGTCTAATGTTTCTATTACACGGTCCGCTACATAGTGTAGCGGACGACTAAAACACCAAAAATATTTTTTTAAGTGTTGGACTCCAATGTTTTTGCTAGGCCATCTGCTACACAGTGTAGCAGACGAAATAAAGCACGAAAAAAATTTCAAGTGTTGGAGTGTAATGTTTCTGCTACACCGTCTGCTACACCGTCTGCTACGTGTAGAAAATGGCTAAAAGCACCAAAAAAGTTCTAAGTGTTGATGTCTAATGTTTCTGCTACACCGTCCGCTACATAGTGTAGCAGACGACTAAAAGCACCAAAAAAGTTCTAAGTGTTGATGTCTAATACTTCTGCTACACTGTCTGCTACATAGTCAAGAGGACGGAAAAAAAAAATCAAAATTCTAAGTGGCCAAAAATACCAAAAACATTCTAAGTGTTGATGTCTAATGTTTCTGTTACACCTTTCGCTACAAAGTGTAGCGGACGGCTAAAACACCAAAAACATTTTTGAAGTATTGGATTCTAATGTTTCTGCTAGGACGTCCGCTATATAGTGTAGCGGACGACATAAAACACGAAAAAAATTCTAAGTGTTAGAGTGTAATGTTTCTACTAATCCGTCTACTACATAGTGTAGCGAATGGCTAAAAGCATCCAAAAAGTTCTAAGTATTGATGTCTAATGTTTCTGCTACACCGTCCGCTACATAGTCTAGCGGACGGCCAAAAATACCAAAAAAATTCTAAGTATTGATGTCTAATGTTTCTATTTTGCCATTCGCTACATAGTCTAGCAGACGGCCAAAAACACCAAAAAAATTCTAAGTATTGATGTCTAATGTTTTTGCTACGCCGTCCACTATATAGTCTATCGAACAGCCAAAAACACCAAAAAAAATTCAAAGTGTTGATGTTTCTTCTACATAGTCTAGCTAGCGGCAGTCAAAAACACCAAAACAATTCTAAGCGTTGATGTGTAATGTTTCTACTACGCTGTCTGCTACATAGTGTAGCGCACAGAAAAAAAAATTAGTGTTATGGTGTGATGTTTCTGACTCATAAGAGATTATTACCAAAAAAATACAGAAAAAGTCCAATAAACTTGGTGGCTCAGAAAAGATTATTACCAAAAAAAAATTATATTAAAGGTCGACTGCATCTTCTTCTTCCTCGTCTTCGGCATCATCTTCTTCCTCATCTTGCAAAACCCCTGGACTTATCCCCTGTGCTTTGTAATGGTTCCGCTTGTCATGGTTGGTCATTTGTCAAACAGCGCACACCTTCTTAGCTTTTTAGGTTGAGTTGCTTGAGCTCTTCATCTGTGTAGATCTCTTGTGGTCTTTTGCTTGCGATATAACTGGATCCAAAGGCCGGATATCATTGTCCTCTTCCTCAACCTGCTCATCATATTTTGATCCCTGTTCTGCCTCACTGTCAACCGCATTGGTGACTGAAGCTACTTTAAACTGGTTGACGATGGGCTCTTGCTGCTCCGTATCTCGCGGAGATGTTTATATCCAGCCATTGTAGCAGTACCCTTTACGGACAAACGGATAAAAATTGTCACCAAACGATTATACCGCAATGTCTTTGATTCTTCAAAGTCAGTGTACGGATACTCTGTAAAGGCAATGGTACCATGCAACATGTTTGCAACCTTGGTCCACTGCGACAAGACGTATTTATCAGGGATTGCCTTGATATTCTTTTGGGTGAAAAATCGTAGAATGTGTCTATATAGCATGCCATATAACTCAAATTTCTTGCAAACACATGTCACCAAATCCGTCAATATGTCATGGCTCACCGTATACATTCTACATAGCTTCTCAGGGACGAGGTCATTCGTCAGCGAATAAACCTTATACTCACGTGTAGACTTTTCTGCCACCTTATTTATATTGTATCGTCCCGATTTTTGCATCTCTACTGGGTATTGCATGAACATCTCCTTTGTATAGACTTTTGCACCGTTCACCTCCAGCGGGGTCTCAAGCAACCTTTTCCTTTGTTTGTACGTGCTTGCAAAGTCCACAGTCCTTGCTTTTCACAAATAACTGTGCAACCACTTTTTGGGCGGACGTGACAAAATTCTTCAAATTTGTAGTTGTACCTACATAACTATCGAACAAGGCATTCATAGATTCACTTATGTCCATCATTTTCATGCCTTCACAAGAATTCCTTCTTGTGTAAATGCCAATCCGTTGCTCTTTGAGCTCATTACAAGTGTTGGAGCCACTCGTGGTCTTGCAATGAGTAATCCACAACAAGATTTTCCCACCTCTCCTCAAATTCCTCAATCATTAACGACTTGTCAATGCACCAGTTAAAATCTTGTTTAAAGTCTAGATACTTTGCGTACACGTGATGCAGACGTTCAGGATAGTTGTTGCTTATGTGCCAAGTGATCAAATTGTGTCGAGTATCTGGGAAGACAGTGGCAATAGCCTTCGTCATTGCCAAATCTTGATCGGTGATGATAATTTTAGGTGGTTTGTTGTTCATGGCTTCCAGTCACGTCTTAAACAACCATACAAAAGAACTCTCACTCTCGTCCCTTAACAATGCAAACCCGAACAGGATTGAATAATATTGACGATTGACGCCTATGAAAGGAGCGAAAGGCATTGAGTACTTGTTGGTACGGTATATGGTGTCAAAAGTCACAACATCCCCAACATGCTTATAAGCAAGTCTTGAACGATCGTCGACCCAAAAAAATGTGGTAACTCGGTGCTCGTCGTCAAGTTTATAATTGTAGGTAAACTGCGGGTCCTCTATCTACATCCGTTTCAATAGGCTCAATGTGGATTGAGCACCATTGAGGTCATACGTTACTCGTCTTTGGGTTCAGACCGCATTACGAACGTTTGTCATGTTAAAGTTCATATTCTAAATTCCCCTAGCCTGTTCATCAAGAACATTAACAATGTCGGTAAGTCCTATCCGCGCATTACTCCTTGTGTGAATTAGGTTCCTTGCGACATTACCTATCTTCTTGTGTTGATGCATTTGACTCAACTTCGAAGGGATTACTAATGGGTGATTGTGTGCCAATTCCAAGCTAGTAATGAGCCAATGATCTTGCTTGGGTTTATGGCTTACAAACATCTTGACCTTGCAATTCGTGAGCGCAAAGCAATCTTGTCTTCACATCGCATTTCCTTTTTCGTCATCACTATTATCATTGCCCACGTGTGTCTCGTTTTGCAATGGGTGTCTGCTCCTATGACACTCGTATAAGAGCATATTTTTTTTGTTATGTTGCTTGTTCTAGTTGCCTTGATTCTAAATCCAAACCAACCCTCAACGAATACGCTCGAAAACATTCTTCTGCTTCCTCCAATGTTTGAAACATTTGCCCTAGATATAGATCACAAGCATCTACTGGGGTGTTGGAGCTTGACACGAAATCAGACATTGTGAAACAAAAACCTATGTAGAAATAGATTACGTTTAACTATCAAATTATAACATTTTTAGGCATGGAAATTAATTAAAAACTGGCGTTTCTTGAACATGACGAATCAAAATTACCTTGATGAATAGACTAATTTAGCATGACAAATATAACAAACATAATCTCAAAAGTATCTCGAATTTAACAATTATTAATTTCTTAAACATAACAAATTAAAATTACTCTGATGAATAGACAAATTTAGCATGCCAAAATACAACAAACATAATCTTCAAAATTTTGAATTTAACTATAATAAATTTCTTGAAGTTAACAAATTAAGTTCTTGAACATCACAAATTAAAATTACTTTGATCAATAGACTGATAAATACAACAAACATAATCCCCAAAAAATAATTATATATTCATCCAAAAAAAAAGCCCTCATTATTCTACCCATCAAGAAAACTTCATCATTCATAAACTTACCTTGCTTGAGCGAATCTTGAAGCAAGTGTTACTTGAAGCTTGGAACTTAAAGGGAGCTGAAAATGGAGGCAAGTGGAGCTCAGGGAGCTGAAAATGGAGGCAAGTGGAGAGGAAAATGGAAATAGAGCTGAGAATTAGGGCACTTTTGGGTATATCTGTCACGTCTTCTGCCATACTGTCTAGCGGAGAAAGTGGGGGACAGGATGTGACAATTGTCAGCCAAACTTGTCCGCTACATAGTGTAGCGGAGGACTTTTTGACTGACAATTGTCAGGGTAAAAAAGTCGTCCGCTGCACAATGTAGCGGATGACATGGGCACGACATTTTGGTAAAAGAAACCGTCAGCTAAACTATGTAGCTGATGGTTTTTTTTTTTAAAAAGATCAAGGTCGTCAAGGATGGAAGGCCAAATCGCACGGGCAACTTAGCTTCATTTGCCCGCGCGGTCTATGGATCAACCCCCATATATATATAGGTACGCGATCCACTGCCCGCACAGGCAATTCAGTTTACTTGCCAACGCGATCTAGCCGTCTATCCGTGCTTTATGGACGGTCCAGATTAAATCTTCTTCCTTAATAGTACTAGATAACTCTAGTACTTTAACGTATTTGCAATCTAGCCCCAAAACTTTAGAAATATATTTATTTGTGCACCCTAATACTTTGTCACAAACAAAATATATCATAAAGTTATTTCAAGATATAGAGCCACTTACAGAGATGTTGTTCTTGGTCCTTGAATGTACACCCGCCATGCTTTTCCTGTTGCTTTTCGATATCCAAGTTTTTCACTAGGTGGACACACAGCTCGTTGCCTTACGTTCCTCAAAATTGGCTAATGGCTATTAGCAAACACTCTCAAGCTTCCAGGATATTGGTTTGAAAAGTGCAGTAGAAAAATATCTTACTAAAATTAATACTTCTCTTATATATACTGGAAAGGAAATATTACATAGGTGCAATAGAAAGAAATGGTTCCTTCGATTACTGCACACACTAATTCTTAGTACATTTCACACTCCTACACACTTCACACTTTTATACACTTCACACTCTCTCAAACTTCATCTGCCTTCTAGCTCTTACTTTGACCCATTTTATAGATGAAAAGATCAGGCACATAGGATTCTTCAATAGTGAAAATGTAATGTCCCTGAAATTTGGAGCTTCGTCACCCTGAACTCCCAGGTCGTTAACCTACCGGATCACATCCAACCTATCAAATCTGATCTGTAACACATACTTCAAAACATCTAATCTGATATTATCTCAAATTCTTCAAAATACAATCTTACAAAACTGCTTAAACTTAAACTATTAAAACCTAGATTCTTTACAAACTCGAGTCCTTATAAACAAGGTGATGGTACCGACCCACGCAGGGGTCTCATTACACAGAAGTGGCGGGCTCACCAGAAGCTCACACAGACTCTCTAACCCATTCCCGAACCTACTACATCTTATCATCACCTGTAGAAGGGAATAAAACGAAAGGTGAGCTTTTAAGAGCTTAAAAAGGTCATACAAGGACCAACAAAAGAATTACAAACGATTCCAAGAATCCAACTGACTAAGATTTCCAGAACACTTCAACGAACTTAACAACTCAATGATTTCCAAAATGATCAAAATTCATCATAAATAAATGTCAAAATAGACAAATACCATCACGATGGATTCCAAAACGATCAATAAAAGATCATCTTTAAAGTCATCATCCCAAAATACGATGATGGTTTTCCAAAGGATTTCAAAACATACATAGATCATTTGAGACAGTTCTTTCCAAAATACACTAAATTTCTCAAGGGATTTAAACCCAAGCCCAAATCATTTCAAATGATACGTTGATGACTTGTTAAGGATTTTCGATCCAAGCACAAATCATGGCACATATGGTGCAAACAAAATAAAAAATCAACGTTGATCCTGGGCGGTACTTTGCCATTCATGCAAAGTTGGTAGTGTACGCATCCATGATATACCAAAATAATTATTAGTTCACTTGGGTACTAGTCAACTTTTCCTGCAGGATTCAAACTAGCCTCATTATGCCCTCCTACAAAACAAAACCCCAGGTCAACGCGGAAAAATCAATCATATCAATGAGATTTAGCATAAGCTCAATCACCAAAATCAATTCGGGGTTCCAATCACAATGAACATACTGATGTAAGTCAGCATTCGGAATTTTCAAAAAAAAAATCGAAATTTTCAGAAGAAAAATCACAAATAAAAAGCGAAATGATTGCAAATAATTATCGAATTTAAGCACAACAATCCGGAAGAACGGATACAACAATTGTCAATTTTTTTCAACACGCAATAACATGTGAGCATCACAAGATTTCCAAATAATCGATCTAGGTTCAATATAAGAATTTTCTGGACAAGAACATGCTGATATCAATGCATACTTCCGAGTTCGACATTAGTCGTAAGTAATTCAAAGGAGTACTTACAACTACGAGTTATCAAACAAGGGTTCGGACAAAAAGTCCTTATCCATGGTTCAGATATAATCCCTTACCTGGATCGGCAGCTAAATTCTCTTAACCGAAAAGTTTTTAGCTTTAACCTAAATGAAATAATTAAATCGTCATAATACAGCCTGCAGTACAATATTATAACTTAGTATGGACTCACACACGCCCCTAAAATAAACCTCCCTCACCGTGTATGTAAAATTACAAAAGTCCATTATCATTCTAAAATCACACAAACGGCCTTCCCGTAAGTAGAATCACTAAAATAAGCTTCCCATATGTAAATTTATGCAAAAAGACCTTTTGTAGGTCAACTTGCCAAAAAAAACTCCTTCGGGGTGGCAAATTACCAAAAAACCCTCCCGTTACACTTAAATAATCAAAATGATCTTTGTAAGCCAAACCACTAAAATATCCTTATTATATGTAAATTTACTCAAAAATACCCTTATGGGTAAAATTACCAAAATACCCCCTCGGAGTGGCAAATAACAAAAGTACCCCTGGGGGTTCCGGCACCGAAAAATCCCAAAAATATCTTAAGATGCTATTTTAAGCATCCAGATATTATTTCTAACCTAAAAAGTATTTTAGTGAATTTTCGTCCAAAAATCTCAAACTGTGTTTGGACCGAGCACTAAAAGGCCAGTTTCGGAAAGAAAAATACATATCAGCCTCAAAATGGCACGAAATTTTTGAAAATGAAGCATATCAATAAAATAGGGTTTCTATAAAATTTTCAGATTAAAATAGTTTTGTTTACAATGCTAAATAAATCTAGAATTTTACCTAATCGATACCCTAATTCAACATTCTTCGCGGATACCGAAAATTTTCGAAAATTTCCAGAGCGTACACCTTTTTTTGCACACACTTTTCATCTTCTTCAACCTCGTTGCCGAAGCACACTCACTTGCACACTCACATACACACACTGCTACCTATAGGCACCTATTGCATACACTTCCATACCCTAATTACACCTAAACACACCCATTAACACACTACCACACACATATTACACATTAAAACACACACAATGCATACACACTCACAAACCCGAAGAACATACATTGTCCCACCTTCGAGAACACACATTCACATATTTCCAACTCTCGGCAACATACAAACACATGCAAAATCACCTCTATAATTCCCTAAACACATCCCCTCACCATAATTCATGGTATTAATTTCTGCATAATTACACCCAATACCCATTACCTGAACTCACTGCAACCTCACTAAAAACCACTGCCCAGCCACGGTTTTTCTTCCCTTGCCTCCTACCAGCCCATAACTTGATTAAACATTGATCATGTGATCTAATTTACACAATTTCATGGCTACAACCCATCATCCGCAACATTAAATCCCCAAAAAAATTCCCCCCGGCAACATGGCTCGGTAGCCATGTTCATGGCTCAAGAACATGCCCCACAGTTACCGAAAAGGCACACAAACTTTGCAAGCACACACTAGAACATGCCTACTATGAGTTTGGAGGGTTTACCCGCTAAAAATGGCTTGAGATCTTCTCTGTTCTTCCATCTTTTTCTCCCTCCATGACTGCCCTATTTTTCTACGTTCTTGTGTCTCTGTTGCCTCTCTGTTTCTTGTTTTATTTTGTTCTATTTGTTCTATCTCTTTTTTTTCTTTTCTTCCTTTGGTTACCCGAATTTCTTATTTTATTACTACCCTAGCTTAGTCATCAGAATTGAGTAGGTGGTGGCACTTCCCAAAACAATTCTCTCTAAGGTCTTGACACATTAGTGCACCTTTTCATAATTTGCAAATTGGCCCTCAAAGTTTTCAAAATTACAAAATGACCCCAAAAATTTAGAAATTACATTTTTGCCCCAAAATTATTTTGAGCTCCCATACTGTACAAATACCCAAGCATTGCTCAAAATTAGAGCCCGTTTATTTTTCGGGTCACGAATGACTATTTTAAATAGCTCCAGAAGTTCGGGATATTACATTCTCCCCCTTTATAAAAATTTCGTCCTCGAAATTTGCTTGCAGATACCTTATCACTTATCACATCAATGTATCACACTTCCATTGCAAAATTCGGATAACTATCTTATAGTAGCATAGCTACCTCTGACTTCCGCACCCAAATTCTTATTCCACGAATACCCAGACGCAACTGTTTAAATTCAAATCATAATGCTAAACTGAAATCCTGCCAGATAATCACTTCACTCCAGCTATGCAAGAACTTCACGAGCGATGACTTAAATGGTACAAAACTCACTGAGCAGAACCTACACCGCTCCGAATTTCACGCATATCAAATAAATAAAATCAACTCTAATACCACAGGCTTTTACTGCACTTTACTGATTATATACCAAAGAGTTTATCCTTTGTACAACTTACTTAATGATTGTAAGCTTAATCCTAGACTCAAGGCATATTAAAACGCTAAACAATAGTCACGTGTGACTTGCAGTCTAGCAAGGCTATCATGGGTAGGGTAATCAATTCATACAAGCCCTTACACCTCGCAATCACCAACAGAGATAATCAATCAAAGACAAAAATTGTAGCCACTAGACCTTCACTGCACACTCTAATACCTCAAAACAAGGAGTCCAAATTATTGCCAAGTTCATCACCAAGAGGCGGGTTATCTTAACATGGCTATGTATTGCACACTTACGGTTCTGCGTACACTTCATAGAACAACAGAAAACTATAATCACTATGGTTTTGTTGTACACTTTGGTGCCTTACCTCAACATGTCCAAACTGTTATCGTAGTCATCATAGATAGATGTGTTATCTTAACACAACACAAAATATGATTTTGCACTAACATGTCTTGCACTTCCACTAAAATTTTAAGGCTCTAAATTATCACATCACTTCTGGTTCACAGTCACATTATTTACTAAAATTTTATAACCTTATCCTTCAATCATCTGTTTCAGTTAAACTATTAAAATCTTTAGGTTCCAAAAGCAAATAACCAGCAATTGACTATCGCAGGTTCAACCGATTTTCCATCTTATACCGACCGAATCATCGAATAGCTTATCTGAACCTAATCCACGTTCCCAGAGTCTATTCTCGCTCACAAATTATCTAAGGCTTAGGAATCTACCTAACCTCATATCAATGTAGGGAAAATTATACCAATAAGGATAACAATAATCACAATCATGCAATCAAAACATGCATATCTTTAACAAAAATCATGCATATTGGCTCTCAGGGTTCACAACAGAATTTTGTGACATTCCAGAAGAAACGACAGACACAGAAACGATGATATATGTCTGGAAAAGCAAAGTCAACTCAACGACTCGGAACAATCAAAACCAAAAGGAGTTATTGGTCCTTAATAAGATTTGTAGCTTTCCCATGGCCAGTGGGCCAGATACTACCCCATCAAGTCCAAATAGATTCGAAGAAACAGATAGATACCCAGAAAAGGAATAAGACGACTTAGCATGAATATCATCTTCTCTGACGTCTCAGCATAAGCCAACATTCAATTAAGTCATCCTAGAGTTCAATATACAGAAGAATGAATGAGATGACGGAGTAAAATTCCAAATTCCTTCTTGTACCTTTAAACCAAATTTTCAGTCTTAACACCAGTCATTTTTGAAAACACTACTCTTACTCATGAATCAAATCACCCACTTAAAAACTGCTCATACCTTATAAACTTTCCAGGTACTACTAGCAAATCACCAATTCATACCTAGTATGATATCAAAATTCTGAACAACAAATGGAGTGAGGTCCATAGAAGGATTCCTAATCCCAAACATAGACTGTACATTCACGGAGAACCGCAAAACAGTCAAAAACACTCCCAACAGAGTACTTATTACAATATATGTTCTTAAAAAACGGATCTTCATCCTCAATCTCTATGCCAAAGTAATAGATGTAAGAATATGATGCTCCCAAATTAAATAGTTTACACACACTTTGACTTCTCCCATACTTGACACATGGGGTGGCCAAAAAAATGGCCCGCCACCCTAACCAGTACTCTAGGTAGGTCAAATTTCAAAATCTGTGATGGTCCAACTCTGGTACTCTGAATTGATCGAGCATCTATACCTTGTGCTCCCCTAATCTCGTATCATGTCTCAATTGGATTTCATAACTCTGTCCAGATCATAATATCACCGAAAAAAATAGGCGTGAATCCCTGATTCTGCCCCAACCGTTAACCTTGGGCACCATACTTTGTCGGCTGTAAGAACTTTTTGCTGACGACTGTCAGCTCTTACAAATTTGTTTAGGGAGTTTTTTTAACTTATCTCTCTTTTATCCGCCCTGTGTTTACTTATGCGTTCCTCTATTGTTAAACTTAACATGTTCCAAACACATAACAAATCAAGACATTTCACAGAGCCCGCTAATCGAGCGAGATCATCGCATCTCTTAGTCTACGCCTAAGCCCCCCACTCAGGCTTCCGACAGCTATCTGCCTCCATCACTAACATCCTTATTGAAAATCTTGCGAAACAAGAAATTTCATCTCAACCTTATTTATCAACTCCAAATATGTTATTTCACATAAACAGCTCCCTCACATCTATTCATGAAATCTAGCAAAATATCGATCGAAAATAATTCTCTAAAAGGTTCCCAAATGACATAAATCAATTTCTGATAAGTCAGATTCTTCGATACTCTTTCCACCCTTGATCGACCTCGTCTCTCAGTTTATATCCAACAAATTCAATCTTTCATCACTTGACTCATAGTTGCTCAAAATTTTCTCCATTTTGCTAATCCAATTCGCTGTCTCTATAGGGTCAATATTTTCCTGTAGCTAGTCATTTCATCTGCTATGGTTGTGGTTGCGCCAGATTCATAATCCTTGTTATTGGTTAGCGAGATTTTGCATGTCATCAAATCAGAATCGGGTTCCTAATATTCAGAACCGCAATCATTGGTTCAGGATTCTACTATTTCCCCTATCAGGTAGAGGTGCCCGCCCCTCTACAATCATAAAACCTCCGTATAGTACATTGCTCAATCTGAAGATTGTCTGGTCAAATCTTTTCAATTCTCAGCAAATTTGTGCTTATCTTATGAAAATCTGTTGGAATCTCATCTATCGGGGACCTCTAGGCCCTCCCTGTCATCTCCACTGGCAGTGCTCCAAATGTAGACCGTACCAATATAATGTACAGTTATTAGAATTATATCAACACGGGTCTAAAGAGCAACACATTTACAATTAAGGCAGACTTCTTAACTCTAAAGGTAGACATCTTAATTTTACCATCATCCTACCCCAATCTCATTAATTGAAATACCATTCTATAGAATCGTGCTACCTATACTCTATGGGTCTATGCCTATAGAATTATATACCTAAACTCGTAATACCATAAGATCAAACTGCTCTGAGACCAACTGTAACGCCCCCAAAAATTCAGAGCTCCGTCACCCCGAACTCTCGGGTCGTTAACCTACCAGATCACATTCAACCTGTCAAATCTGATATCTAACACATACTTCAAAACATCTAATTCGATACTATCTCAAATTCTTCAAATACAATCTTACAAAACTGCTTAAACTTAAACTATTAAAACCTATATGCTTTACAAACTTGATTCCTTATAAACAAGGTGACGGTACCGACCCACGCATGCGTCTCATAAATCAGAAGTGGCGGGCTCACCGAAAGCTCACATAGACTCTAACATATTCCCGAACCTGCTACAACTTATCATGACCTGTAGAAGGGAATCAAATGAAGGATGAGCTTTTAAGACCTCAGTAAGGTCGTAAAAGGACCAACAAAAGAATTACAAACAATTCCAAGAATCCAACTGTGGAAGATTTCCAGAACACTTCAACGAACTGAACAACTCAATGAATTCTAAAATGATCAAAATTCATCAAAAATAAATGCCAAAATAGACAAATAGCATCACGATGGATTCTAAAAAGATCATCTTTAAAGCCATCATCCCAAAATAGGATGATGGTTTTCCAAAGGATTTCAAAATGTACATAGATCATTTAAGATAGTTCTTTCCAAAATACACTGAATTTCTCAAGGGATTTCAACCCATGCACAAATCATTTCAAATGATACATTGATGACTTGTCAAGGAATTTCGATCCAAGCACAAATCATGGTACATATGGTGCAAACAAAATAAAAAATCAACATTGATTCTTTGCGGTTACATTGCCACTCAGGAAAGTTGGTAATGTACACATGCATGACGTACCAAAATAATTACTAGTGCACTTGAGTACTAGCCTACTTATCCTGCAAGATTCAAACCAGCCTTATTATGCCCTCCCACAAAATGAAAACCCAGGTCAACACCAAAAAATCAACCATATCAATGAGATTTAACATAAGCTCAATCACCGAAATCAATTTGGGGTTCCAATCACAATAATCATACTAAAGTAAGTCAGCATTCAAAAATTTTAGAATAAATTGGAATTTTCAAAAGAAAAATCACAAATAAAACGACAAAAATGATTGCGAATAATTATCGAATTTAAGCACAACAATTCGAAAGAACGGGTACAAACAATTGTCAAATTTGTTCAAAATGCAATAACAGGTGAGCATCACAAGATTTCCAAATAATCAACCCAGGTTCAATATCAGGGTTTTCTAGACAAGAACGTGCTGATATCAATGCATACTTCAGAGTTAGACATTTGTTGTAAGCAATTCAAATGAGTACTTACAAGTACGAGTTATCAAATAAGGGTTCGGACAAAAGTCCTTACCCAGGTTTCAAATAGAATCTCTTACCTGGATCCGTAGCTAAATTATCCTAACCGAAAAGTCTTTAGCTTTAACCTAAACGATATAATTAAATTGTCAGAATACAGCCTACAATACAATATTATAACTCAATACGGACTCACAAATGCCCCTAAAATGAACCTCCCTCACCGCGTATGTAAAATTACCAGAAAGCCCCTCTCAGACTTAAATCATCCAAACGGCCTTCCGTAAGTAGAATCACTAAAATAAGCTTCCCATATGTGAATTTATGCAAAAATACCTTTCTTAGGTCAAATGAACAAAATACCCCTTCAGAGTGGCAAATTACCAAAATACCCCCCGTTACACTTTGTTCTCAACCTATTCTGGTCTCACCTAAAGGCTCACTGGGGTCCCAATTTCCAAGAAATGTCAGCACATGCAACAATCAAAATTCAATGCTCATAACCGGTCAAAGCGTGCATGCTCAAGTCACATGCACTTCTCACTATTTCTACGTGACTTCGTCACTAAGAAACTCATCTTCCCGCGACGCCTCCTGACGCTTCGACCGTCGCACATCCCACATCGTCCATTTGCGCGCCATGGAACTCAACCAAGGAGGTTGGCCTTGGTCTCCCCCTTGGGGTCGGCCTCAGCCTTGGCCTTTCCCTTGGGGTCGGCTTCCCCCAAGGGTTGGCCTTTGACCTTCATACTTAACACCTTAACTTCTTTATAAAGGACCATGCATTGTCTGCGACCTAGTTGCCCTGACGCCACTCATGACCCCGTCGCCCGAACGCCACTCATGACCCCGTCGCCCGAACGCCACTCTGCAACCTTATCGCCCACGCGTCATCTCTGCAAACCCCGTCGTCGCCATCCATGCGTGACACTCCAATACTCCGCCATGCCCATGCGCTGCGCTGCCGATACAGTCGTGCCCCCAGGCTCTCTAACACAATGTCGTGCCCTCGACACCATTCTCACTCCGTCACGCCCATGTGTCGCACCACTGATACAATGTCAAGCCCTCGGGCACCACACTCATAAACCACACCCATGCGCCCTCGCCATGGACGTGGAACATGCTTCGACCCACTCTCCGGAGTGTACAACATTCTGCGGGGATAGACGACTCCTCCGGGACACTATCTCTATCAAGGAGCTTTTTAACTCCCCTTCTGCCAGGTAGACAACTCCTCTGGGATACTACCTTGGCCAGTCGGGTAGACGGCTTCTCTGGGATGCTACCTTGACATGCTCTGAGTGCTCCGACACAAGGACTCACCCGCGGGGATAGGCGAATCTTCCGGGACACTATCTTGGCCAGGGAGCTTTTCAACTCCCCTTTCACCAAGTAGACGGCTCCTCCAGGATGCTACCTCGGCCAGTTGGGTAAATAGCTCCTCCGGGATGCTACCTTGACTCGCTCAGAGTGCTCCGGCACAAGGACTCACCTTCGAGATAGGCTCGCTCTCTAAGACACTATCTCCGCTAGAGAGCTTTTCAACTCCCCTTCCGCTAGGTAGACGGCTCCTCCGATATGCTATCTCGGCCGGCCAGGTAGACGGCTCCTTCGGGATGTTATGTCGGCCTGCGAAATAGGCGACTCCTCTGGGACACTATCTCTACCAGGGAGCTTTTTAACTCCCCTTCTGCCAGGTAGACGGCTCTTCCGGGATGCTACCTCGGCCTGTCGGGTAGACGGCTCTCCGGGATGCTACCTTGAAGCCTTCAAGTACTTCAGCACAAGGACTCATATGCGGGATAGGCGACTCCTCCAGGATAGGCGACTCATTTGAGATGGTTGGAACATTTTTAAACTTTTCACTTTCTTAATCTAGAATCCTAGAGAGAGAAACATACAGGACCCTGACTCTGGACCTAAGCATCGGACTATGACTATCGTCGTGTATTCACCCTGCGCCATCGCCCTCGCAGCACTTCCACCCTCAAGCTCTGTCTGGGAAGCCCTTTGTCTCTACCCTTGATCCATCCTTGATGTGTCCTACATCATCATACTTGGCATCTAACGTGGACTGTATTCCTTGTGGCACCTCCACATCGACTGCAAACCCACTTTCCTTGGCATCATTTTGGCGACTCCGCTAGGGAGGTGAGCATCACAATGCATTTCGTCCCTCACCTGACACGCCCAAGCAACCATGCCTCTGCAATGCAGGATTACCAGGGCTACCAGCCAAAGCCTCAACGCTGCCATCCAAGAGGAGCATCACCTGAGGACCAAGAAGAGACTAGCCATAACCAACTTCAAGCTCCCCCCATGATGGATGCACCTAATGTAGCCGGGTTCGCCAATGCCACAATCCAACACCTTACTCCTACCATCACTGAACTCCAAGACTCTCAATCTTCTCTCATGGCTGCCATCTTTGAAATGCAAAAATCAATCCAAGTCTTGATTTCACAATCGCCGACTTCTCAAGGCCTCAGAGCTCCCCACCTTGTGCCCGCTACTCACCCTGTGTCATCTCAAGCTATAAGGTTGGCCCCTCCTGCTAAGATTCAGCCTTCAGGGCTTGGGCTAGTTCTGGAAACTGCTCAGGTCCCAGTGTCATGACCACCGCTGCCTTGGTCCCCTGGACCTTTGACAGTAGGACTCGCAGCACCTCCGCCTGCTACGCCATGCCTTACCCCTGCTTGAAGTGCTTTAGAGACTCACGACTCAATTGAGATGGGGCCTAACCCGAACATAACCAATTGACACCCAAACAAAACTCATGCCCCCGACTTCCTTCGATCGACCCTTCTTGACGATTGGCCTCCAGCAGCTGACACTACCCATATGCAAACCATACCCAAACAAGTTGCTCCCCACCACCAACCCATATCTACCATTGTCGTCCCCTCAATGACTCAGGTCACCCCATCTGGGGGCTCTGGTGCCAGGATCATCCCGACATAACACAAACCCTCACATGCTTTGAATGTCAACAAGCATGACCTTGATTCCATCCTCTGCCGTCTCAAGCAGTCAGGCCATGCCCTCTACTCTGGCAGCCTCACTACCAAGCCCTACCCTGTCAAGTGCAAGTAACTAGCCTTTACCCTGTTCAACGGCAAGGAAGGCAATGCTCGCGAGCACATCACCTATTTTTCTGGCTCCCTTGAGCACTACGGGGATGAGGACACTTTGAAGCTTCAGGAATTTCACAAGTCCCTGACTGGTCTAGCCTACTCTTAGCACCACTAGATTCCTGATGGTACTATCCACTCCTGGTCTGACATGGTTCAGCTCTTCCTTGACAAGTTCCACTAACGGAATGTGTAACCATCGTTGACATTGCCGAGAACCCAGGGGAACACCTCAACAACTATGTTACGTGATTTCATCACAAGTGCTTGGAGTGCACTTATTTTAGCAAAGATGAGACCCTTGTACCCATTTGCATCAAGAACATGAAAAACACTTATTGGGTCTACCTTGGAAACCTCCAGCTTCAGTCTTGGGGACCTCTTAAGGAAGCTGCATGATGCACCTATGACTCAGTGGGCCCGTCGAAGACCCTAAAGCCCCAAACTCAACTTGCCTTGGCCGCGACAGTAGAAGCAGTCAGTGACGACAACAATAACCGCAAGCGCCAATCCCAAGGAAAGGATGGGCATCCTACCAAGAGAGGGCAGCCGACTCCTGCCCCGGAATACCTGTGCGACTTGAAGACTGTCAGAGCTCTCCTCGAGACTTGGATCAATGACAATGCCATAAGCCTGCCCAATGCCGACACTAAACCTACCCCGAAAGACTTAGCCCATCCCAACTACTGTCTCTATCATCGGAAGGTCGGTCACAGCTTCAAGTGGTGCAGAGGCCTCAAGTTTGTCTTCTCTGAGAAGATTGCGTCCAGACAGCTCAAACTCTAAGTGAGGGACATATGACCCACTCGACCAAGCCTTGGCTTGCCTTAGTGCATTTTCCACACTTGTAATTCTTTTCGTTCATTTTGCAAGTTTGCATGTACGTCGTCCCCATATACCAAGGCATGTTGCCTATCTTTGTTATCAATGAAATTTCATTTTTCAGACTTAGAAAATTTTCAAGTTACATTGCTCTTGGAAAAGTTTACTGACACCACCCTTGACACCATCACCCACTCCCTTGAGGGCTTCACCCCTTCCCAACCCCTTATCCCTCACACTGTAGTGACTCGGTACGTGGTGCGTAGGGTGGCTCGAGCCACGCTACTACGGTCGCATCATCACCCCTCATTCACTTTTTTTTTGAAACTTAAAAAATCGTAGCTGGTCATCGATGATCACCCTTAGTAGAGGTGTCAAAAGGGTCGGGCAGCCCGCGAGCTGGCCCGACTCGGCTCGTTTCGATAGTAAAGGTCCTAACCCTTAGGGCCAGGGCTAGGACCAGGCCACATTTTTCCTCAGATTATTCAGGCCCGGCCCGGCCAGGCCCTAAAAAGGCCCAGGTCAGGCCCTAAAAATGGGCTTGCCCAAAACTAGCCCGTTTTTTAGGGCTGGCCCGGCCCAGCCCTCTTTTGGCCCAATTTTGGCCCTAATCTGGCCTAATTTCTGGCCCTACACACAGGCCCTATACCCTATGATAATTTATCTTCAATTTGTCCCTACACACTGTGACAAATTTGTCTTCACTTTAAGTCCATCAATTATTATCACCTTCTACCATAAATGATGTATATTGCATATTGTTTCATTAGTATATAAATGACATTTCAACAAAAAAAGAAAGAGTTTGGTGAAATTTCTTTAACGTTAACTCGATAAAAAGATTTGGACATATATATCTTTAGACCAAAAAGGGATTAAAAGATTAAGACATTTTAAGTCCTAGCATTCGTAAACCAATTAAGATTTTTTTTTGAATATTTGAATGTTAGAAATATTATTGTCTACACACACATTACTATATATATATATATATATATATATATATATATATATATATATATGCATGTCTAGGCATTTTTAGTTGATTGCATATACATATATTACTACATGTACAAACTTTTTGGAAGGAAACCGCAATTCAAGTTTTTAATTTGAATAACTAGAATTTTTGGTAGGCTAAAAAATGAAATAAAAACGGCCTGGGCCCGGTCCAAGCTTGGCCCTAAATATTGGGCCTAGGGCCAGGGCTTGGACTGGGCCTAGATATCCCATTCATTTGGCCCGGCCCGGCTTAAATTTCCACCCTGCTTGGCCTAGCCCCGGCCCTTTTTCACGTCAGGCCCTCTGGGCCCGGCCCATCGACACCTCTAACCCTCAATGGTCTCCCTCGGCCACCTTTTTTGAGCTCAACACATTGAAAAATTTTTAACAAAGTTTTTTCACGCCCCTTCTCCATATGCTCCTTCCAACACTTGGGAAAACTTCTCAACACTTAGAAAATTTTCTCACCCCCTTCGCCCCCCTTCCTCTCACCCTGCCTACTCGTGGTCGGGTCACCACCCTCTCATCCTCATTCTACAATTAGAAAAATGTTCACAAAAGTTTTCATTTCCCTCACCACCCAACACCCCATCCCCCTTTCCACACTTTTTGACACTCTCTCTCTTTATTTCCTTATGGGCTAATTCCCATGCATCCCCCCCAAACCCATCCTTTTATCTTCTTCCATGGGGCAAAAAAAATAATTTCAAATCAGAAATCAAATTCAAATTCAAAAGAGCAACTAGATTGGGCAGCCTTTGCTCGGCTGACCTGCGCACCCATTTCCTTTTTGTGCCACACCCAGATTTGCAACCCATTTACCCAACCCGCGTCCCTCCCCTAACCCTAACCCTAACCCAAATTTCCATCTCTTTCTCCTTTTCATTCTTGCACCGCCGCAGCCCCCTATGGTGCCGCCGCCCTTCGGCCTAGCTGTCCACGGCACGCCCCTCGTCGGCGTCATTCCCATCCCCCTTTCCCCACTTTTTTACACTTTCTATCTATCTCTTTTTATTTCCTCATGGGCTATTTCTCATGCATCCCCCCATACCCATCGTTCTATCTTCTTCCTTGGGGAAAAAATTTTCAAATCAGAAATCAAATTCAAAAGAGCAACCAGATTGGGCAGCCACTGCTCGCCTGACCCCTGCATCCATTTCTTTTTTGTGCCATACCCATATTTGTAACCCATTTACCCGACCCACCTAAACCCTACCCGCGTCCATCCCCTAACCTTAACCCTAATTTCCATCTCTTTCTCCTTTTCCTTCTTGCACCACCGCAGCCCCCTTTGGCACCGCCGCCCTTCGGCTTTGCTGTCCACAGCACGCCCCTCGCCGGCGTCATTCACATCCCCCTTTCCCCACTTTTTTACACTCTCTCTCTATCTCTCTTTATTTCCTTATGGGCTATTTCTCATGCATCCCCCTATACCCATCCTTCTGTCTTCTTCCTTAGGGAAAAAATTTCAAATCAGAAATCAAATTCAAATTCAAATTCAAAAGAGCAACCAGATTGGGTAGCCCCTGCGCACCCATTTCCTTTCTGTGCCACACCCAGATTTAAAACCCATTTACCCGACCCACCAGAACCCGACCGCATCTCTCCCCTAACCCTAACCCTAATTTCCATCTCTTTCTCCTTCTCTTTCTTATGACGCCGCAGCCCCCTTTGGCGCTGCCGCCCTTTGGCCTTGCCTTCCACGGCACACCCCTCGCCGGCGTCGTTCCTAACCCCTCATCCTCGCCGACCCCCTCCATCCTCGGCTGGCCGTTGACATCGCCGCCGATGACCCCATCCTCTCTCTTTCATTTTCTTTTTTTCTGACCACCCTGCCGGCCCCCTTTCCCCTTCTTTCCTCCCCCATACCCCCTCGGCCTCAGCCATCCCCCCTCCCTTCCCTACTTCTCCTCTCGTCCCTCATCCCGCCCTTCGGCCTTGCACCGCCGCGGCTACCCACGCTTCCCCCTCATCTTCTCCCCACATCTCCCCATTTCGATGAACTCCACCAAGGCCGAGGCCGAACCCTCCTTCCTCTCCGAGGCTGACCCTTCTTTCTTCACCGAGGCCGACCTAGCCCTCTTCATCGCGGCTAAACTTTGGCGACCACCTTCGGCCTCCCACCTTTCCATCTCTTCATCCCATTCACAACCAAAGCCATCCACTTCGGCCCAAAACATGACCACAACCACCCCCATCGACAACCTCCACACCTAAGTCCGCCACCAAACTTCAGCATGCCCATATATTCACCCAATGGCCCAACACCAACACCATCATTGCCATTCTCAAAAAATTTTGCTGTGGCAACCAATACGCACCTCGTGCACCGTTACCCATCTCATACTCTCTTACACTTTAAACTTTTTTCTTTTGCAATCTTGATGACGCCCTGTGTCACGACGTCCCCGAAAAATATGTCCTTGGTAGGTGGTGTGCTAGGCAGCTCGAACCACCTACTCCTACTCATTGTTCGACGCTCGTCGCCTGTCACCCGGGTGATGTCTCCACGATGCTCGTTGTCCGTCGTCCGTCGACTGGGCGTCGTCTCCGCGACCCCCGTAGCCAGCAGTCATGTGTTGTCTCTGTGACCCTTATCTCCCATCGCCCGAGTGATGTCTCTGCGATGCTTGTCGTCTGTCACCCGAGCGCCGTCTCTGTGACCCCCTTGGCCAGTTCCAGTGTGCCGTGTTCGCGACGCCCGTCGCCCATTGCTCGAGTGATGTCTCTGTGATGCTTGTCGTACGTCACCCAGGCGCTCTCTCCACGACCCCCGTCGCTAATGCCCGTGTGCAGTCTCTGCGACACTTGTCGCCCATCGCCCGAGTGACGTCTCTGCGACGCTCATCGCCCGACGCCCAGGAGCCCTCTCCGAGACCCTCATTGTCCATCGCTCGGACGTCACTCTGCGACCCCATCACCCAGAATTCAATCCGAGACCCCCTCGCCATACCAAGCATTCCAAGGTTTCAGTAGGTGGTGCACGAGGTGGCTCGAACCACCTACTCTTCACCTTCGTCATTCGGAGACGATGTCAACAACTCACCGGCCAAACAACATCAAAATCTTACTAAGTGTTCATGCGTGTGGTGCCCGCTCGGTGGCCCCTTTGCATACACCACACACAGAGGGCTTATGTTGCCAACCTATTCTGGTCTCACCTAAAGGCCCACTGGGGCCCCAATTTCCATGACCATCAGCACAAGCAATCATCAATATTCAACACTCACAACCGGTCAAAGCGTGCACGCTCAAGTCACATGCACTTCTCACTTTTTCTACATGACTTCGTCACTAAGAAACTCATCTTCGCGCGATGCCTCATGACGCTTTGACCGTAGCACATCACACATCGTCCGACGGTGGGCCATGGCACTTGCCCAAGGAGGTTGGCCTTGGTCTCCCACTTGGGGTCGGCCTAGGCCTTGGCCTTCCCCTTGGGGTCTGCCTCGGCCTTGGCCTTCCCCCAAGGGTTGGCCTTTGGCCTCCATACTCAACACCTTCATTTCAATTCAAAGGACCATGCATCGTCTGCGACCCCGTCGCTCAGACACCACTTCGCGACCCCGTCGCCCAAACGCCACTCCGCAACCCTGTCACCTGGACCGCGCGTCATCTCTGCCACATCCGTCATCGGCTTTTGGGCACCGTACTCCAATACTCCATCGTGCCCAGGCTCTCTATAACACTACCGTGCCCCCGACACCTCACTCACTCTGTCGTGCCCATGCACCGTGCTGCTGATACAGTCATCCCCCCAAGCTCTCTAACACAATGTCATGCCCTCGATACCATACCCACTCCGTCGTTCCCATGTCCCGTGCCGTTGATACAATTTCATGCCCCCCGGGCACCACACTCATTCACCACACCATGCACCCCCGCCATGGACGTGGAACATGTTTCAACCAACTCTCCAGAGTGTACAACATTCTATGGGGATAGATGACTCCTCCAGGACACTATCTCTGCCAGGGAGCTTTTCAACTCCCCTTCTGCCAGGTAGACGACTCCAATGGGGTGCTACCTCGTCCAGTCGGGTAGATGGCTCCTCCGGGATGCTACCTTGATGCCCTCCGAGTGCTCCTGCACAAGGACTCACTCGTAGAGATAGGCGTCTCCTTCGGGACATTATCTTCCCCAGGGAGCTTTTTAACTCCCCATCTGCTAGGTAGATGGCTCCTCTGGGATGCTACCTCGTCCAGTCGGGTAAACGGCTCAGCTAGAATGCTACCTTGAGGCGCTCTGAGTGCTCTGGCACAAGGACACACCTACGGGATAGGCTCGCTCTCTAAGACACTATCTCTGCTAGGGAGGTTTTTAAATCCCTTTCTGCCAAGTAGACGGCTCCTCTAGTATGCTACCTCGGCTGGCCAGGTAGACGGCTCCTCCGGGATGCTACCTCGGCCTGCAGAATAGGCGACTCTTCCGGGACACTATCTCTGGCAGGGAGCTTTTTAACTCCCCTTTTGCCAGGTAGATGGCTCCTCCAGAATGCTACCTCGGCCCGTCGAATAGACGGCTCCTCCAGGATGCTACCTTGATGAGATCTGAGTGCTCTGGCACAAGGACTAACCCGCGGGATAAGCGACACCTTTGGGACACTATCTCCGTCAGGATGTCTACATGACTGGCCTACATGCTCCGGCACTGGGGCTTGTGTCGGCACCCCTATGGACTATGACCCCCGTGTCACTCCGAGAAGGGAGCAGGTCTTCGAAGGGCATCGCACCTAGTCTGCCTAACAGTTAGGGGTTGGGTCTTCCCCACCACTGCTAGGCCTGTGGGACTTTGCGAGGGCTTGGATTGGTGGCTAGATCAAGGGGTTCTCTGGCCACACCGAAGCTGTGGGAGCCAGTCTTTCCAAAGAGAGAAGCTGTGCACGACAGGCCGAGCAAATATGCGATTCGACAGTCCGTGGAGCACCAGCAGTTGGGGACCCCCCTCGGTGACGTGTCATTCTCGAGGTGCGCCACGTGTCACGTGACGACATCATCATCTCAACCTCAATAAATAGAGGACTTGAGAATTCATTTGGGACGGTTGGAACATTTTTAGACTTTTCACTTTCTCACTTTAGAATCTTAGAGAGGGAAACATACAGGACCCTGATTCTGGACCTAAGCGTCGGACTGTGACTGTCACCGTGTATTCACCCTGCGGTATCGCCCTCGCAACACTGTCACCCTCAGGCTCTGTCTGGAAAGCCATTGGTCTTTGCCCTTGATCCATCCTTGTTGTGTCCTACATCATCATACTTGGCATCTGACTCAGACTGAATTCCTTGTGGCACCTCCACATCACTTTGCGAATCCACTTTCCTTGGCTTCACACTTAAATCATCAAAATGATCTTTTTGTAAGACAAATCACTAAAATATCCTTATCATATGTAAATTTACTCAAAAATACTCTTTATGGATAAAATTACCAAAATACCCCCTGAGGTTACAATTTACCAAAATACCCATGGGGGTTTCCGGTACTGAAAAAACCCAAAAATATCTTTAAATGCTATTTTAAGTATCCTAATATCATTTCTGGCCTAAAAAAGTATGTTATAAAATTTTTGTCCGAAAATTTCGAATTGGTGTCCAGACCGAGCGCTAAAAGGCCAGTTTCACAAAAAAAAAACCTATCGGCCTCAGAATGGCACAAAAGCTTAGAAAATGAAGCATATCAGTAAAATAGGGTTTCCATAAAATTTGAAAATTAAAATAGATTGGTTTACTGTGCTAAATAAATCCAGAATTTTTCCTAATCAATACCCTAATTTAACGTTCTTCGCAGATAACAAAAATTTAAAAAAAATTTCAGAGCGTAGGTCTTGTAAAAATAATTGGGATTACAGTTTTGGACTTTGTCTAATTTTGGCCCTAACTATTTATGGAAGTTTTTGGAAAACTGCCTAAATTAATATTCCCTTTTTAGCGACAAAAACAAACACTATTTAGATTACACGCACTATTAAACCTTTTGTTTCACACACTTTTCATCTTCTTCAACCTCGTTGCCAAAGCACACTCACTTGCACACTCACATACACACACTGCTACCTATAGGCACCTATTATATACACTTCCATTCCCTAATTACACCTAAACACACCCATTAACACACTACCACACCACATATTACACACATTAAAACACACACAATGCATACACACTCACAAACCCGAAGAACACACTGTCCCACCTTCGAGAACACACATTAACTTATTTCCAACTCTCGACAACATACACAAACACGCAAAATCACCTCCGTAATTCCCTAACTACTTCTCCTCACCATAATTCATGGTATTAATTTATGCATAATTACACCCAATACCCATTACCCGAACTCACTGTAACCTCACTAAAAACCACTGCCTAGCCATGGTTTTTCTTCCTTGCCTCCCACCAGCCCACAACTTGATTAAACATTGATCATGTGATCTAATTTACACAATTGCATGGCTACAACCCATCATCCGCAACATTAAATCCCCAGAAAATCCCCCCCCCCTCGCCAACATAGCTCAACAGCCATGTTCATGGTTCAAGACCATGCCCCACAGTTACCGAAAACGCACACGAACTTAACAAGCACGCACTAGAACATGCATACTATGAGTTTGGAGGGTTTACCCAATAAAAATGGCTTGAGATCTTCTCTGTTCTTCCTTCTTTTTCCCCCTCCACGACTGCCCTATTTTTGTGCGTTCCTGTGTCTTTATTCCCTCTCTGTTTCTTGTTTTCCTTTGTTTTGTTTCTTCTCTCTTTTTTTTTCTTTTCTTCCTTTGGTTACCCGAATTTCTTATTTTATTACTACCCTAGCATAGTCATCAAGATTGAGTAGGTGGTGGCACTTCCCAAAACAATTCTCTCTAAGGTCTTGACACATTAGTGCACCTTTTCATAATTTGCAAATTGGCCCTCAAAGTTTTCAAAATTGCAAAATGACCCCAAACATTTAAAAATTACATTTTTGCCCTAAAATTATTTTAAGCTCCCATATTGTACTAATACCCAAGCATTGCTCAAAATTAGCACGCCATTTATTTTTCAGGTCACGAATGACTATTTTAAACAGCTCCAAAAGTTCAGGATATTACATTCTTCCCCCTTATAAAAATATCGTCCTCGAAATTTGCTCACGGACACCTTATCACTTATCACATCTACGTATCACCCTTCTGTTGTAGAATTCTGATAATTATCTCATAATAGCTAGGCTACCTCTGACTTCCGCACCCAAATTCTTATTCCATGAATACCCAGACGCAACTGTTTAAATTTTAATCATAATGCTAAACTGAAATCCTGTCAGATAATCACTTCACTTTAGCTTTTCCACAACTTCACGAGCGATGACTTAATTGGTGCAAAATTCACTGAGCAAAACCTACACCGCTCTGAATTTTGTGCAAATCAAACAAATAAAATCAACTTTAATACCACAGGCTTATACTGCACTTTACTGATTATATACGAAAGAGTTTATACTTTGTACAACCAACTTAATGATTGTAAGCTTAATCCGAGGCTCAAGGAGTATTAAAAAGCTCACCAATAGTCACGGGTGACTTGCAGTCTAGCAAGGCTATCATGGGTAGGGTAACCAATTCATACAAGCACTTACACTTCGCAATCACCAACAGAGATAATCAATCAAAGACAAAAATTGTAGCCACTAGGCATTCACTGCGCACTCTAATACCTCAAAATAACCAGTCCAACTTATTGCCAAATTCATCACCAAGAGGCGGGTTATCTTAACATGGCTATGTATTGCACACTTACGGTTCTGCGTACACTTCACAGAACAACAGAAAACTACAACCACTCTGGTTTCGCTGCACACTCTAGTGCCTTATCTCAACGAGTCCAAATTGTTACCGGAGTCATTATAGAGAGATGTGTTATCTTAACACAACACTAAATATGATTTGGTACTCACATGTCTTTCACTTCCACTAAAATTTGAAGGCTCTAAATTATCACATCACTTCTGGTTTACAGTCACATTATTTACAAAAATTTTATAACCTTATCCTTCAATCATCTATTTTAGTTAAACCGTTAAAATCTTTCGGTTCCAAAAGCAAATAACCAGCGGTTTACTATCACGGGTTCAACCAATATTCCATCTTATACCGAATCATCGAATAGCTTATCTAAACCTAATCCAAGTTCCGAGAGTCTATTACCGCTCAAAAATTATCTGAGGCTTAGGAATCTACCTAACCTCATATCCAGGTAGGGAAAACTATACTAATAATGATAACAGTCATGCAATCAAAACACACAAATCTTTAACAAAAATAATGCATATTGGCTCTCAGGGTTCACAACAAAATTCTGTGACATTCCAGAAGAAACGACGGACACAAAAACGATGATATATGTCTGGCAAAGCAAAGTCAACTCAGCGACTTGGAACAATCAAAACCAAAAGGAGTTATTGGTCCTTAATAAGATTTGTAGCTTTCCCATGGCCAGTGGGCCAGATACTACCCCATCAAGTCCAAATAGATTTGAAAGAATCAGATAAATACCCAGAAAAGAAATAAGTTGACTTAGCATGAATGACATCTTCTCTGACGTCTCAGCATAAGCCAACATTCAATTAAGTCGTCCTTGAGTTCAACATACAGAAGAATGAATGAGATGACGGAGTAAAATTCCAAATTCCTTCTTGTACCCTTAAACCAAATTTTTAGTCTTAACACCAGTAATTTTTTAAAACACTATTCTTACTCATAAATCAAATCACCCACTTAAAAACTACTCTTACCTTATAAACTTTCCAGGTACGACTAGGGTTTCCCCTGACATTACACGGACACGTGATTAGCAAATCACTAATTCATACCTAGTATGATATCAAAATCCTGAACAACAAATGGAGTTAGGTCCATAGAAGGATTCCATATATCCCCAAACGTAGAATGTACATTCACCGAAAACCACAAAACAGTCAAAAACTCTTCCAACAGAGTACTTATGACAATATTTGTTCTTAAAGGACAGATCTTCATCCTCAATCTCTATGCCAAAGTAATAGATGTAAAAATATGATGCTCCCAACTTAAATAGTATACATGCATCTAATGGGTTAACCTATAAAGTGCCTGACACCACGTCATCAGACATGACAACATCCTAAGCAGATATTGAACAAAATTTAGCTAATTTTCCGGGCCTCTGCCCTTACCAACCTTGTCCTCTTTCCACCGAGGAACACTGCTCGCTATTAGACTAGCAATAGGTACACGACAGATTATTTCTTACAAGCAAAATAGTTTCAAACTTAATGCTTCACACTGCCATGCCTAACACATCATCCAATCACTTTATTCCGTAACTCACCACTCTGACTTCTCCCATACCGGACACATGGGGTGGCCAAAAAATTGGCCCGCCACCCAGACCAATACTCTAGGTAGGTCAAATTTTAGAACTCTGTGATGGTCCAACTCTGGTACTCTTAACTGATCGAGCGCCTATACCATGCACTCCCCTAAATCTCATATCATGTCTCAATCAGATTTTAGAACTCTATCCAGATCATAATATCACCGACAAAAATGGGTGTGAATCCCTGATTTCTCTCCCAACCTTTACCTTGGGCACCATACTGTGCCGACTGTAAGACCTTTTCACTGACGACTGCCAGCTCTTACAAATCTATTTAGGGAAAAATTAACTTATCTCTCTTTTATCCCCCCTGTGTTTACTTATGTCTTCCTCCATTGTCAGACTTAAATTGTTCCAAACACAACCAATAAAGACATTTCACATGGCTCACCAATCGAGTGAGATCATTGCATCTCTTAGTCCATACCTAAGCCCCCACTCAGGCTTCCGGTAGTTATCTGCCTCCATCACTGACATCCTTACAAATCTAGCGAAACAAGAATTTTCATCTCAACCTTGTTTATTAACTCTAAATCTGTTATTTCACATTAACAGCTCCTTCACATCTGTTCATGAAATCTCGCAAAATATCGGTCTAAAATAATTCTCTAAAAGGTTCCCAAATGACATAAATCAATTTATGATAAGTCAGATTCTTCAATACTCTTTCCACCCTTGATCGACCTCGTCACTCAGTTAATATCCAACAAATTCAGTCTTTCGTCACCTGACTCACAGTTGCTTAAAATTCATACGATCAGTTGCTCAAAATTTTCTCCATTTTGCTAATCCAATTTGTTGTCTTTATAGGGTCAATATTTCCATGTAGCTAGTCATTTCATCTGCTAAGGTCACCAAGATACTTTCATTTCGAGGTTATGGTTATGGTTGGGCCAGATTCGTAATCCTTGTTATTGGTAAGAGAGATTCTGCATGTCATCATATCAGAATCGGGTTCCTAATGTTCAGAACCACAATCATCGGTCTAGATTCTACTATTTCCCCTAGCTGGTAAAGGTGCCCACCCCTCTACAATCATAAAACCTCCATACAGTACACTGCCCAATCTAAAGATTTTCTGGTCAAGTCTTTCCAATGCTCGAAAAATCTCTGCTTATCTTATGTAAATCTATTGGAATCTCATCTATCGGTGACCTCCAGGCCCTCCGTACCATCTCCACTGGCAGTGCTCCAAATGCAGACCATATCGATATAATGTACAGTTATCAGGGTTATATCAACATAGGTCTAAAAAGCAACACAATTACAATCAAGGCAGACTTCTTAACTCTAAAGGCAGACATCTTAATTCTACCATCATCATATCCCACTCTTATTAACCGAAATAACATTCTACAGAATCGTGTTAGCCATACTACATGGGTCTGTGCCTACAGAATCATTTACCTAAACTCTTAATATCATAAGACCGAACTGCTCTGAGACCAACTGTAACACCCCCAATAATTCAGAGCTCCATCGCCCCAAACTCTCTGGTCGTTAACCTATCGGATCACATCCAACTATCAAATCTAATCTCTAACACATACTTCAAAACATCTAATCTGATACTATCTCAAATTCTTTAAATACAATCTTACAAAACTGCTTAAACTTAAACTTTTAAAACCTTGATGCTTTACAACTTGAGTCCTTATAAACAAGGTGACGGTATCGACCCACATAGGGGTCTCATTACACGGAAGTCGCGGGCTCACCAGAAGCTCACATGGACTCTAACACATTCCCAAACCTGCTACAACTTACCATCACCTGTAGAAAGGAATCAAACGAAGGTTGAGCTAGGTCATACAAGGACCAACAAAAGAATTACAAACAATTTCAAGAATCCACTGACGAAGATTTTCAGAGCACTTCAACGAACTGAACAGCTCAATGATTTAAAAAATGATCGAAATTCATCATAAATAAATGCCAAAATAGACAAATAGCATCCTGATGGATTCCAAAACTGTAACACCCCAACTTTGTGTTTTCTTTCTAGTTTATCAGAATGCATAATTTTGACTATTAATCCGATTAGTTTGGGTCTTCTAATAATATTAAAATTTATGTGTAAACTTGGAAAAGAAAAATATTTAAAATTCAAGGGGTTTTTAAGCAAATTCTCATTTTTACGATTAATATATAAAGGCTAGCTCAATTCCCACCCATCACAAAAAAAAACATTGGTCAGCCTCTTTTACGTGAAACTAGAGAGAGAAAGGGAGAGAGAAGGAAGCACCTAGGGCTAGAATTTTCAAGGTAAATTCTTAGTCTCTTCTCTCTAATTTTAGCTATTTGTTTGAGTGTTTTAAATTCTAATCTTGGGTGCGTTTTAGAGGGATCTTAATGCGTAAGTGTTAGGGTTTGTGTGTGTATTGTGTGTGTTTCAAAGGGTGAGATGTGGGTGTGTTTGAGAAGGAGGCTACTGTAGATCAGCATAAGAGTGGGTTAGGTTTTTGTTGATATCTCTTTCATTATTAATCCAATTGATGTGATTTTATACTTTCTGAAAACCTTATTTTGTCCCCTATAACTTTTCAGTTTTATTTTTTCTCATAATCTTACGTTTTGATATAAAAAAATGACTTTAAATTCAATCAACTGTAGAAGTTCAGAATTTTCTATTTTGGCCAGCTATTTCGATTTGTTATAGAAACTTAATTACTCATGGGATTTTTGTGAAATTTATATTTCTAAAAATCACAGAAAATCCTCTTCAACTTTGTAGTTTTGAATTTTCTGAGATTCGTATTTTTTTGGCTCCAAAATAACCTTTGAACAAAACTGGTCTGTACAGAGATGTGCTGTTTTGATCAGCCACTTCGATTTACTGTAGAGAAGTCATTACACATTGGATTTTTGTGAACCTTATATTTCTGAAAACCTTAGAAAGTATAATTTAAGTTTTAGTTTTGAGTTTGCTAAGATTCATCATGTTTCTACCTCCAAACGGTCAATATACAAAACTAGGATTTGCTGAAGATTGTTGTTTCTATAATTACTTATCAATCCATTGCCAAAACTTTTTATGCCATTTCTGAGCATATTTGGGTAAAATCTGAAACTAAAAATCCCATTATTTTGTGAAACCTTCGATGTAGAATTTTTGGAGATTTTTCTGGGCATGTGAAGGGCCTCAAGTGATTTTATTTTGAAAATAGGTTTTTGAACTAATTGGCATAGTAAACGAAATTATTTTTAGCTAAAACTTTTACAGTGATCTGATCTTACTGAGACTTGAGCATCTAAAATATTGTAGCATTATGGCACCATTTTTTATACTTTTGAAGTAGGATACATAGCGCTCAATTGAAGGAGGGGACTGGGGTTCCGAGTGGAAAATTCTCAGAAAGGTCCTTTTTGTTTGGAAAACCCAGCTAGCCGTTTAAAAGAGTGATTTGAGTTATTTTTTGGGGTGTAGTGGTATCTTAGGCATTAAGGGTATTTTGGGTAACTTGGCACAAGTCCGGGAGCATTTTTTGGTAATTTCATGCACTTAGAAGAAATTTAGCAGTTACGCATGATTGAGTGGCAATAAATAAAATCGATATGGTTTATTGTTTAGATTCCGACAGACAAGAGGTAAGGCGAGCTTGTGAACAAGAATCAGAATTGCTTAGCTATCCAAGTAAGTACTCCTGCCATGTTCCTCCGTACACCCTATTTTCCAATATACGTGGTTTTACCAAATGAATGTTTTAAGTAATTGTGATACTCCTGCTTTTTGTGCAACTGATTGATGAGAAAATGAGTTATAATTGCCATGAAAAGTGTTATATTGGTTTTTGAGAACTCTGTGTTAATCGTGTTATTGTGAGATTAATATTGGTTGTTGTGCCCCATATCCACGTGGATCCTGGGTCCTGGTTAACAGGACCATACGTTGGTGCATAGTACTGTTGCATCATGGTTCACCCTTGCGTCCACAATATTATTTATCCCGAGTGAAGGAGGGATTTCGGGTCCTAGTCAGGGGGACCATACGCAGACCACAACAAAAGAGATAGGATGGCATTCGAAGTTTAGTTACTGTTGCTATGTGTTCATTTTGAAAGAGTTTTTTTTAAGCATGATTTGTTTTTATAAAGTATATATGTGTATAGTATTTTTTGTAAATTTGTTACCAGTTTTAAAATGAAGAAATCATGGCCTGTTTTTATGAATACAAAAGTTATTTTAGGGATATGATATGTGTACTTACTGGGCCTTCAGGTCACTCTTTTACAAATATTTTTAGGTGATCACTTAGACGAAATTGACATCCACGAGGGAAACAAGATCGGACTCACGAAAGATGGTCGTTAGGGACACAAGCCCTCTTAGAGCAATCCTTGATTTTAGATGACAGTGTAGTTTAAATTTTATATTTTAGAGAATTGGTTGGAGCGTTGATCTCCATAGAGTTAATTGTGTAATTGAAGTTATTTATGAAAGTTGTGGAAATTTCTAAGTGAGGCTCCTTATAGCCAATTTACTGTTATAGAATTTAGCAAGTTAGAATGAATTATGAGTACATGTTGTAATAAGGCCTGACAGAGCCCTTGGTGGAGGTTTGAATGGGCCTGCGGCTAGTCAGGGATCTAGCTCATGGGCTCGCCCATGGGTCTGGGTCGTGACAAAAATGATCAATAAAAGATCATCTTTAAAGCCATCATCCCAAAATACGATGATGGTTTTCCAAAGGATTTCAAAACGTACATAGATCATTTGAGACAGTTCTTTCCAAAATACATTGAATTTCTCAAGGAATTTCAACCCATGCACAAATCATTTCAAATGACATGTTGATGACTTGTCAAGATATTTTGATCCAAGCACAAATCATGGTACATATGGTGCGAACAAAATCAAAAATCAACGTTGATCCTGAGCGCTTACATTGCCACTTAGGCAAAGTTGGGTAGTGTACGCATGCATGATGTACCACTTGGGTTCTAGCTTGCTTTTCCTGCAGGATTCAAACCAGCCTTATTATGCCCTCCCACAAAATGAAAACCCAGGTCAACACGGAAAAATCAACCATATCAATGAGATTTAACATAAGCTCAATCACCGAAATTAATTCAGGTTTCAATCACAATAAACATATTGATCTAAGTCGGCATTCGGAATTTTCAGAAGAAATCGAAATTTTCAGAAGAAAAATCACAAACAAAACAGCAAAAACGATTGCGAAGAATTATTAAATTTAAGCACAACAATTCGAAAGAACGAAAACAAACAATTGTCAAATTTGTTCAACACGCAATAACAGGTGAGCATCATAAGATTTTCAAATAATCGATCAAGTTTCAATATTAGAATTTTCTGGACAAGAACGTGCTGACATCAATGCATACTTCAGAATTCGACATTAGTCGTAAGTAATTCACAGGAGTACTTACAAGTACGAGTTATCAAATAAGGGTTCGGACAAAAGTCCTTACCCAGGATTCAGATAGAATCCCTTACCTGGATCCGCAGCTAAATTATCCTAACCGGAAAGTCTTTAACTTCAATCTAAACGAAATAAGTAAATCGTTAGAATATAGCTTGCAGTATAATATTATAACTTAATACGGACTCACTCATGCCCCTAAAATGCACCTCCCTCACCGCATGTGTAAAATTACCAAAAAGCCCTTCTCAAACTTAAATCACTCAAGCGGCCTTCCGTGAGTAGAATCACTAAAATAAGCTTCCCATATGTGAATTTATGAAAAAATACCTTCCTTAGGTCAAACTACAAAAATACCATTTCGGGGGCAAATTACCAAAATACCCCCGTTACACTTAAATCATCAAATGATCGTCTGGTAAGCCAAACCACTAAAATACACTTATCATATGTAACTTTACTCAAAAATACCCTTTATGGAAAAAAATTACCAAAATACCCCTGAAATTTTTTGGCACCAAAAAAATCTCAAAAATATATTAAAACACTATTCTGATATCATTTCTGGCCTAAAAATATTTCAGAGAATTTTTGTCCGAAAAATTTCGAACCAGTGTTCAGACCGAGCGCTAAAAGGCCTGTTTCAAAAAAATATATCTATTGGCCTCATAATGGTATGAAATTTTAGAAAATGAAGCATATCAGTAAAATAGGTTTTTCATAAAGCCTCGTTCTGGGCTATAGGTCCGCATCGTGACAAGAAATGAGCTACATGTTGCCTCGGGTCTCCAACTCCATCAAACATCTTGAAATCTGGCTGAGAAAAGCCGAGAGGAAATGGCACAACATCTATCCATGAAGGGTACGGTTTTGTTATCATTCGAAAGCCCTCGTCTTCCTTTTCTCTAATTTTCTTAACTTGATTTCGAACCATTTCATCAATCATGGCCATTAGTGCTGGGTTCATGGTTCCATTTAATGGGTTCATGGTTGCATAAGGATATCCACCCTCTCTAAGAGGTACCTTACTCCCTGAAGCCCCAAGCTCTGGCGGTACCATAGACTCCTTCTGTCTCATTGTAGATTTTGTATAGACATTTCCTGATGCAATAGCTTTATTTGTAAGATGAGCCTGGAGATCCTTCATTTTCACAGACATAACTTCCATTTCACGCTCCTTCTGTTCCAATTGTTCTTCCATCTTTAAAATCTGTTCCCGAGTTGTCTGGGAATTTTGGCTTTTCCTAGTCATCATCACTGATACAGCTTTGCCTTTGTCATTTATTTTCCCTACTACAGTCCCAGAAGTAGAAGACGAGGAGGACGTTGAAGATGAGTTTACTTCTGGAAAGTCCTCTTCTATGAAAATGGAATTGCTTGTCCCATACAACGGATTTGTGACCTTGTTGTGCACTACTCCATCTTTATCAATAGGAATGCTTTGGCTCATGGATCTCGTCACAGGTCCTGATCTTAGCGCGGCAGCTTGTTTCCTACTTGTAGTTGCTTTTACCGAGTTAAGTACATCTGGAACTTGGCCTTTTCCACCCCTCTTTCATCACTTCTCACCTCTACACATGCGGATCCTGACTTTGATCCAGATTTGTCTGGGGCAAATATTGGAGATTCTCTCAGGACGGCTTGTTCTTTGGTACCAAGCGCCTTTTCAATGGCCGCTATAACATTCGCTCCAACGAAATTTCCAAAGCCATTCTTTCTAACATTCTTCTTCTTGTGCCTCCTCTTTTGAGAATTAGATGGTTCAGGCGGTGTCGAAGGACGAGCCCCAACAGCCAAAGAAGGCAATACTGCAACATCATCTGACTTCTTTCGATAGGCCGATAACCGTGCATTGCTTCCTCTAATCGTACTATGGTGAGGATGACATGAGTTTGAAGCCTTCTGAAGGTTCGGATCTTGATGAAGATCCAGATGAACTTTGTGAGAGTTCCGACTCAAGTATCGATGAGTGCTTGAAACTTGGTTCAAGTTTGGCAATCGAATCCGAGGATCTGGGTTTTGGCCTGCCAGTGTCCGACCCGATCGTCTTTCGTCCAAGGTTAAAAATCGTCCTTTCACCAAGACTTTAGGTTGGTATGATTGCACTGGCTCACGAAGAGTCGAACCGGCTCTTTCTGGCCTTTCTATTCGAGGTTTTAATTTCGAAAGGAGTGCATTTTTAGCTGCTATTGCAGTCTCCCGCGCCTTTTTGGCTCGGTTCACCATTTGAACAACTGTGTGTTCATAAGGCTCAGCAGTCACCACCTTATAACAAGGGCTACCAATTCATTTGCTTCCTTTGCTGCAACAAGAGAGCTTACTCTTTTTAGCGAACTTCCTCGCCGGAAGAAAATCTTTGGCAGAACAGACAAGTTCTTCTATCATTTTTTTGACCTCCTCAGCTGTCTTTTCTAGAAGGGTTTTGCCTGCTGCACGGGCAGATTTAAGGGTCACGGGACAAGTGTAATATCCCGAGGTCCTCTGAACTGGAGGTGCCACGGGACAAGTGTAATATCCCGAAGTCCTCTGGACTGGAGGTGCCATAGGCGCCGCCACCCTTGAGTCAATAGGGACTCGACGGCGTCCAAGGCCCTTTGGGCTGACGACATTGCCTTTGAAACGTTAGGATGAACAAAGCGTCCCGAGGCTTCTTGGACGTGTGATGCTGTCCTTGGGATGGCAGGACGCACAAAGCGTTCTGAGGTATGTGGGACAGGTGATGCCACCCTCGAAACGACAAGGCGATCGAAGCGCCCTGAGGCTTCTCGGGTGGGTGCCCTCAGAAGGGCATCTTTCCACGATGTCGGACAGCTGAACTCTGGTGAAGAAGGCCTCTTGATTATCAGAACATACTCTGGTCGAGTTATTACGACTTCTGCGTCCCTGTAAACCATAAGATGCAGTGAGTATATTTTTCATAAAAATCGAAAGTGAAGAGATGTTGATTTCTTTATCTAGAGATGGGAGGAGAGACGTCGTCCCACCGGGCGTGCCAGATTTTGTTAGCGCTGATTTAGAGACCTTAAAGAACGAAGGGTCGATCTAAAATCAAATGCGAACAAAGTATAAGATTTATCACTACTTGTCACTAACTGGTTCAGTAACCAAGAAACTGCACAAGAAAACCCAAAGAAAAAGGGCATAGGTGGAAAGAAAATTTGTTCATCCACTACTTTTTCTTTTGTGATAAGACTCGTTAAGACGATAACAGTTGTTAAGATTGTCCATATATTAATCCTAGCAGTGTAGTTGTTTGAGTAAGAAGACTATCACTGAAACTAACAATAATCAGGTTATGTATATCAGCATTAACAACTACCTTGTTGAAACAACAAAGAAGCGCTCTAAGCAACGACGAATGTACTAGATCTATTGACAGGAATACCACAACTATCCTCTATTTTATAGGCAAAGTAGAAAAACAAATATTAAGATTAATAACTACTTAACCCCAAGGGCTTCTGGAGTGGCAAAGGGCCTTGAGGAATAACCTCAAGGTCCCAAGTTTGAATCCATATACCGACGGGCCATATAATTGTAGTTCTAACTATTCCCAAAAAAAAAAAGGATTAATAACTACTCATCGCAAACTCGTAAAGTAGCAAATGTGAAACTGCACAATAAAAAATGCAAGAGAAAGTCGGGAGAGAGAAACCATGGGAACTACTTAAAATGCTGTGAATTAAATATTTCCCAATTCAAGCAGAAGGAAGTCATCATTCCCAACTGTTTGTATTACTTTTTGAACGCACACCACAAAGAGTAAGCAGCTGAAGGCCAACCACAGAGAAAAGCATTCAGACAATCAAAGATCCCTTTTCGAGAGGAAGTAGGGGGCACGAAACAGAACAAAACTGATGTTTATACAATCTACAGCAAAACTGACCTCTATACTGATAATGATGTGATACAAGGTATATCAGCTTCCATAGGAATAATTTGTTACTCTGTTTCTTGATTGTGCTTGCAGATGTTTAAAAAGACGATGCCTTCAATTAAATGCTATAAAAGAAAGTCAGGGATTACTGGCGTTTGCGACACAACATTAGCAACCCCGTCTGCTCTTTGTCGAGCTTTGTGCCGGCCATGGCGGTGACCACTCTTCTGTTTATTGCTTTGACCATTTTCTTCTCTTACTTCGACATTCTTCTCTGAACTTCTACGTTCTCTCTCTTTACCATGACTATGGTGTTTGCTTTTTCTTGAACTGGGAGTTCCACATTCCGATTTCCTTACATTACCAACATTTTCATTTACTTCAGAAACTTTACCACTTCTCTTGCTCGATAACTTGTCAGAAGAGTTTATCTGTGTTGAAGGAGGAATAGCGTCACTACCAAAAAGAAGTTCTCTCAGAGCTCCAGAGACCATATCATCTTTTGACTCTGGTTTTTCGGCTGCAACAGAAATTTCATCCCCCTCATCCAATTTCAATACCACGGGCCTGGGCTTTGCTTGGCTTGGCTTTTTCTTCCGGACCAGGGATTGCTCTGTAAGCTTAACCAGGTCTTCAGCATCATCAGTGATATCATCCTGCATCTTAGGATCATTAGCAGGGGGGTACTCACAGGATACAACTTCCTTTTTATCTGAAGGAAGATAATATAACCCATGCCGCTTGCGGTGTTCGGTAAGTAGAGTAGACTCATTTGATGATTCAGATACTTCTATAATTGGGCGATTGAAGAAGGAAACACCATCCCTCTCCCCAGAATGAGGCCTTCCAAGGAAAAAGGAACTTGATATGGGGAACTGAATGTCACCGCATATTGTTTCCAAGTAGTGGAGATTCTCCTCGAGCACTAGGCCCTCTGGTATAGGCACCCTATCTCGAGCACTCACTGCAACTGGACCAATCTCCTCCGAGAAGGCATCACGCATCATTTTGATAATTTCATAGGCTTTGAGTTCTTCACTCTCAAAATTCCCTTTCTCCATGGAAAAACCATCACTTATTTCATTCTGTGTTAACTCAAGCAAACCAAGAATGTTACATACCCTCTCATGTATTTCGACCTCATGGCTTCCTACCAATGGGGCCAGAGCTGTTTTAACAAGAGTGAACATCTTATCTGCAGACTTCTGTGTAAGAATATCATTTCTCAAAGGAAGTGAGGCAGAGGTCTTAACATGATTAACAGCTGTATCCCCACCATTTTTTACAGACGGAGCTTTAACTGATTGGCTTAAAACCCTTAGGTTGAGAAACTCGTCCTGCTCACAATCAGCAAGACTTTCATGTCCTGCGAAACTGGGACTTGCAGAATATTCATTAATAGGACAAGAAGATGAAGAATATGCAGCTTCATTCGGCAAGAAAGCAACATTTAGACAAAAAGTCAACACTTTGAATGCAGACTGAATATACACAGCTCTGATAGATGGCGGCAGAAGATTGGTACGTGGTTGTAAAAGTGCTTCCATAAGCTCAATTTGATTCGTTGAGAACTGAACATACTCCCCGGATACCCAAGCAGCGCCACATAATATCCTATGTATGAAGGGATTCCCAAGCAATGCAGGATCAATCAGGAGATTGCGACCAACATGGACAAGCTCTGGTCTAACATCTTCGACCCTCATGCCAATATCTGTAAGCTGGTTCTCTATCTCTTCTCCCTTTTGGCAATGTGGGATCCTCGATATTTCTCCAAGAAGCGAAACATACCAATCAAAATCTATGATTATCTCATAAACGTTCCTACTACAAGCTGATAGGATGAATCCTAGAATCTCATTGCAGAATTCTGGGTCGGCCTTGAGTGCATAAGTGATCAAAACCCTGCAAATTTCAGTCACATTGTCCTCGGACACCATGGCCATCACAAGCTGCAACGCCTGAAGCTTAATATTCGGATCAGCATCACTTAAGGACCTAATTACCACCTCCTTGTTCTCGCGCACAGCCCACAAGTGCTTCAAGCCCACAACTGAAAGAGCCTGCAACCCAAGATATCTCAGATTCTGGTCGTCATCAACCAAAAATTCCCTAACCTTCGCAACCGCAAGTTTTACAGCCGACTCGTACACACTCAAGCTACTCAAAATCGTCCTGACGCACTCAAACACCAATGACTTAGCCCCGGACCTCCTCATGTGCTCACAAATCGGCTCCACCACTTTCTTTGCCAGCCTCGGATCCAGCGCCGCCAACTTGGCAAACACCTTCAAAACCTTGATCAGAACCCAATTGTTCCTCGAATCCACCAAGATTCTATAAAACTCGGGCGCCAATGGCAAATAAGCTCTAGGTTCCCTCAAAGCGAGCTCACAAAATACCCCAACCGTGGCCGACACTGTCTGCACGTCCCCACTCTCCAAATTCTCCACCAACTTCTTAAAACAAACCCTAACCGCGTCCGAATACTGACTGAAAACTCTCAAAGTCGTCGCAATTGCTTTCTTTCTTACTAAATTCTTACTAGAACCCAGCATCGTGAACAAATCGGGACTTAAGTCGCGAGCGAGATCGGGCGTGCAGATAACCGAGAGGCATTCAAGTGCGAGGCTGACCTCGAGGTGGTTGGTGGAAGTGAGGTCCTTGCGGAGCTGGTTGGTGAGGAGAAGGAGGACGTCGGTGGAGGGGCGGAAGGAGAGGGAGGCGGCGAGATAGGCGGCGCGCTTGTGAGGGAGGAAGGCGGAGGAGGAGAGCTCGACGGCGTGGAAGGCGGCCCAGGACATGTCGGCGTGGTGGAGGGAGTGGAGGTAGGTCAGCTTCTGGAGGGCGGCGGCCTTGGTGGTGAGGTCGGTGGAGCGGATCTCGTAGCGGATCTCGTCCAGGGCTTTCGAGACGACGGTAGGCTCGCCGCCGGGGAGGTGGAGGCGGAAGGACTTAATCAGGTCCTCCAGGCTGCGCTGGAAGATTGAGTCCATCAGGGAAGGACCGCCGAACATGGCGATTAAGCTGATTTGATCCTGTGTATCTGTGTACTATTCAGGACCAGTCCATTATTGGGGAAACAAGGTACTGGTGTGATGTCTCTCTAAGAAATGAAGTTTCGGCGGTTGGAAGAGAATTACGAAGTTGGGGATTTTGACGTGAAAATAACCTGACATTATTCGGTGGTTATACTTAAGTCAGTCAGCGTAGTGTTAAATCATCGCTAACATTGAGATAACAAGGTGTTGTCGACTTATCTCGTCTACACCTATGAATCATTTGAAATTCAGCACAACACGGCAACACTAGTAACGGTCAATATTCAACGCTTTCAACCGATCAAAATAGGCACGTTCAAGTCAAATGTACTCTTCATTCTTTCGACATTACATTCTCACCAAGAAAATTTATTTTTGCGTGACGCTTCATTACGCTTCGACTGTCGCACGTCGCTCGTCGGTGCGCCTTGGCACATGCCCAAGGAGGTTGGCCTCAGCCCGTCAGGTAGACAGCTCCTCTGGGATGCAACCTCAACGCACTTCAAGTGCTCTGGCACAAGGACTCAGGCTCGCCCTCTAAAACACTATCTCCGCCAAGAAACTTTTCAACTCCCCTTCCGCTAGGTAGACTGCTCATCCGGGATGCTACCTTGACGCGTTTTGAGTGCTTCCGCAGAAGGACTCACCCGCGGGATAGGCGACTCCTCCAGGACACTATCTCCGCCATAGTGTCTTCATGACTGGCCTACGTGCTTCGGCACTGGGGGCTTGCGTCGGCGCCCCTTGGGACTATAACCCCCAGGTCACTCCGAGACAGGAGCAGATCATCAGAAGGCATCGCACCTAGTTCGCCTGGCAGTTGGGCGTCGGGTCTTCCCCACCACTGCCAAGCATGTGGGACTCTGTAAAGGCTTGGATTAGTGGCTAGATTAAGGGGGTTCTCTGGCCACACCGACGCTGTGGGAGCCAGTCTTTCCAGACAGACAGAGCGATGCTGTACGGGGCAGGCCGGGTGAATATACGATTCGACAGTCCGTGAAGCACCGACAGCTGTGGACCCCTTGGTGACGTGTCACTCCCGGGAAATGCCACGTATTGTGTAATGACATCATCATCATCTCAACCACTATAAATAGAGGTTTTGAGAATTTATTTGGGATCTTCTGAGACTTGAACATTTTTCACTTTCGCACTCTAGAATTCTAGAAAGAAAAACTCACAGGACCCTAACTCTAAACCTAAGTATCGGGCTGTGACTGTCGTCGTGTATTCACCCTACGTCATTGCCTTCACAGCACTGCCACCCTCAGGCTCTGTCTGGGAAGCTCTTGGTCTCTACCTTTGCTCCATCCTTAATGTGTCCCACATCAACCTACTTGGTATCTGACTCGAACTACATTTAACCAGTCAAAATAGGCACGCTCAAGTCAAATGCACACTTTACTCTTTTGACGTTACTTTGTCACCAAGAAATTTATTTTTACGTGACGCTTCATTAAGCTTCGACCATCGCACGTCGCCCGTCGATGCGCCTTGGCACATGCCCAAGGAGGTTGGCCTTGGCCCGTCAGGTAGATGGCTCCTCCGGGATGCTACCTCGACGCGCTCCAAGTGCTCTGGCACAAGGACTCACCCGCGGGATAGGCTCGCTCTCTAAGACACTATCTACGCCAAGAAACTTTTCAACTCCCCTTTTGCCAGGTAGACTGCTCCTCTGGAATGTTACCTTGACGCGTTCTGAGTGCTTCCGCACAAGGACTCACCTGCGAGATAGGCGACGCCTCCAGGACACTATCTCGGCCAGAGTGTCTTCGGGACTGGCCTACGTGCTCCGGCACTGGGGGCTTGCGTCGGCACCCCTAGGGATATGACCCTCAGGTCACTCCGAGACAGGAGTAGGTCTTTGGAGGGCATCGCGTCTAGTCCGCCTAGCAGTTGGGCATCGGGTCTTCCCCACCGCTGCCAAGCATGTGGGACTCTGCAAGGGCTTGGATTTGTGGCTATATTAAGGCGGTTCTCTGGCCACACTGACGCTGTGGGAGCTAGTCTTTCAAGACAGACAAAGCGATGATGTACAGGGCAGGCGGGGTGAATATGCGATTCGACAGTCCGTGAAGCACCGGCAGCTGTGGATCCCTTAGTGACATGTCACTCCAGGAAAATGACACGTGTTGCGTAATAACATCATCATCTCAACCTCTATAAATAGAGGTCTTGAGAATTCATTTGTCATCTTCTGAGACTTGAACATTTTTCACTTTCTCACTCTAGAATTCTAGAGAGAAAAACACACACAGGACCCTAACTCTGGACCTAAGCATCGGACTGTGAGTGTCGTGATGTATTCACCCTACCCCATTTCCCTCGCAGCACTGCCACCCTCAGGCTCTGTCTGGGAAGCCCTTGGTCTCTACCCTTGCTCCATCCTTGATGTGTCCCACATCAACATACTTCGCATCTGACTTGGACTACATTCAACAGGTCAAAACAGGCACGCTCAAGTCAAATGCACTCTTCACTCCTTCGACGTTACTTTGTCACCAAGAAATTTATTTTTGTGTGACGCTTCATTACGATTCGACCGTCGCACGTCGCCCATCGGTGCGCCTTGGCACATGCCCAAGGAGGTTGGCCTCAACCCGCCAGGTAGACGGCTCCTCTAGGATGCTACCTCAACGCACTTCGAGTGCTCTGGCACAAGGACTTACCCACGAGATAAGCTCGCTCTCTAAGACACTATCTCCGCCAAGAAGTTTTTCAACTCCCCTTTCGCCAGGTAGACTGCTCCTCCGGGATGCTACCCCAACGCGTTTCGAGTGCTTCCGCACAAGGACTCACCCGCGTGACAGGCCACTCCTCTAGGACACTATCTCTGCCAGGGTGTCTTCATTACTGGCCTACGTGCTCCGGCACTGGGGGGCTTCTATCGGCACCCCTTAGGACTACGACACCCAGATCACTCCGCGACAAGAACAGGTCTTTGGAGGGCATCGCGCCTAGTCTGCCTGGCAGTTGAGCGTCGGGTCTTCCCCTCTACTGCCAAGCATGTGGGACTCTCTAAGGGCTTGGATTTGTGACTATATTAAGGGGATTTTCTGGCCACACCGTCGTTGTGGGAGCCAATCTTTCTAGATAGATAGAGCGATGTTGTATGGGGCAGGATGGGTGAATATGCTATTCGACAGTCCGTGAAGCACCGGCAGCTGTGGACTCCTTGGTGACGTGTCACTCCCAGGAAATGCCATGTGTCGTGTAATGACATCATCATCTCAACCTCTATAAATAGAGGTCTTAAGAATTCATTTGTGATCTGCTGAGACTTAAACATTTTTCACTTCTCACTCTAGAATTCTAGAGAAAAACACACAGGACATTAACTCTGTACCTAAGCATCGGACTGTGATTGTCGTCGTGTATTCACGCTACGCCATTGCCCTCGCAGCATTACCACCCTCAGGCTCTGTCTGGGAGGCCCTTGGTCTCTACCCTTGCTCCATCCTTGATGTGTCCCATATCAACATACTTGGCATCTGACTTGGACTACATTCAACAGGTCAAAATAGGCATGCTCAAGTCAAATGCACTCTTCACTCTTTCGACGTTACTTTGTCACCAAGAAATTTATTTTTGCATGACGCTTCATTACACTTTGACCGTCGCACGTGGCATGTCGCACGTCGGTTCGCCTTGGCACATGCCCAAGGAAGTTGGCCTCAGCCCGTGAGGTAGACGGCTCCTCTGGGATGCTACCTCAACGCTCTTCGAGTGCTCTGGCACAAGGACTCACCCACGGGATAGGCTCGCTCTCTAAGACACTATCTCCGCCGAGAAGCTTTTTAACTCTCCTTTCGCCAGGTAGACTGCTCTTCCGGGATGCTTCCTTGACGCATTTTGAGTGCTTCTGCACAAGGACTCACCCGTGGGATAGGCTACTCCTCCAGGACACTATCTCCACCAAGGTGTCTTCGTGATTGGCCTACGTGCTCCAGCACTAGGGGCTTCCGTCGGCACCCCTAAGGACTATGACCCCCAGGTCACTCTGAGACAAGAGCAGGTCTTCAGAGGGCATCGCACCCAGTCCGCCTGGCAGTTGGGCGTCGAGTCTTCCCCACTGTTGCCAAGCATGTGGGACTCTGCAAGGGCTTGGATTGGTGGCTAGATTAAGGGGGTTCTCTGGCCACACCGTCGTTGTGGGAGCCAGTCTTTCTAAACAGACAAAGCGATGATGTACGGGGCAGGCTGGGTGAATATGCGATTCGACAATCCGTGAAGCACCGGCAGCTGTGGACCCCTTGGTGACATGTCACTCCCGCGAAATGCCACGTGTTGCGTAATGACATCATCATCTCAACCTCTATAAATAGATGTCTTGAGAGTTCATTTGGGATCTTCTGAGACTTGAACATTTTTCACTTTCTCACTCTAGAATTCTAGAGAGAAAAACAAACAGGACCGTAACTCTGGACCTAAGCATCGGACTATGACTGTATTCACCCTACGCCATTGCCCTCGCAGCACGGCCACCCTCAGGCTCTGTCTAGGAAGCCCTTGGTCTATACCCTTGCTCTATACTTGATGTGTCCCACATCAACATACTTGGCATCTGACTCGGACTACATTCTTTGTGGCACTTCCACGTGGACTGCGAACCCACTTTCCTTGGCATCACATGGTATATTTGTAAGAATGTGACTCATAGGCCAACTATGCCCCTCCCTTGTAACTGTCGTCCTCACCTTTTCTAGCTACGCAAGTTAGCTGCCACAATCTTCTATCCTTTGTAAAGCCTATTTTGATTTCTCATCATCTCCTTGGTTATAGCATCAATCTGTGGTAGATATGAAATCTAATGTTGTTTGCGCTCGATGGGAAACTGCTTTTAATATGATGTTCTTTTCGGCCTCTTGTCTAAATATTTGTCTAAAACGGGAACCTCTTGATAAAATGAGAATGACTAAAACATGAACTTTTATTAATTGCTAATCAAATTACAGACAATGCGCCCACATCGAAAGGTAACTTTTACCACTAGATTGATTGACACGAAAAGGATATAAACCTCAATCGATAGAGGGCAATAATACTGCAATAAAACAAAAAGGTTTAATAAAAAGAAAAGAAAAAGTGAGACCTGATGTCAAGTTGATTTGTTTGAGTGTGTTGATGGTCCTCTATGTCCTTTTCCTCCCTCTTTTATCTAGTCTTCTATCAAGAAAATGTTCGCTCCGACCTTGTCGGTTTCTAATTTTGAATGAGATCATGTATGAACCGGCTGTAACCGTTGTTGTCGATCTCATAGACAGACGTGCCGATTCTGACGATTTATCTTTAGATCTTTCCATGTGCCGTTTTTCCTGACAATACAATCCCACATCCCATGGAAAATTGAACCGTAATGAAACTGCCCCATCATTATCTGATCTGCCGTAAACTGCCATTTCATCGGCACTTGTGGTGCATTAAATTTAATCTTCCATTCATTGTCCTTTATCCATGTGTCCACCGTTTATTGGCTGTAAAAATTACATGCCAACATTGCTCCCCTTGACTCGTGCAAACTTGTTTACATGAGTCAATTTGATTTCTTTTCCAAGTCATTTGTAGTTACCCACCATAACTCTACTACTCGATACACTCGAGTAAAAATAGGACTTTAACAATCTATCTAAATCAGAACTCCTTTATCGACCCTTTTTACCTCACTTCACTTTATGTTTTCATCTTTGCCCATTTTCTTATGTATCTGTAACCTTTACAGTTACCTTTTTGTCAATCGTTCAACTATGGGAAAAAAGAAACCAATTTTAAGAGGCGATGAAGGAATTGGTGTTACTTTGGCACCTGACATCCAGTGGGGTTTTGGTTACTCACGATCATACCAAAAACATAGATCCGCGCATCTTGATTAGGGCTAAGAATGTTTATGGGGACCTCAAGCCCTACATTTTGGGTCCATCCTTTAGAGATGGGACCGCATCGCTAAAGGGATATCCTATCGATAATTCAAAGACTCTGCTGCTTCATCAATCCCATTTAGTGTGGGCTGGTTGGTCGCCCACTGGGTTACCAATTAGATCATGGCCTACAGTTATTAGTCCTGGTTGAGAATCATGGGTGAATTGATTGTCGGCCAATTATGCAAATCAACAGAGAACTCAAGGTATTTACGAGCTGATCCATATGTCCAAAACTCTCCCAAAACCTGACCATTGGCTGTTGAGTGCAACTTTATGCTTTTGGTCACACACCATTAATCTTTTATGTTTAGGTCTAAGATGATGGCTCCAACCATTTATGATATCTCTACCTTGACCGGGCTTTTATCGATTGGTGAGCATGCATGTGCCTTGGTTGATTATAACCCTACCGGTATTGTTCTTAAGTCTTCTTCTGTAAGACTTTCCAAAATACATGGAAACCTTCAATCGATCATTTAAAGGTGGCCAACGTACTGACGAGTCGAATAACATTGAATTGGCCATCTTCCTGTGGATCTAGTTACCGAGGCATGTATTCTGTGTGGCGAGCCTGTCACTCACCAAAGAATACATTAATGTAGCCATTGCTTTGGCTCATGGAAGAGAATATGCTCTTGTCCCCCTGATCTTAGGTAGTATTTACATATTGATGTACAATATGGTTCAAAAGAAAATTCATCACAGCATAGGTGGTTCTTTCTAGCTGGTTCAGCTATGGTTCTAAGCATACTTTCCTATATGCGGGCCAACAATTCTTCCTAGTACAGCTCCTTACCTCACCTTTGGCCACCGACTTTGTTTGGGCAAAATCGATATGCATACTTTTGAGTACTGCTTTCGTTTATTCTTTCATTTTTCTAGTCTGAGCTCTTGGTCCTGCTTGGTTGAAGGACTTGACCTCTTTTATTATAGGAATTTATTAGAAGAGCCTGGGCAGTTTTTGTGTGGGCATTTTCTGCACATTGGCGGTCAAATAAGTAATACCCCCATCAGCCATTTGTAGTTTTGAGAGGTATATCCCTTCTTAATTTTCTCACTAATATGGACTTATCCAAGGAATTTTCGCTCCATTCTTTACTAAAAATGGCTTTGTAGAACCCAAGAAAAGGATCGATAAAGCTACAGTTAACCATATAAGGGCAATCAATCGAAATGTTGATGAGCCAATTCAATCTTTTAGAATGAAGAGTTTTCTGAGTGACACTTCCTTGGGTGTGAGCGATTTTGAGTCATGGTATCAAAGTAAGATCTACTTGATTTACACCAATGCACTCTTTCCACTTGCTTGATCAATGTATCGATTGATAATGCTGCAAATTATGTAAGTGTATTCTTTTGTTCTCTGTTTCCTTCCTTCTTCTTCCTCAGTTTGCCTGATTATAATTGTGTTTTCCTTAGGTGAGGGGACCAGCCAGACCCCAACTGTTAAAGGCAAAAGGAAAGATGTCAACGAGGAAGTCCCTAAGAAAGTTCAAATGAAAAAGGAACTGATAACAGAAATTCAATAGCCAAAGTTGATGGTGACACCATGCAACCACGTCAAACCAGAAGTCAATAAGCCCAAACTGATGCACCAGTCGAAAGCGCAAGAAATTTGACAGAGGAGACTTTCAAGGAAAACATGGAAGAAGAAACTACCACTCCTCGAATCAGGAAAACACGCAAATCATTGGAACAACCCAAAGTAGCCAACTCGGGGTTAAAGATCATATTCAGGCAGTTCCTCTGAGAATGATCATAACCCATGCAACAACTTCACCTTCTCCCTCGATACCTTTATCTGCTGAATTGTGTTATCTAGTTTGGCAACCTTTGCTGCGTTGAAACTAAGTAAAGAGATGTCTGCCAACCCTGTATCGAAAATTTCAGTCGACAAGGGAAAAACTCCAATGGTTGAATTGCCTTTTACTATTCTACCACCATCTTTCGCAACACAGGTATTTACTACTAAACCTTCAACTGTGGAGACCACAACTGCAATCCTTTAGGGTGAATCGCAATCAATGATATCCAGAGCCGAACATAAAAAATAACGGCTCCTAAAAGGTAAAAGTCTCTAGCCTCCCGAACTCGCTATGGCCTTCAAATAAGACCTTTGAAGGTCCCTTTTACTGCCTACATATTATTTGATTTTTGTTTTATTATGTTATAACTATAAACTCTTACAAAATTTGTATGGGCTGTTCATCGACCTTGATCAAGAACAGGATCAATCTGGCGAACCGCAATCGCCTCAAGCTAATCTGAACTCTCCTACAGCTGTCGATTCATCGGAGCACCCTGTCCAGGAAGCCAAATCCTTATTGAACGCTTTCTCTAGTGGAATTGCCAGAGTTTTTCTTGATCAAGTCAATGGCAATTCATCTATGTATTCTTTGCTTTGTGTCAGTCCATGTCTTATCTATTTTGTATCTTGTAGGATGATTCAGTGTTGTGAGAAATACATGGTGACCCTGTTCCCATAGAGATGGTTGGACCCTCATATTCTGCACACATACCTACATTAGTCCCAGAAGACATCCCCAAAATTACTGCCACGGTAATGTCAATCTTATTTCTCTCAGTGGACTTTTCTTTGCGGTCTTTCAATAAAGGATATTCCTTTTGTGCTATTACAAACCACTTCAATCATTGTTCTCTTTCTTCCCACACTGAGTCTTCTCAGGCAATTCCTGTTCAAGAACCGTCCGCGCTTCCTCATGCTGAGTCCTTTTGACTGACTCCAATTCCTTAACCAACTATCAACGAAATTGACCTGAAATTCCAACAATTATAAGAGGCCATTAAAACTTTTAATGTGCCCTCACCTTTACCTACCATGGCCTCTTCTTCTTCCACTGTGCCTTCATACAGTTAGACTATCGCAACCGCATCGGTCTTTTAAGAAATTGCTAGCTCAAGATATTACCAGCCTTTCAATTAATCAATCATTGTTCTTTAGGCTTAACCAATTGATCGATATTCTTGCCGATGATCTATCTCTATTGTCAGAATCCCAGATAGAAGCCATGATCAACTGAAGCCACAAATAGCTATCATGCTATCCTCATGGAATCAAGTCATGAGCATCAAAGCAAAGACAGCAAAACGGAGAAAGAAATTCCCGCTGTATGAGAATAGCTACGCTGGAAATTATTACCCTGGAAATGAGAATAGCTGAGCTAGGGATGGCAATGAGACGGGTCGGATGCGGATTTTGCCAAATTCGAACCCGCCCTGCTACTCTGTGAACTTTGCCCCGCCCCGCCCCGGACCGGGTTATGTATGTTAAATACCATAACCGATCCTATGTAGATTTAGGAACCCCGAACCCGCCCCGCCCCCGCTGTAGCACGCAAAAAAACCCGTAACCAACCTAACCCGATCCGACATGTTCTACTTGATATAGTAAACATTTCACTCTTTTTAAACATGCATTACACCAAAACTTGCACCTGTGTCACAAAAAATAAACTATACACATCATATTAATGTCTAAAAATTCTAAAGAAGACATTAGTAAGTTACAACAGAGTTCAAATAAATTACAACATAGTTCAAATAAATAATAACATAGTTCAAATTAATGTTCAAATAGACTACACCATAATTAATAGTTCAAATAGATAACACCACATTAACGTTCAATCACTGGGAAGTAGCAAATACGAGAGATCAAGCTCGTTCAGCTGGTCCGCATTCCAACTCCAAATACAACTACAGTCACTGATCACTGAAAAAATAATAGGAATAAAATGACATTAAAAATGAATGGATACAAAAAAAAGTAAAATTAATCTGAAATACAATTTACACAAGGAATCATACACCCGTCACACATGAGTTGTCACCGTCTTTGTCATCATTAATTGTTGCATATTCCTTGTGTGCTAGATTAGATACACCCACAATACCATAGTACAAATTTATAAGTACCCGTGAAAATTCAAAGTATTGTCAAATTTAACTGCATGAATAAAATAATAGAATGAGCTTACCTTTCATTTCAGCATCCCACAACCAGTCTTGAGTACACATTAACGCTTCTAGTGTCTTTGGATGAAGCCTATTATGGTGAGGACTCACCAACCTACCACTTGTGCTAAAAGACGCCTCCGATGCGACTGTAGATATGGGAATAGAAATAATATCCTTAGCCATCAACTGTAATGTTGGGTATTTCAATCCATTAGTCCTCCACCAAGCCAAAATATCAAAGTCCAAAGACCTAGGCAACACATCATCCTCGAGATAATGATCCAACTCAGATTTCACTATAGTCTTTCTCTTCTTCTTGACATGTTCATCGAAACCTTTAAGAGAATCTAGACATCCCACCTCAACACGCTCTTGTGAGCGAACAGATGATCCTCCACGAGTATTATCATCACTAACCTCTCTATTTTGGTACTCATATAACAAAGTAATGAGACCTTTTCAGTTTCTCCCGCTTCTCCCGACCCGTAAAGCTGACTATAATAATACTGAATCAATTCCATTTGTACCTAGGATCCAACACTACAGCAACCGCCATGATTCCATGAATATCCAACCAATATTTATCAAACTTCTCAAGCATTTTCTTAGCCATTCTTCTAATCACCTCACTTGAGCTTATGAGCCACTCACCTAACACCATTCTAATCTCACAAATTTTAGGAAAAAACAAGTTAGCCGTAGGATACTTTGTGCCCAAAAACTCTCTGTTGTTTCATAAAACAACCTTAACTTGTCACATATCTCTTTTGCAAAAGTCCACTCCTCTTCACTTGGGCAAGTTTTATATTGAGACTCTCGTTGCTTCAAGCGAAAAATAACATCTTTATACACAAAGGCAGTTTCAAGCATAAAAAACGTTGAGTTCCATCTTGTAGGACAATCAAGTGCCAACTTTTTTGTGCTTGAAATACGCAATTGACGAGCAGTCTCTTCAAATTTCTCATCTCTCTTCGGTGTTGCCCTCCAAAAAGCCACATTCTCTCTAACCTTTTCAATTCCCTCCTTTATCACACTCAACCTATCTTTAACAATCAAATTCAACACATGTGCCGTACACCGCATATGAATCAATTCACCAAACAACAACAGAGAACTAGAATCCAACTTAAGCGACAAGCCATCAATCATCGCATCATTCGTAGTACAATTGTCAACCGTAATTGTACATAATTTTCTATCAATGTTCCAATCGAGCAATGTTTGTGACAAGGCCTCACAAATAACTTCACTAGTGTGTGGACATGGCAAATATAAGAACCTATAAAGGATAAATTTAACAATTATTATGCGAAAGTAGGAATAAAATTAGATTGCAAAATACCAAATTTGCAAAAAAAAAGTAAAGCATACCTCAAAATGCGACTTTGAAGAATGAACTCTTCATCCATAAAATGTCCCGTGACAGCCATGAAACCCTTCTTTTGATTATCAGAAGTCCACAAATCAGTAGTGACAGCAACCCTACTTCTTATCCCCTCCAACAACTTCATCACTTGCTCCTTCTCATGTTCATAGATATTTATAATGTCGCTCTTCACTGTGTTCCGGGTTGGTATCTTAAACAATGGCTGAAGTGCAGACGAATACCTGCTAAACCCCACGTGGTCAACAATAGATAACGGGTATTCATGCAAAATTATCATGGTTCCAAGTTCTCTCCTGGCAAAATCCTGATCAAAGGTATAATTACCTAATTCAGGCTTAGCATTTGCTTTACCCATTATCCCAGTCAAGTGTTTCTGTCTAACATCCAGTTGCCTTAGACGTTTACATCTGTCTAAGTGCATACGCAAGTGAGTAGTCCCATTTTTTGGGTTTGCCCCAAGGGTTTTCCGGCAGTGAATACATGTTGCTATCACATTTCCACCATTTTTTTTCCTTTCGAAGTGCGCCCACACACTACTTTTCAAGTTCTCGTTGTTTAACTCATCGGGGCCACTGTCAAGGTCAACTGGTTCAGAAGCAGAGACTCCCATGCTTGCATTTGGTGTTGATGGCTCAGAAGTTTGATCCTCTAATGTAGCTCTAGGAGTTTGCACCGGAGATGATGCAACGAGAGAAGACGTAATTTCATTGGAAGACATGATTTTATCTATATATTCATTTAAACAGAAAAGAATGATTTTCAAGAAAATCAAATAAATAATACCTACTCCGAAATAATACCAAATTAGCAAGGACTTTTCTAATATGCCCTCATAAAACCATAAGTAAACAGCATGAAAAACTAATTGATAATAACATAAGAACTTAAAGCGTGATGATGCAGAAAATGGTTCGATGCTACGTGGAGGTGCCACAAAGGATGCGGTCTGAGTCGGCTTCCAGGTAGGCAACGCGAGAGACAGCAAGGACGGCGTAAGGGCTGAGGGCAAGGCTCCCCAGACAGGTGGTGAGGACTGGCAGCACTGCGCAAGCAGGGTGACGACAAACAGGACTGACGTTCTACAGTCGTGACAAGGGTATGGCGTCAAGGGTCCGTAGACGGGAGTTCAAGTATATTTCTCTCACTAGAATTCCAGAGAGAATGTCTTTTTAGAGAGAGAAAGTGAAAAGTCCAAATGAGCCAAAAAGATCCTTGAAAAAGCTCCAAAGTCCACTATTTATAGGCAAAAATGTGCATGTGTCATAAGTTGACATGTGTCACCCCCTGGGAACGACACGTCGCCGGGGGGGCCAACGCACTGACCCTCCGTTGGACTGCCGGTTCCTAAGTTCGTGCTGCCCTGCCCTTGCAACATCTCTCTGCCTGTCTGAGGAGACTGATCATGCCGGGTAGCATGGTCAGAGTAGCCCGTTGCCCCAGCCTCCAGTCCAAGCCCTTACTGAATCCCACAGGCCTGGCAGCGGTGGGGAAGACCCGACGCCCAGCTGCCAGGTGGACTAGGCAAGATGCCCTTCCGAAGACCTGCTCCCATCTCGGAGTGACCCGGGGGTCATAGTCCTTAGGGGTGCCGACGCGAGCCCCCAGTGCCAGAGCATGTAGGCCAGTCACGCAGGCACCCTGGCGGAGATAGTGTCCTGGAGGAGTCATGTCCCGCTGCGAAGGGTCCTCGTGCCGGAGCACGGAGCGGAGTCCCCCTGGAATGAAGACGACGATGGCTTTGAGGCTGCGAGCCCATTCTGTAAGCATATAACATGATTGTGGCGCATGGGCGCGGTGGAGTGCGGGCGACAAGGGTCGCAGAGTGACGTCTGAGCAACAAGGGTCGTTGCGTGGATGGCGCGCGACCGTGAGCGACGGTTGTCATGGCGACAGAGCGGCCACAAGTGACGGTCGTCGAGACTACGAGCGACGGTCATCGCGACGAAGGAGCACGGCCGAGAGCGACGGTCGTCGCGATTACGGCGGGACGGGGCCGCGAGCGACGGTCGTCGTGACAACAGAGCACGGTCAAAGGTGACGGGCGTCGGTCGTCAAGGGAGGTGGCCGACCCCCAAGGGAGGTGGCCGACCCCCAAGGGAGGTGGCCGACCCCCAAGGGAGGCCGACCCCTTGGGGTGGCCGACCCCCCAGGGTGGCCGACCCCCAAGGGTGGAAGGCACGCCGAAGTCGCTTCACGAATGGTTCACGTGACTTGAGCATGCGTTGCTTTGACCGGCCCTCGAGCGTTGAAAAGTTGACCGCTGACTGGGTGATGTGTCGTGCAAAGTGGGTCCCTTAGCGGGTCCTGGGGTGCGACCAGAATAGGGTATGAACAAAGCGCAAAAAACTGTTTTATGTGAGGAAGTGAGATGATAACATAAGAACTTAAAACCATGAGATGATTGCAATTGTTTTGTGTGAAGGAAGTGAGGATGGAGGTACACCTTCCCCTTTATAGATCAGAAAGTGCGTACTTCAAATTACAGAGTGCAGGGTACTGCTTCCCTTTTATAGATTAGAAAGTGCGCACTTCAAATTACACAGTGCAGGCCACTACTTCCCTTTCCATAAATCAGAATGCAACCAATTCTGAAATTTCCTGTTATTTTCATGACAGTGTTTTCATATGGAGGCTGTGTTGCATTGTCTCGAGTGTTTTGAGAGCTTAATATGCTTTCTATTGTGTTTTCTATTGGCTTACGTTGATAGTTGTAACTTTAAAATACTTATAATTTGTTTGTCAAATACATCCCATTCAGGTACCATTTTTTTGTTCTTATTACATATCCTCACATGCATAACATCATTCGACAATGGATCAAAGTACACCTAGTTAGAGTGAAAAAACAGAGTACGAGGGCTTATAGCGCATTCAGTAACTCCCAAGCCCACGAGTTTTATGAAATACGAAATTATTTTTGGTGCATTCGGATTGCAGTAAGAGACTACAGTTCTCAGACCCTGTTGTTCAAGAAGGGACTCCCAACAGCCATCACCCCAACAAAACGGCGACGCTAGTATGTGATGATTTTTTTTAACTAATTTTAACTTGTGAATCAGAAAAGATTTTCTCTTTCAAGAAGAAGATCAACGAAGATGAACAAAACATGGAAGAGAGAGATTGATTACCTGAACGCAGATTTCCTCAACGGTCGTCTTCAATTCGTGGCTGTCCGATGGAGAGTGGCCGTGCACCGACAGCCGTGCGTTACTGCGGTGGTCCGTGGAGACTGAAGAGGCAGAGAGGCGAGAGCCAGCCGAGAGTGGAAAACCGTGAGAGTGAGAAGGCACAGCCGCAGTGCCGCACAGATACAGATTAGGGATTTTAGGGTTTGCAATTTGCAAGAAAAAAAGAAGAACATATATATATGGTATCCTATGGACGGCTAAGATCAACTAAAAAATAAGGGTATGGCTAAGATTAACTAAAGAAGTAGGGTACACGGGGCGAGGCGGGTCGGATCGCGGGGCGGATTTAAGGGTATACCATACCCGACCCTAACCCACTACGGGTTTTTAAAAAAAATACCATACCAGCCCCATGCCCCGGTCAAAGTCAAAATAACCCGCTCCTAGCGGGGAGGAGATCCGCGGGTACGGATTTTTTTACTATCCCTAAGCTGAGCTCAGATAAAAAGACAGTACTTTAAGATAGGAAAAGAGCTCTATCTATCAGGAAGCTACCAATTTGGCTAAGCCCTTGTATAACCTTTTAAGGATGGCATCAAGGATGGCCTTTGCCGATTGAATTATCTCACAGGCAAAAAATCAGTGGAAGACTTTTCAATCGATGTTCAAGGATTACTTAGGCCTTAACATATTATTTTACTTATGTACCTTGACTTTTATGAATATTTTCTAATATTTTCTGCCTCCTTTTGATCATTTTACTTTTTTTGTAACAACATCCGACCTATATCTTTTGCTGTCAATTCTAGCCTCTTACGCTAGTACAACATTGCTCTATCGATTGGCTCAACACCTTCCCCTAAGGAGGGAAAGTATTTTTTTCTTTATTTAGAAAAAGCCCATTGATTGGTTTGGCGTGGACTTGTCCTTCCAGAGATTTTAACTAATACACCCCCCCTAGGACCTTATATACTTGAAACGGTCCTCCCAAATTTGGGATCCTTGCTACCGATGGGCAAAACAGTTTTCCGTACAAAATCACCCTCTGCAAATGACTTTGGCAATACCTTTTTATTATAAGATCTTCCAATCTTTAGCTTTTTTGCTTGCAATCTATCTAAGGCATCCAATTGACGTTCATCTAAATCTCCTAACTCAATAGCCATAGCTTCGTTATAATCTGCAACTGGCAATTTATTTTGCATAGCTAGCCAAAAAGATTTAACTATTATCTCCATAAGTAACACTGGATCATGTCCATATGTTAGAGCGTATGGTGTAACACTTGTATTATTCTTAAGAGAAGTTCAAAATGCCCACAACACTTCAGATAACAATCGTTGCCAGTCACTTGGAGTGTCTTCAACTGCCCTTTCCATGATATGCTTTATAGACTTATTAGTAGCTTCAACCTCCCCATTAGCTTGGGTATAATATAGGATCAAGTTTAAAGTAGTAAAGTTGAATTCTCTGGAAAATTCAATCATTTGCCTCCCTCCTCCCTAGTCAAAATAGAACCTCGATCGGCAGTAATCATTTGAGGTAAACCGAATCGATGGATTATATTTTCTTTAATGAAATTTATTACATCTTCCTAACGAACTGATCTCATCAATTTGGCTTCAGTCCATTTAATGAAATAATTAGTTGTCACAATAATGAAACCGTGTCTTTTTTGCATAATCAGGATGAATTTGTCCTATTAAATCCATCGCCCATCCACGGAATGGCCATGGTTTTACAATCAATTGCAAATTGATTCAAGGTGCCTGATGAATATTCCCATGTTTTTTGACACGCTTGGCAACCCTTTGCATATATTATGTAAACTTCCATTATAGTTGGCCAATAATGGCCGTGTATGTAGATCAAACATCTCATTTTTAAGACATGGTGGATTTGCTCCACAGGTCCCTTCGTGTACTTCAGCCATCACTTGCATGGCCTCCATCTGCCCAAGGCATCGCAATGCTAAAACCTCCGGGTCTCGTTTAAACAAATCACCGTTTAACAAAAAATATTTCACTGCCTGCAACATCACCTTTTTATCCACCTTCAACTGTGGATTTTGTAGAAATTAAATGATCTTATTTCTCCAATCATTTGGAGCAGCACCAATCAGATTCATAATCTCAATTCGTATGTATCTTTCCCCAATTAATGGCAATTCCTTCATCACTTTAACCCAATGTTCTGTCATGCCCTCTGGAATTCGTAATCCCAACGTTAATTGTGCCATAACATTGGCATCGCCATTTTCAATCCGAGGAATATGTGTTAAGGTAACATCATCAAATTTCTTCAGCAGGTACATGGAATAACTAAAATACATTTCCAAACCAGTTGTACAACACTTGAATTCTCCACTAAATTGTTTAATAACCAAGTGGGAATCACCAAATATTTGCACGTTCATTACTTGCATTTATAACAACATTCTAAGCCAATTATCAATGCTTCGTATTAGGCTTGGTTTTGAGCAATCTCGAGTAATTTGAAATACAAATTGATGGATAAAACCTACGGGTGATATCTTTCTAACCATATCATGAAAAATTAAATTTATGGCCCTCTAATAAGTGGCTCCAGCATTTTTTAAGCCGAAAGGCATCACCACCCACTCAAATGTTCCTATCGACCCTGGACATCAAAACGCAATTTTGTGGACATCGTCTTGGTTAATGAATATTTGATCATATCCAGTGTTGTCGTCCATAAAGACATAACTGAATGTCTTGATGCTAAATCAACTAGTAAATCTACTACATGCATCACATATTGCTCCTTAGGAGTAGCCTGCCGTTCTTTTTTAAGACATGAACAATATTTGATAACCATTCAACATAACTTGCTGGCTTGATGAACCCTGCCTTGACTAACCTCTTGATTTCTTCATTGACTAGCAGAGTTACTTCTGTCGACATCTTTATAGGAGCTTGAATAAAAGGCTTGAAACCTTGTTTGATTGGCAGCCTATGCTCGACCAGCTTTCTATCTAGGCCTGGCATCTCTTCATAATTCTAAGCAAAACAATCCATGTACTCCCTAACCAATGTCTTCACTTCTTCCTGAATATCACTTAGTAACCAATCACTAGTAAAAATAGGCCGTGGATCAGCCTCCGACCCCAAATTGACTTCTATCAATGAATATTGAACTTTAACCTTTAGATCATCTAACTGTGCTGGGGCTAATCTCAAATCTTCCAACTTGATTCCTTCTAACAGATCTCGGTCATCATCTATCACACATTATGTCCAATCAATCGTGGACACCTTTCAATTCTATGTTCTAAAGCATATACACCATTCGCTGAAACATAGCTGTCACAACCTTTTGTTATGCTTTCATTTTATTCCTTTGAACATCCGAGTTATCAACCATTACTGACTGCACCTTCAATTCTCTGACTTCACCAATTTCTTGATTCTTCTGAACAAAAGGACCTCCCTCCTTTTGCACTCCCTTCTCATCCCCTACTGAGTGTCTATTCATGGGAAACTGTTTAATTTTCATAAAGCACTGGCCTATTAATACCAGGTCTAATTATCTCATCCTTATTTGAAACTGATTAATAACAGACTTCAACCAATCAAGATTATGCCCACACATAAACATCTCAACATCAGAAAGCTCAGCTTCAATTCAATTAGAGTTAGCCAAGAACGGCTTATTGTCTGCCCAAACCAACTCCGTAACATTCTTCCCGTCTTTATTTTCCCTTTAAAAAATCAATACTTGATAGATAGAAAAAGGTATACATCCGTTCACATGAATCCTGACACACCCTTAACCCTGGCTGATCACATTCAAAACCCTGTGTTGAATATAGAGCAATTACATCCTCATACTCATACATCATTAATAGACGCTCTAAAATGAGTTTTTACAAAAAAAATTCTTATCAACATACATCGTACTGCAATGGAAGACTTTCAGGTCTCTAAACAACATAAGGTTTACAACCTAATATACGATTGTATGACTCTTATCAACTTATCTCTCAGCTCAATCTTTATCTCACCATTTCTAACTTGTCTTACCTCACACAATTGATCCCCTTGCTTAACTTTCTAGCTTGTTTATTTTCCCTTTCTAGAGGGTTCTCCTTGATATTAACCTTATAGCCTGCATAACACAGCATAAGGAATGGATGCATATCACCCAGTAAAGACAACACAAGGAGTATCGTGTATAAGTGATTCGAAAGACTCAGAGGAATAAATATCATCTCAACGATAGCAATGAATCAAGATTATACAATAAATTCTAGCATCAACATAACTTGTCAAATGATAATTTTTCTTGAGTTAGATTGAGTGGCTTCAACGCCCAATAGAACACCATTATTGCCACCTCCTCATGGACAAGACTGACTGACTATGCAAGTGAAAACTAAAACAGGAAATCTCAAAAATAAACATCAAGGAAATACAAGATATTAAAATCATTAATGTCAAAAGAAAATCAAATGCAATGCAATTTAGACACAACAGACTCGACTCAACCAGACACGACAGACTCGACTCACGTGTCATATATCCTCTTTGTCAGTGATCATATTTCACAGGCCATCCTCCTCATTTTTATGTCCCATTATACGGGATGTTCATCTCATCTCAAATAATCAAGAACGTTGTCATCAGGAAGGGAACTCACAAGAGTATTTGTCCCTAACAGTGTTACAGTTGAAACAACAAGGCTTCATCAACGAGGCAGACTAAGGAAAATCATTACACCTTATGTCCTTATCAGCATAATACAAACAAGAGATACCGGGTCAAAAGATCGACTGGTGTTTCAAACACTATAATAGGAATTCAACATAAGCATTACCAACAGGGCAGACTCGAGAGAAATTTAACCACAAGTCCTCAACGACGCTCTTAAATAGGAGGAATATCGGTCATCAATAATTACTGACATCTTATAACCACCACACAATAATCTCTACATAACATCACCAAATAACAACAGGGTGGACTCACGAGAAATTTGCCACAAGCCCTCAACAACGTTCTTAACCAGGAAAAATATCGGCTATCAATAATTACTGACATCTCACAACAACCCCCACGCAATATCATCACCAACATCAGGTATGCTAATCGAATCTAGTTTGTTCTCTAGTTTTGTAAACTGGAGGAAAAAACCCGTTTGATAGGCAGTTTCCATTTTTTCCCTTCAGTTTTAGAAATTAATTTTTATAATATGGCTATTTTTGAAAACTCCATTTTCAGTTTTTGTTTTTATTGTTAGAAGCAAAAAAAATTGAACAATTTTAACAAAACCTCCATCCTATAGAGAGCACCAGCACGACCACCAGACCTGCCGCCATCATCATGACACACCAACACTGTCATTTTCATCATCACCACAGACCATCGTCGGCCACTGCCCTTGACAACCATAACCACTGCCAATGTCCCACCACTGTCTCCAACACTACAACCCAGCACTGTGAGGACCTTAGTTTAACCTACCTGTAAAATTTATTTCATGCTTGTTATTACGCATGTAGCGTGATATCTTTTTTAATTGAATATCTTATTCATTATATGAGTGGTTTTCCTGACCTATTTATGTAGAACAAGTTGTATGCTTGTTAGCATAGAAGCACCGTAAGTTGGTGGATTGGCTTATTCTTAATCCTGATTAGTTGGTCTTAAGCATGATTAGTTATCCCTAAGCATGCTTGGTTGAGCACTATCGTGACTATGCTAATCTAGATTAGTCAAGGTTAATTACGATTAGTTAGTGACTAAGCTTGATTAGTTTGGCTTAATCTTGATTAAGCTAATTGTGATTACTTAATTACTAATCTAGGTTAACTAGTACTAATTAAGCTTATTAGGTCTAGAAATTGATTTGTGTTGTCATGTTCTTATTGGTAAGAGTTGGAAGGGATCTAATAACATCGTACCACTTGTTTCTCTATGGCGAAAACTCAGCAGATTTCTCTAAACTTTAGTGACTCATGTCTTCTATTTTTTAAAGTAAAAATAAGAAGAAAAGAGATAAGGGAGTTGCCTAGTTTTGGAGAAAACTATAAAAGAGGTTTGAGAGCTTGAAGAAGGAAGAGAAAAGGAGAATTAGTTGTTACATATTTCAGATTAGTATCTTCTCTTCTTAACAAAAGATGAATTTCTTAATGAGTTTTACAACCTAATCAGTTTCTTTTTCTCAAAGGTAGGGTTTTACATATGAGCAACCTTGAACATGGTTTTAATCATGGTTGCGTGTTATGTGCTTATGGAATGTTATAATTGGATTAGAGAAATTTGGGCAGATTCTATATTGATCTTTCAACATACATATTTCATTCAATACTTCTCGGATTTGAGTGTTCTATAGCTTTCTAGAAAGTTGAAGAGGTGTGCTTTAACATTGTATCTTTGATCATTCTTTAATTCGAACTGTGTGCTGCCCGAAATTGCATAAATATGAAATTGGTTGAATCCGGTTAGACGGGGCAAATTCTGTGTTGATATTTAAACAAGCATATTTCATTCAATACTTGTAGGATTTGAGTGTTCTCTAACTTTCTAGAAATCTTAAGATGTTTTTTTAAAATATTCTATTTTATATCACTCTCAAATTCAAAGTTTATGTTGCCCTAAATTGCTTAGATTTGGAACTGATCAGCTTTCATTGAAACTGTTTTGTGTTAAGAAATGCATATTAATGTTTTATATGATACTTGATGTGTTTAACATTCTATATGCATTATATCATGCTATAAATCATATGAGTCTTTGGAAGTAGTGGCCGGGTTATATGGAAACGGGATATTTGTTAAGCTTGCTCAGCAGGTTAACATCCCAAGGACATTACGTTACGCCGTGTATGTTGTCAATATGTGCAAAGTCATGTGTAAGGTCTAATTTTCACACTCATAAATTGAATTTCATCGGCTTAGCTTTTGAGTGATCAATTTAGGGTCTTACCAAGAAAGGATGGTACGTGAACAAGCATTCTGCTTATGTTTGGGCTCCTTAGAGTCATTATGATATGTATTATGCTTGAGTTAATTATTGCTCGTTCACTGCATTTAATCATATGCCATGCATGAGTTGAAGATAATCATGTTTTATTTGGCTTAGGCATGCTCGTTATGATTAAGATAGTGTTTATGTTGGTCATATGTTTGCTCTACTTTGCTGTTGCTAACCCCCTTTTCCATCCCTACCTTTTAGATACTGGAGAAAAGCAAGAAGAGATAGGCGAGGGCGTTGGTGAGGAAAACTTTGAGTACCTCGTTGTGCCTGAGAATTAGGGATAGTAAATACTTGTCCACTTGTAAATAGGGAGTGAGGTGTGCTATGTAGTTATGTACCATTTGTTTATGAGTTAATCAGAAGTGTGATGTGTTTATGTGCATATAAGTTTGGATTTGTAAGGATCGATGAATATAACATATGTCTTAAGGACTTCATGGGTGATTTTTTTTCATTTCAAATGTAAACTAGCGCACGCTGATTACCTTCAAAAGAAGGTTAGCGTGTTAGCGTTTGTGTTGTTGCTTCTTAGGGTATGACAAGCACTGCCGACCGCACACACTCACGACCACCATTGAGACTAGCGTCGCCATCCCACCACCATTCCCACTCACATTCCTGGCCAGCCCCCGCCATCGCACCGTCGTAGATCTGCCTACCGTCACAGATCTGCTCCACCCAACAATCACCACTGTAGATCTGCGTGACCAACTATCATCACTCAAATCAGCCATTGCAGCCATCGTCGTCACCTCCATCATGCCTAAAAACTCCGCTAATCACACCAATCACACCATCATCGTTGCAGTCTATGATTTGATAAGTGAGGTGGTGGTGGTGCTGGTGGTGGACGTGACTGGAGGGTTTTGTTGGAAAAGAAGAGAACATTTGAAGAAAAAATGAGAAAAAATAATGAGGAAAGAAAACTCAAAACAAAAACTACTTTACCAAGCATCCACCTATTTTTTCTCAAAACAAAAAAAACCACAATTAGTTTTGGTTTTTATTTTTTTTGAAAATCAATCGATATTTTTGACGAGTTATCGTGAATATGTGTTGAGAGAATTTTTCAATGTGACACAATCAAATCAAAAATCGGTAGATGAATTTAAAATGAGGTTTTTAGGCCTTGCCAGGTTTGTAGTAAGGATGTTGCCTATGGAAAAAGATAGATGTTGAAAGTTTTAGTGGGGCCTTAGGCCTGGATTGAAGGATGGAGTGATTTCTACTCGGTTAGCAAGCTACATGGAATGAGTACACTTGGGACGTGTTTTAGAGAAATCCAAGTCCAACAACAGAGAATGGTATTAATAGAGGTAGGATAGACAGAAGAGAGCTAGACAAGATTTTTTCCAGGACAAATTTATAGAGGCTAACAAGCATCAGCAGTTTGTCGAGTCAGCATATTAATATATCCAAGGCCCCAGGATGGGGTAGAATCAGGAATTCAAGCATGCATCAACTCATGGATTTAAACCTGGGCAGAGTATCAAATTTAAAGGAGCACATGGTATTGGCGCTCGACCAGTTCAGAGTACTAGATTTGGACCATCGCAGAGTTTTAGAGTTCGACCTATATAGAGTACTGGTCAGGGTGTCGAGTTAGCTTTTCTAGCCATCCTCTGTGTCATGTATGGGAGAATTCAATGTGGTAAGTCATGCCATAGATTTACCAGAGGATGTTTTAGGTGTGGTAGTGCGGAGCGTCGGGTTCGAGACTATCCGTTTCTTAGAGAGAATCAATCAACTTTCCATCTCACACCTACAGCTAGTGCATCAACAAGTAGTGTTCCTCGTTAGGGAAGTAGACAAGGCCCCCATGGCCGGACTCAGCAGTCTCAAGTCCAACAGGGGCAGACGCCCGGGACATCAGCCAGACTTTATTTAATATCTGCTCAGATGCTACTACTAGGTGTTCATATATTATTTGATTATGAAACGTCATATTGTTTTTATATCCCTTAACGATTGAGGGTGGAAACTCATCCTCTGGGAACTAATCTTGTGATAGGCACTCTGTTGGAAGAGTCTTTGACTATTTCCACGGTTCTTTGTAATTGTACTGTCCATGTAGGGGATAGATATCTTCCTATGGATCTCATCCCATTTATTTTTCAGGATTTCGATATCATACTAGGTATGGGTTGGTTATACTCCAATCATGCATCCGAAGATTGTCCGGAAAAACCCTAATAGTGTTTGGAAAGTTTGTAATGTATGAGTAGTATTTAAGTTAATGATTTGATTTATGAGTGAGAATAGTGCTTTTTGGAGAATGACTGGAGTTATGTCTAAATAGTTGGTTTGAGAATATGATAGGAAGTGTGGGATCCTACTTTGTCATCTCGTTATATATACATATATATATACATATACATATATATATATACATATACATATATATATATATATATATATATATATATATATATATATATCTATATGTGAAATGTTCAGTTTTTTCTAAAAATGGAGTACGCGGTCTAACTGGAGACCCTCGTCTTTTCGAAAACGAAGAATTTTGGATGGACACCAGACGTCAATAAGGCCCTGCCTGGCACCCCCCAGTTTGGGTGTTTACCTTTAAAATACAATCCTTTGATGTCTTATGTTCGTAGCCTATTAAATTTAGATGTTATGATTGCAAGTTTAAATTCTTATTTAAAGCTGTTAATAGCTTTTTATATATGCTTTAAAGACATGGATAACAATAGTTATTATCACAATGAGTACGTTAGAAATAGAACTAATAGACCAAATATAGATCTCTTTAGGCAAATGTCTGAAAGACATGAAGCTAATGCTTTAGAAAATATAACAGACCATATACATAATTTACAAATAAATAGAGAAGTAAACTCTAGTGAAGATATTTTAGGTAGCACGGATACAGACAGTGTAAATTTACCTAGTTAATATGGAAAGAAGTAGAAATTTAAATTTCGAACCTCCTCAAGATCCTTTTAGTTTCGAAGACATGATAAATGATTATAATCTAGATCAACAGATGAGAATAGACATCTTAGATAATTTTAACAAATTCTTTAATACCTTAGAAATAATAGATTTTACAAATGATAGAATAAAACATTATATAGATACCGATTGTATCACCCTTTTATACAATCCTTTATCTTTTTACATTAGATATTTTTTAAATTTAGATTCCTTATTAGAAGACTTTAATATATTTTTCCAACACCTTATAGGTTTTTATATACAATTGAAAGATCAACAAAACAATTCACTCTATTATAGCGAAATTCATCGTAGACTTAGACAAATAGATGAAGAATCACGCTTAGAAAGTTTAGGCGTACCTATAGATGTAATTAATAATATGAATGCCTTAAATATAAACAATGAGGTCGAAGATACAAACGAAGATAATAATACAGATTATAACGCAAGTGATAATGATTACCCATGGGATGAAGAAGCCATGACCAATCTCGACAACGCCTTTGAAACATAAAATGAGTAGTAATAATAGACCAGTAGATCCTTCATTTTATAGTGATTATACTGAAGATACTATGACATATAATTCTACACCTGAAGAAAATACAATTCAATTCAATCGTTTTTATACTGCTTTAAATCGCATTCACTACGTTAATAATAGATTAAAATTATTAATGCAACTAGGAAGACTAAGATCTGTTCCTAGACCCTTACAAACTTATGGACATTAGATAATTTTAACAAATTCTTTAATACCTTAGAAACAATAGATTTTACAAATGATAGAATAAAACATTATATAGATACCGATTGTATCACCCTTTTATACAATCCTTTATCTTTTTACATTAGATATTTTCTAAATTTAGATTCCTTATTAGAAGACTTTGATATATTTTTCCAACACCTTATAGGTTTTTATATACAATTGAAAGATCAACAAAACAATTCACTCTATTATAGCGAAATTCATCGTAGACTTAGACAAATAGATGAAGAATCACGCTTAATATAACTTTTATTGTGTTTTTAAAGGGCAGCAACCCGGTATATACAAACATTGGCCCGAAGCCATGGCACATGGCGTAGGTAATCATACAAGACCTTGGTATAAAGGTACACAAACGTATGAAGAAGCTCATAAACTCATGACAGCACACTATGGTGTGAATTATTTTATAAGTCCTGAATGTACTACATCCTCCTCTACAATTGTCCCTTTCTCTGGAACACCAATTCCTTCTTCTTCCAGCTCACAATTTTGCGCAAATTGTGATGTCTTAATTAAACATTATAATTTCTTAAAAAGAACCACAGATCAGTTAGCAGTAGATAAACAGCAGTTAACTTTTTTCAAATTGCACAACAAACTACTCAAACACCTATTAATATTGACACACCCTCAGAGTACGCTCAGAAGCGTGGTGGGACTTACATAGAACTTAAAGGCAAAAATAAGACATGCGAAAATAAGATATGCGAAGAATGCAGCCAGGGTAAAACAAACTGTTGCATAAAAAACATAAAAAATTGTCGAATAGAAGAAATTACAGAAAACGAAGAAGAATATCTTCAAATAGATAACAACGACATTTATAACAAAGATAGAATAAATTACAACTTAATAAGCTATTTTTCAAATAAACATGATATTCTTAACGCTATAGAAAAGTTATCCTTTATAGGAGAAGACCCCATTAAAAGATGGGACCTAAACAAAATATACTATAAGTTAGATATTATAAACCCAGACTATATTGTTAAGACTGCTAATATAGAAGCAAGTAGTTTAAACACTGAAGACTTTAAAATGCATATTAAAGAGTCTTGTTTGACTTAAATTTGCATTATTTTGATATAAAATTTGTGGAGAAATTAAGTCTAGCCTATTTTGTCTCTTATATTATCATTTAGTCTTTTATAATTGATTACCATCCTACTCTTGTTTCTAATTATTTCAGCATGGTTTCTAACTATAAACGCTGCTGATCTGTGTGGACTGTTACTAGATCTGATTACTCCTAATTGTATAAGTTCTTTAATATGCATTTTAAAGTCTTCAGTGTCTAAACTACTTGCTTCTATATTAGCAGTCTTAACAATATAGTCTGGGTTTATAATATCTAACTTACAGTATATTTTGTTTAGGTCCCATCTTTTAATGGGGTCTTCTCCTATAAAGGATAACTTTTCTATAGCGTTAAGAATATCATGTTTATTTGAAAAATAGCTTATTAAGTTGTAATTTATTCTATCTTTGTTATAAATGTCGTTGTTATCTATTTGAAGATATTCTTCTTCGTTTTCTGTAATTTCTTCTATTCGACAATTTAAGTTCTTCTAGGCCAAAACAACCTAGAAAGACGTATTTCCTACGAAAAAGTAGAGCTAGAAAATATTTTTTAAATCCAAGACATGTTAGAAAATATGACAATAGACGCATCTATAAAAATAAAATTACATGCTATTCATGCGGAGAACCTGATCATTTAAGTTCATCTTGTTATATATACATATATATATATACATATACATATATATATATATATATATATATGTGTGTGTATATGTACATATATATATACATATACATATATACATATATATATATGTACATATACACACACATATATATATATATATATATATATATGTATATGTGTGTGTGTATATATATATATATATATGTACATATACATATATATATATATATATATGTGTGTGTATATGTACATATATATATACATATACATATATACATATATATATATGTACATATACACACACACATATATATATATATATATATGTATATGTACATATATATATATATATTTATATATGTATATGTATATATATATATATGTACATATACACACATATATATATATATATATATATATATATATATATATATATATATATATATATGTATATATGTATATGTTGAATTCAATTGCAACTTAATTGAATGCCAATTTGATTTGAAATGTCAGAGAAGATGTCATTCATACTGAGTTGCCTTATTCTTTTTCTAGGATATTTATCTACTTCTTTGAAATCTATGTAGACTTGATAGGATAGTATCGGACCCGCTAGCCATGGGAAAGCTATAAATCCTATTAAGGACCAATAACCTTCACTGATCATAATTGTTTTGAGTCAATTAGGTTGACTTTGCTTTGTCATACCTATACTATTGTTTTTGTACTCATTCAGAATGTTATAAAATTTTATTATGAATCTCGATAACTAATATGTATGATTTTGTTAAAAAAATTTGCATTTTGATTGCCCGATTGCGATTATTTTTATCATTTGACCCCTAAATGCTTGATTGAGATATCTGTTTGTTGTGATTGATGTTAGATGTTTGTTGTATAATCACCACTGTTTCTTTGTGATTAGTATTTGTTTAGTGTGTTCCAAAATGATATCATGTTATAATTATTATTCATTTCTAATCTGATTATCAGCATTCTACTGTGTGTTATTCTCAAATGATTTTGAAATTGACAATATGTTATATACGTGTATCTTTACCTAATTTAGGATTTGCATAATTTCATTGCATATATGATATTATGTAAGCTCCTACGCCTCAGATAATCGGTGAGTGAGAGTAAACTCTAAGAACGTGGATTAAATTTGGATAATCTATTTGATGATTTGATACAAGATTGAGATTTTGGCTGAACACGCAATAATAGACCGCATGTTGCTTGCCTTTAGAACTGAAAGATCTTAAACATTTAACGAAAATAGATTATCGAATGATAAGGCTTTGTAAATAATGTGATTATGAATCATAAGTGATGTGATAACTTAGAGCCTTAAACTCTAGTGAAAGTGCAAGTCATGCGAGTGCAAAATCATATTTTGTGCTATGTTAAGGTAACACATCTCTCCGTGACGAATTAGGTAACATTTTGGACTCGTTTGATTTAAGACATGACAGTGTGCAATGAAACCGCAGTGGTTACAGTTTTTTTTTCATCTTTCTGTGACGTATAAGTTCTTATAGGAATTGATTATCCTCTCTATGTTAGCTTTGGTAGAGTGCAAGTCGTGTGTGACTATAGCTTAGTACCTTAGTACACCATTGGCTTCAAATTAAGCTCGTTATTATTAAATAGATAATGCAGATAACATAATCTTTGATATACTGTCAATATCATGCAATGGAAGCCTATTGTATTAGAGTTTGATTTAATTCATTTTATATGCATTAAATTTGGAGTGGTGTAGGTCTACGTCGGTGAGTTTCGTAATAGCTAAGTTCCTAAAGTACCGAAACAATTAGAGTGCAAGTGATAACCTGACGAGTTTGAGCTTAGCGTTATGATTTAAAATTAAATCGGTGTATTTGGGTATTCGTGGGGACATGAATTTGAGTGCGAACGTTAGATATAGCCTAGCCATTATATGGTAGTTATCAGAGTTACGCAGCAGAAGCATAGTGTATAAATGTTATAAGTAATATGAAACCCGATATCAAATTTTGAGGACAAAATTTTTATAAGGCGGGGAGAATGTAATATCCCGCAGTTTTTCAAGCCGTTCAAAATAATTATTTGTGACCCGAAAAATAAAGGGGCAATAATTTTGAGCAATGCTCGAGTATTAGTAGAGCATGAAATCTTAAAATGATTTTGGGGTCAAAATGTAATTTTGAAAACTTTTAGGGCTATTTTATAAATATATGAAAAACTTTGGGGGCCTTTCTAAAATTTTTGAAAGTTAGACATTATGTTTCAAATTTTAGAGAAACGGATCACAATGTGAGGCCACCTCCTACTTAAATGTTTGGTGACTAATCAGATTAAATTATAAACTAATGATTTATTATTATTCTTAGGAAACTAAAAGAAAACCAAAGAAAAAAACCAGAACAAGCAAAGAAAAGAGAACATAGCACAGTGCTCAGGCAAAAATAGGGGAGAAAGAGGAAGAGGAAGAAAAAAAATGCGAAGTAGCTTTAAAGGTAATTTTCTCCTCTAGTAAATTTAAAGTGTGTGTTTTTCGGTGGGTGTTCGTAAGTGTGTAGTGTGTGCGCGTTAAGGTGAAGACCATGTATGTGTATAGTGTGTCCAGAGTGTGAAATATGTGTATATGCATGAATATGTGTGGATATGGGTGTGTATCAAGTCGTGTAAGGTAGGTTAGTATGTGTTCACTGTGTGTATATGAATTGCCAAAGGGTTGGGTGTGTTCTTGGTGTGATTGTGTGTGTGTGTGTGTGTTCGAATGGTTATGGTGTGTGCATGTTCATTGTGTGTATGAGTGTGTTCAGTGTGTGTGTGTGTGTGCGCTCGCGTGCGCATGCACGTGCGCGTGCCCGTGTGTTTGTTTGTTTGTTACGTTGTAATTGGGGGAACATGTGTATGTTTCCCAAGAGTTAGTGTGTGAATTAAGTGTTTGCCTTGTGTTGCATGCAATGTGTGGGTAGAGTTGTCAAACGGGCCGGGCGGCCCACGGGTTGGCCCGACCCAGCCCCTTTCTGGCCCGGGCTGGCCCGGCCCCCTTAATGAACAGTAGAGGCCCGACCTTTTAAGGCTTAGGGCCTGGGCCTGGACCAGGCCTGAATTTTCGAGAAAAAAGCCCGGGTCATGCCCGGCCCGAAAAAGCCCGGGTTTGGCCCGGCCCGAACCGTGGCCCAAAAATGGCCCAGGTTTGGCCCGGAAATGGCTTGGGTTTGGCCTGGGTCTGGCCCGATTCTGCCCCGAATCTGGCCCTTTTCTTTACTTTTCAGATTCAATTTTTCCTCCCATCCCCCCCAATGGATTTATTCCCCTTTTTCCCCTAAATTCCACTTTTACCCCCCCCCCAACAGCAAAATAACGGCTAGTTTGGGGGGTATTTTGGTCCAAGTTAATGTTTTCAACTATTTTAAAGTTTTTACACTCTTACCCTCCCCAACAACTATAAACGGATAGTTTTTAGGGGTATTTTGGTCTTTTGTGAAGTTTCAAAAATCTATAAATTCACACCATTTCTCTCTAATTTTTCACACCAATCTTCTTACTCTCTCTTATATAAACATTCTACATTTCTACAAGCTTTGCTACTCTTGCATATTACTATTCTTATTTACTTATTAGTACTCTTGCATACTATTTGTTTACTAATTACTACTTTTGCTAAATTTTAATTACTAACCACTCCTCTTATTAATTTGTTACTCTCTAATTCTTTTATCTAGTATAGTAATTAGTGAATTTTTATATTTATCAATTACTATTACTAATTTTTTTAATTACTAACTCTCTCTAATTTTAAATTACCCTCAGTGATTCATTTGTTACTCTTTAATTCTTTTAATTGTTATTTCTAATTACTAATTACTGCTCTTATACTTGTGTATTTAGTTACTCTTATTAATTTTATTTTTCAATCTTTTAAAAAAGTTTAGCGTCAAATATGGCTGGATTACTGAAGAAACTGAAGCGTGGATCATCATCACGAAAAACATCATCATCATCATCACAAACACCACCACCAGCACAAGCGCCAGCACCACGGCCATCACAAACACCAATCCAAGCACCACCACAACCATTCGTTCCTGGACGAATGAGTACAGGCTGTATGATAGATACCCAAGCCAATTGGGAGTTCAATCAAAACATTCCAGATTTTGAATACACGCCTGATCAAGACCCCCCGCATTATAGTCAAGGACGCAGCTCGGTTGGCGAAGCTACTACTCCGTGGCATAATCTTAACCCTATGCCTGGTCATGATGAAGAAGGGCCGAGCAATGCCTCCGGTAATGAGCCAGAAGTCCAAAAGGGAAAAAAAGAAAGCCGAGTGTTGGAATCATTTTGATGTAGTTATGGTGGACGGCATCCGAAAAGCTCGATGTAAGTACTGTGCTAAATTATTTTCGTCTGGTAGTGGTAATGGACATCTTAACAGGCATTACCCTCAGTGTGCACCTCGACAAGGCCACGTCGAACCTACCCAAACGCAGTTATCTTTTGACGGTAAGTTATTTGTTTATAATCAGCGAGAGCAAAGAGACGGTCTCGCTGAATTTGTTATTCACGATGAACAAGCCTTTTCTTTTGCCGATAATGCTAAGCACTCTAGATATATGAACACATACGTTCAACCTTTGTACAAAAAGGTTCATAGAAACACAACTAGATCCGATGCACTCCGACAGTATAATGCTGCTAAAGCACGCTTGATCGATTATTTCGATAAATTTGACGGTAAAGTTAGTCTTACTTCTGATATTTGGCAATCTCCGTTTACTTTTGTTAGTTATACTTGTGTGACGCCCATTGGATTGATGCAGATTGGATTATGCACAAGAGAATCATCGCTTTCGAGCTCTTTCCTTTTCCGCATGATGGAATGAACATTGCTAGTATTATATTAAAAGCATGTACCACGTTTAAATTAAAGGATAAGATTATGAGTATTAGTTTTGATAATGCTTCTAACAATACAACTGCTGTTGATGCTTTACAGGAGAGCCTCAAACCTGTACTTTCTGGTAAATTATTTCATGTTCGTTGTGTTTGTCATATAATTAATTTAATTGTTCAAGATGGTTTAGCTGCTGCAGGAGATATTCTTGTCAAAATGAGGGGTATGACAGCGTATGTTAATAGTTCGAGTCCGAGAACACAACAATTTAAAACGTTGTGTGTTGAATATAATATGCCTCGCAGGAGAGCAGTTACAGATGTGGTCCACAGGTGGAACTCTACATACCATATGCTTTTACACATTCTGGCATACAGAGAAGTCTATACGCATTTTCTACTAACCTTGTTCCCAGCCGGCTTGCCAACTCAAGAGGAATGGCAGATGGCCACATACCTAGCTGAATTTTTGGAGGTATTTTACACGTCTACCAATTTATTGTCTGGTACGTACTATCCCACCTCTCCTCTCGCTGTAATAGAAATTCTCAAGATGGCTACAATGTTAACAAAATGGAGATATATAGGACCCTTTCAGGAAATAGTAAAAGTGATGGATAAAAAGTTTAATAAATATTGGAGTGAACTGCCTGTTATTTTTGCTGTGGCTACTTGTTTAGATCCTAGGTTAAAGTTGCATGGCGTGAACGTCTCGATACAAGAGATATCGAAATTAATGTGCTACCCAGTAGAGGACACAACCGCACTCACAGCGAAAGTGAGCAAGACATTTGAGGAACTGTTCAACCTCTATCGTAATTCTGCTGACGTGCGCGGACGAGCTTCATCATCGACTGCTGAGAGGTATTATGCGCCATACCTTAAGGGCTTTGAACATCTAGTAGCAAGACAACTACCAGGTGAAGGTACTTCTAATTCGGCAGGTTCGTCTACTTTTTTCTCTTTTAATGAGATTGGTGTATATTCAAATACTGATCATTATTCTGATTTATCAATGCAAGAACAGGTTAATTTTAATTTGTTAAATTTTTGGAAACAAAATCAAAACATGTATAAAACTTTATCCCAAATTGCACGGGATGTACTGCCAGTGCAAGCCTCCACGGTTGCTTCAGAGTCGGCATTTTCAGCGAGCGGGAGGGTTTTGGATGACAGGAGGAGTCGTCTTAACCCCGAGTCGCTCGAGCTATGTGTATGTTGGAAGGATTATCTTGATGCGAAATACCGCGAGCAAGATAAACCGATTGATGATAGGAAGAGCAGTGACTCGGATGTTGAAGTACTTCCGGATGATTAGGTAATTTCTTTTTATTTTCCTTCTCTTAAGTTTTAAGAATAAAATTTCTCACAAAATATAGTTTTTTCATATATATATATATATATATATATATATATATATATATATATATATATATATATATATATATATAATAAATTTTTACAAGCAAGATAAATATTTTTCCGTATATATAAAAAAATAGGTAACTTCGCCTGTTTGTTTACAAGCAGCCGGTCCCAAGCCCGGATAAAAGGAGGAGGGCCTATAAACACATTTATCTTCAATGTATATGATTTATAATAAAATAAAAGGATAAAGATTAGGTTCGTTAAATTGTGAAAATTGGACATGCCTAGAATACGGTTTGCTTAAACAATAACAACAAATTACCGTAATTAAAGCCTTTACCTTGAATAACAAGAAAATGCAAAAAAATATATATATATATATGGGCCCGGGCCCAGCTCAAGCCCGGCCCTAAATGTTGGGCCTAGGGCCTGGGCTTGGACTGGGCCCAGATATCCCCAGATCCTGGCCCGGCCCGAGCTCCGACGTTCGAGCCCTTAAAGAGTAGTGAAGATGCTAAGTATGGAAGCCAAAGGCCAACCCTTCGGGGGAAGGCTAAGGCCAACCTTTGGAGGAGGCCAAGGCCAACCGTTAGGGGAAGCCAAGGCCAACCTCAAAGGAAGGCCGAGGCCGACCCCTAAGGGAGGCCAAAGCCAAGGCCGACCCCAAGGGGGAGGCCAAGGCAAACTTCCTTTGGTAAGCGCCAAGTTGCACCGACGGGCGAAGTGCGACGGTCGGAACATGATGAGCAGTCGCGCAAGGATAAGCTTCTTGATGACGAAGTTACGTGGAAAAAGTGAGAAGTGCACATGACTTGAGTGTGCGCCTTTGTCCAGTTGAAAGCGTTGAATATTGCTTGTTGCTTGTGCAGACGTGTCATGCAAAATGGGACCCCAGTGGGCCTTTGGGTGTGACCAAAATAGGTTAGGAACAGTAACTTTACACATAAAGGGTATTTTGGTAATTTTACCTACCCGGTGAGGGGGTTCATTCTAAGAGTATGCGTGAGTCAGTATTGAGTTTATAATATCGTAGTGTCGAATGTATCCTAATCATTTGATTATTCCGTTCAGGTTAAATCACTTTTTAGCCCAAAAAAAATTCAAGATACTTATAATAGTGTTTTTGAGATTTTTCCGGTGCGGGAATCCCCGAGGGGTATTTTTGGTTTTTTGCCATCGAGTGGGGGTATTTTGATAATTTTACCTATAAAATGTATTTTTGGGTAAATCCACATATGGTAAGGATATTTTAGTAATTCTAATTACGAAAAGGTTATTTTGGTAATTTAATTATAAGAAGGGTGTTTTTTATAATTTTACATATAAAGGGCATTTGGTAATTTTACTTGCACCAGTTAGGGGGTTCATTCTGGGACCATGCATGAGTTAGTATTGAGTTTATAAAATCGCAGTGTAGAATGTATCCTGATCATTTGATTTTTTCGTTTAGGTTAAAGCTAGTAAAAGACTTTCCGGTTAGGCTAATTTAGTTTTGGATCCAGGTAAGGGTTTCTATCTGAATTCCAGATAAGGATTTCTCTCTGAATCCCGATTTCGATAACTTGTGCTCATAAGTATCCTTTCGATTCGTCTATGACTATTGTCAAACAGTGAAATCTGCTCTGATATCAGCATGTTATTGCCAAGGAAACCGCAATATTGAACTCGATATCAGTTATTTAGAAATCTTATCGATGGTCGCCTATTATTACATGCTGATTAAATACGAGTTGCATTCTTTCTTCTGAATTATTGTGCCTAACTTTGATAACTATTTATAGTGATTCTTGATATTTGTTTGTGACTATTCTTGAATCCTAAATGATGAATTTATATCAGGATGTTTAAATGTCATCAAAACCTAAATTATTTTCGGTTATTTGAATTCATGTTGATGCCCATTTTTATTGCATGTCAAGCATAGAATTTCTTGTTGATGCTATGATTGTTGTCCTTTGTGTTGACCTTGGGGTCTGTTCTGTGGGGAGGCGTTATGAGAATGGTCTGTTCCTGGTGGAACACAGGCTAATACCTAAATGGATTAGTTATTGTACATCATGCATATGTACACCATATTGTGCATTGCCTGAATGACATTATATCTGTCCAGGAAGAAGGCACTTTTCACGTCCATTTGATATAGTTTGAAATTCATGTGACATAAAAATGCCAAAAGCATTCGGATAGCTTTAACTTGAGCAACGGGGGCAAAGGTTTCATCAAAATCAACCCCTTCAACTTGATTGTATCCTTGGGAAACTAATCTATCCTTGTTTAGAACAATGTGGCCATCCTCGTCAAGTTTGTTTCAAAAAACCCACTTGATGCCAATGTGTCACAACTCCAATCCACGGGTGAGCCCATGAGCTAGGCCCATGACCGGCTGCAGACCCACTACATTTTCAACAGGACTCTGCCAGGTTTGCTACAACCTATACTCAATATTCAATCAACTCACTAGATTCTAGAAGAATTAATTGGCTACTAAGAGACACACTTAGAAATTCATCAACTATCATAAGAAAAAAAATTTAAGTACATGTCACTAACAATAATAAAGATATTCAGAGACCTAAGTTCCCTACATAAGTTCATCCATGAAACAACCACAAGACTAAAATTCTCAAGTTTAAGAGACACTCCATTACTTTAATGATCCTCGTCGGGCACCCATCCCTCGTGTTCCTCATAGGGATTCGTCTCCCCTAGATCATCACCTGAAAAATAAAAGAATGAGTGAGAGCCCAGCAAGTATGCAAACCATGTCCTTAGAATAGGTCTAGGGTAAAACATGTCATGGCTTTTTCGATTTAAAATTGGTAAACATTTCAAAAGAGATACTATCCATGTTTATACTTTATGAAAGCAAATCATATTTGCGAAAAACTCTTCTTGAAAGATAAATAATAACCGAATGCAATTCCAACTTTTTCCATTATATTGTGGTCGCAAGGGAAAATAACGAGCAATAGTACTGTGTAGCAATGTATTGTCCCGTTGACCAGAACCCAGAATCCACTTTTCCCATTGGATATGGGGCATAGTAACCAAAATTTATATCTAGATACCACAATTTACACATAATTCACAATAAAAAAAATGCAACACATTACATGGCTTTTTTTAAACTCATTTTCTCGTCAAACAGTTTACCACAAAAGCAGAAGCAATACGAAGACTTTAAACTTTCATTTGATAACATCATGTACACAATTACATAAATTAGAAAGTAGGGTATACAAAGGGACATGGCAGGAATACTTACTTGGATTGCTAACCGTTTTGGTACTTACTCAAATGCCAGTCTTAACTCTCCTCTATCGAAACTTAAACAACAAATCATACAAGTATTAATTCTTGACGTTCAATCATGCCTGACTTCTAAATTTCTTCCAAGTGAGTGGAATAACCAAAATACCCCTAGACTTGTGTAAAATTATTAAAAAAAAAAAAACCCTGACGCTTAACGTCCATTACACACCCAAAAATAACCCAACTTTTTTTTTAACGACTAGGTGGGTTTTTCAGACTATAAAAACCCTCAGTTAATTTTCTGCTCAATAATACAAATTCGCTTCTTTAATTGAGCACTACTGACTATTTTTCAAAAGCACAACAATCAGCACCGGAATATTGTGAAATAACACTCAAGCGTCTCAATAAAATAAGGGTACTATAAAAGTTTGTAGTAAAAATAAGTTTGTTTGCCAATCAAATAATTCAAAACTCTATTTTTAAATAAAACCATTTCATGCCCTAAGAAACCCAGAAAATTCCATGGCCTACGTTTTATAAAAATAAAGGGTGTTTCAATCTTGCACTTAGCCTGAATCAACCTCTAAGCAGCTCTTAAAAATCCAAACAGGGACTGCCTGATAAAATTTTACTATTCACCTTCTTCCTCCTCAAGAAACTCTAACCCTAACCTTAATTTGCCCTAACCCTAATTTGCTACTCTTTCTCTCTCTCCTCGCTGTTGTTATTTGTATGCTTGATTCGGATGTACAACATTATATTCATCAAATACTACATGCATAGAATCTTCGATAGTTAGAGTTCTTCGGTTGTAAACTATGTACGCTCTACTCTTTGTGGAATAACCAAGAAAGTTAGCCTCATCATATTTTGCGTCAAACTTACCCCAAGTTCCCTCTATTTTTTTAAAACAAAACATTTACTACCGAAAACCTTGAAATAATTGATTTTTAGTTTTCGATTGAGAAAAGTTCGTAAGGAGTTTTGTCAAGGATATGTGTAATGAGAACCCTATCCAAAACATAACAAGAAGTGTTGATGGCTTCAGCCTAAAAATATTTTGACAAAGAGTTTTCATGAAGCATTGTTCTGGCCATCTCTTGAAGAGTAAGATTTTTTCTCTTTACTACCCCATTTTGTTGCAGAGTCCGAGGAGTAGATAATTCGTGAACAATGCCATTTTCATTGCAAAAACAAACAAAATCTTTTCCAAATTAGCCGCCGTGATCATTTCAAACTTTCATAAGTTTCAACTCCTTCTCATTTTCAAGAAACTTCACAAGACTGAATTTTTCTTTAGAAAGCTTCATCCTTATGAGTTAAAAATAGAACCCAGTTGTACCTAGAAAAACCATTAACAATGACGAAAGGATAAAATTTTTCACCAAGGCTCGCATATTTTTAGGACCGAAAAGATCTAAATGAAGGAGTTGAAGAAGACGAGAGGTAAAAACGACAATTTTTGCATGAAAAGAGATTTTTTTATTGTTTACCGTATTGATGGAATCAAATCTTGTGTCACGACTCGAACTCACGGGTGAGCCCATGAGCTAGAACCATGACTGGCCGTAGGCCTATCTGAACATCCACTAAGGGATCTACCAGGCCTAAAAAATTTAAAACTATCCCCTTAGTAATATTTCTAAAATCACACTTATGATTTCTCAAATAAATCTCCAAATGACATTCTTTATTTAATAACTAACTTGGATCATTTCAAATCCGGTGGAGATCTAAGTCTGAAAATCCTCAAATTTACAAATTCAGTATTACTCTAACAGTCGCCTACCACAACTAAATCCTTGTGGCCTTCATGAGTGCATGTTCCAACTAGATAATTGCCTAAAAATATTCAAAAGAATGAGCTTGGGACCCAGTAAGTACACATACCATATGATGCTAAGGAAAGTGGGTTCGTGTCTATGTGGAGGTGCCACAAAGGCTGCAGTCTGAGTTAGCTTCCAAGTGCACAAAGTGAGAGACAACAAGGGCGGAGTAAGGGCTGAGAGCAAGGCTTCCCAAACAGGCCTTGAGGAGTGGCAGTGCTGCGGAGATGAGGCCAAAACGAACAGGGCCAGCAGTCAATAGTCCAAGTCAAGGTCCGAGTCGGGGTCCAATGATACCGTCCAAAGTTATGTTTCTCTCACTAGAATCCAAGAGCTCCCAAATTCTAGAGTGAGAAAGTGATTTTGTAAGAATGAGCAAAAGTCCCCCTTTTTGAGTTGTAAAGTTCACTATTTATAGGAAACAATGTGCTTATGTCATAAAATGCCACATGTCATCCCCTGGGAGTGACACGTCACCAAGGGTCCAAAATACCGGTTCTCCGTTGGACTGTCGGTTCCCAAATTCGCGTTGCCTGCCTCGCACAGCGTTGCTCTACCTGTCTGAGAAGACTGACCACACCGTGACAGCATGATCAGAGTAAGCCCGTTGCCCGCCCAAGCTAGCGATCCAAGCCTTTACTAAATCCCACAGGCCTGGCAGCTGTGGGGAAGACCCGACGCCCAGCGGCCAGGTGGACTAGGTGCGATGCCCTCCAAAGACCTGCTCCCGTCTTGAAGTGACCCGAGGGTCATAGTCCCTAGGGGTACCGACGCGAGCCCCCAGTACCGGAGCACGTAGGCCAGTCACGCAGGCACCCTGGCGGAGATAGTGTCCCGGAGGAATCTCCAATCCCCCTACGAAGGGTTCTCGTGCCGGAGCACTACGAACAAAGTCTTTCGTGATTGTGACGGCGATGGCTTTGTGGTAGCGAGCCCATCCTTTGGTGGCGATGACTTTGTGGTAATGAGTCCATCCCATTGCGAGGGGTCCTCGTGCCGGAGCACTACGAATGGAGCCCCCCGTGATTGTGATGGCGATGGATTTGTGGTAATGAGCCCATCCCGTGGTGGCGATGACTTTGTGGTAATGAGTCCATCCCGCTGCGAGGGGTCCTCATGCCAGAGCACTACGAACGAGCCCCCCGGAATACTGCACACTCTAGAGAGTTGGTCGAAGAATGTTCCACGTCCATGGCGGGGGCACATGGTGTAGTGAATAAGTGTGATGGCCGAAGGCCTGTATCATGATTTTTGGCACATGGGCGCGGCGACGACTGTAGCGAGACCATACCTGGTGCCGGGGGCACATGTCATGAGAATGGCGCACGGGCGCGGCGACGAACGTCGTGGAGCAATACTTGGTGCCTGGGGCACCCATCATGAGAATGGCGCACGGGCGCGACAACGAACGTTGTGGAGCAATACTTGGTGCCGGGGCACGCATCATGAGAATGGCGCACAGGAGCGGCGACGAACGTCGCGGAGACAACGCATGGGCGCGCGTTTGGTGTCCCGGAGACGGGACATGAGTTAAGTGTGCCTGTTATACCAAAATAATAAGTGCAATATGTAGGTAGTGATGACAAAGTTGAGGATGATGACACGGGGCTCGTCGGTGACCGGTCATTCGGCAATAGCACGTGACTTTGAGCGACGAACGTCACGAGAGCGACGCACGGTCGTGGACATCAGATGACGGACGTCATGAGATTGTTGTGTATGCGTTAGTAAGCTTTGCGCCAGCACAAAACATGGCCCAGAACAGTGTGCGCAAAAAAAGGGGGGGCAAAGCCAAGGGTTTTGGGGGAAGGCCAACCCCCTGGGGAGGCTAAGGCCAACCCCCTGGGGAGGCTAAGGCCGACCCCCAAGGGAGACCGAGGCCAACCCCCTGGGGAGGCTGAGGCAGACCCCCAAGGGAGGCCGAGGCCGACCCTAGGGGTGGCCAAGGCCACCTTCCTCCTTTTGGTGAACTTTGGGCGTGCCAACGGTTGGTGTTTTGATAGGCAAAGATGAATCCGAAGTTGCGTTACGACGAGCATATCAACCTGAATCGTACCCACATGATGAACAAAGTGCCAAAGTCACATACAAAGTGTACGAAGCGAACAAAGTGCGAATAGGACTTTGCATGAGGAGGGAACAACCGGGGGGGAAGGCCAAGGCCAACCCCCTATGGAGGCCGAGGCCGACCCCCTATGGAGGCCGAGGCCGACCCCCTATGGAGGCCGAGGCCGACCCCAAGGGGTTGGCCAAGGCCTTTGCCTCTTGACCCCGTCTCTGGTTGTGCCGTCGGCCGAAGTTTTTTTTGGTGAAAAGGTGCTCGGGTGATCTCGGCGTGACGGTCGCGCTCTCGTGAGTCACGCTAATGCGAAATAAATTGCGCCTAAGTCACGCACGAAGCGCGCGAAGTGAGAAAAACATGTGTCTTGGGTGTCCGCGCGCTGACCGGTTCGATGCGCTGAAAATTTGACCGTTCACTATGTTGACGTGCCTGCGCGAAGCGAGACCCCCAGCGAGTCATTAGGTCCGACCAGAATAGGTTTGGAACACCATATCCCTAAAATAGATTTTGAGATCCATAAACACATGCCATAGTTTCTTCATTTTAAAACTGTAACAAAATTACAAAGGATACTATACATATATACCTTATAAAAGCAAATCATGCTTTAGGAGAACTCTTCCAAAACGAATGCATAACAACAGTGATTAAACTTTGAGTAATTTTCTAACTCTTTTCACGGTGTGTTGTGATCAGCGTATGGTTCCACTGACTAGGGCTCAGAATCCCTCTGCCACCAGGGATAAACAATATTGTGGACTCAAAGGCGAACGACTGTGCAATAATACTTTATGTCAACGTATGGTCCTGTTGACTAGGACCTGGAGTCCACTTTCCCCTGTGGATATGGGGCACAACAACCAATTTTAACCTCATGATAACACGATTTACATAGAGTTCTCAACAACCAATACAACACTTTCCATGCCAATTATAATTCATTTTCTCATCAAACCAATTGCACAAAAGCAGACGTATAGTGATTACTTAAAATATTCATCTGGTAAAAATCACGTATACATATACATATATTGAAAAAGTAGGTTGTACAGAGGGACATGGCAGGAGTACTTACCTGAATAGATAAGTGGTTCTTTCTCCCAAGTCTGCTCTAGCTCTTATCCATCGAAACCTAACAATAAATCATCCAGATGATATTCATTGCCATTAAATCATGCTTAGGGGCTAAATTTTCTCGAAGTGAGTGAAATTACCAAAATACCTCAGACTTGTATAAAATACCAAATTTCTCCTGGCGCCTAAAGTACCATTTCACGCCCAGATATAACCCAAAACATCCTTTTAAATAACTAGGTGGGTTTTTTGAACAAAAAATGGCCTTTCTAGAAATTCTCCCTTCGGAACCCTAAACCGCAGCTTAAATTGAGCGTTAAGGTTCCTATTTCAAAATATATTCAAACGGTATCAAAATGCCATGAAATTTCCTACGCTTAAACATCTCAGTATATTTAGACCACTGTAAAATTTTTGGCTAAAAATAATTTTGTTCACTATATCGAATAATTTTAGACCACTGTAAAATTCCTGGCTAACAATAATTTTGTTCACTATATCAAATAATTCAAAAGCATGTTTTGAAAATACGATCATTTCAGGCCATTCGTATGCCCAGAAAAATTCCAGAAAATTCTACATCGAAGATTTCACAAAATAAGGGAAGTTTTAGTTTTTCATTTTGCCCAAATATGCTAAAAATGGCTTAAGAAGTTTTGGGCAATGGATCAATATGTAATTTTAAAAACAATATTTTTCAGCAAATCCTACTTTTATATCGATCACTTTGAGGAAGAAACATGATGAATCTTAAAAAAATTCAAAACTACAAAGTTCAAGTAGACTTGCTAAGGGTTTCAGAAATATAAGGGTCACAAAAATCAAACAAGTAATGACTTTTCTATAGCAAATCGAAATGGCTGATAGAAACAACACATCTCTGTTCAGACCAGTTTATTTCAAGCTCGAGACTACAAAGTTAAAGAAGACTTTTTGACATTTCTAGAAATTTCACAAAAAACCCATGAGTAATGAATTTTCTATGACAATTGAAGTGGTTGCCAGAAGCCAAAAAAATTCTAGACTTCTGCAGTGAATTGACTTTAAGGCCATTTTTTAATGTGCAAACAATGGGATACTGAGAAAATTCAAAACTAAAAAGTTGAAGGCAACACAATAACATTTTCAAAAAGTGCAAAAATTATCCCAATCAAATTCAAAATAAAGGAGATATGACAAAAATCCTAACCCACGCTTATGCTGCTCTCTAGCAGCCTTCTTCTCAAACACACCCACATCAATACACACACACCACACCATGGCTGCCAGTTTCACACTAAAAGCATATATAAATATCCAAATTCATGGCTAAATGAAAGAGATAATTTAGAAATTTTATTATCTTGGATTTCCCCTTACCCTAGCCTTGTTTTCTTCTCTCTTCCTCTCTGAACTTCACGTAAAAGGGGTGTCAAATTTCTGGGATGGCTGTCCTCTTAAGACTTCTTTATATATAATTGCCCTTGGTTGGAATCACCCACATTCCTTTTAAATTACTACAATAATCTTAAATTAAGGTTAAAAATAAAATTTTCATCAACCAATGAAATGTTCCGGGTGTTACCACCTTATTAACTTGCAACTTAAGAGCATTTTAAATTATCGGTAAATGTCACAATCAATATCGCTGGTGATAACCGTCTAAAGACCTCAATTAATGTATATTACCACAACCGCACTAAAGAAATAATTAAAATTCTAGGATTCACCACAAATCGTATTTTAGGTGCGGAGTATTACATCTTGTCCTTGACAAACTTTGGTAAGCCTCTAACAAGTTCCTTAGAGGGTAGTTTCTTGATTAGGTCCATATGCATATGACCTAGTCTACAATAACAAAGACAAATATCGTCATGTTGAACAGAAAGGCATATTTCTCGGGGGAAATCAAACTTATCAAATGAAAAAGTGTAAACATTTCCATCTCGCTTGCCCATCGGAGTACTTCCATTTGAGGCATCATAATTAAACTAGTATCTATTAGTTGGCTAATGCTAATCAAATTAAACTTTAAACCCTCAACCAAAGACGCATCATAAATAGAGATCGAGCCACCACCAATCTAACCTTTACCTATGATTTTACTGTTTGAGTTGTCTCCAAAAGTGACCAAACCACCATCCTTTGGAATGAGGTGTGTGAACAACAAACGATCACTTGTCATGTGTCTTGAGCACCCACTGTCAAGAATTTACTTGTTTTAGTCTACTCTTTCCTTCAAGCATACCTACAATACACTCTTTTAGTTTTGAAGCTTCAAGTCCCCACACTTTCTTGGGTCCTGGACGATTGAATACAAGAGGTTTTGGCATTCAAACTTGCTTTATTTTTTTATTAGAGGCAGAGGATTTTGGTTGATTTTTAATAATTTATTCGGACAACTTTTCATTAAGTGCCCTTTTTTATTACAAGTTGTACAAAGAGTAAATGGTGAACAGGAATCTATATTTTTACCAAAGTAGTCCTTTTGCTTCTTCGAAGGATTATAACCGGTATCACTCTTTTAAAAACACATCTTTGCCTTCTCAAAATCACATCCATAATCCATTGACAATGAGTTAGACCGCTCTACCTCACTACTGTTGATGCCATCCACCACTGCTCTACCTCAACAAGTTTTAGGTTTTAGTAAAACCTAGATGTGCATAATTTCATGTGCAAGCTTGAGAAGAGTTTGAATCATACCTTGTTGCAAGGAAGATGCATGACACATGACTTTCTTAATCCTTCAAGAGCAAACTTTTGTCTTTGGCTTTAACTACAGGATGAAGTCTCTTAGAACACCCAACTCTTGGACCTCCCTCGTGGCCTCTCTTCAATCTGTGCTCCATCAATTTAGTCAGTTAATATGATTAGGAGCCCTTGTTGTCGAACATGAGAAGACTTGGAGAATCGGTTTTCTCGCCCCAAGGTTTGAGAGGAAAAAAGATGATAAAATGAACCCTAATTTTATGGTTTTGGGTTTATTTTCTAGGTAAAAGAACCAGTATGTAGTATTGTGCCCTGAACTTTTAAATGGTCTATCAGCCCATTTCGGCATTTAGTTCTCACTGAATTAGCCGTTTGATTTCCCTCAAAACTAGCTACTACATATAGTAAACTCATCAGTACATTTACCGTAAAAGGAAAAAAGGGATCTTAGAAGAAAAAATAAAAAAAAGCAACAAAAAATTTGGAAATTTGACTTTTTGATCAAGGGTCCCATCCTTTGCAGCTCTAAGAAAGAGTTGACCTATCTTGTTCCCGTCGCTCAACAATAGTTGATTCCAACTTCGAGTGATTCTTTTGCAACTATTCTCAATGTATTTAGATAACCAACCATATTCACCCGTCGTTGGCTTTGATTTTTTGGTTTGTCATCCCCAGTATGTCCAGATGACCAACATGTTCGATCTTTGGCTTTGGTATCTAGATATGCTTCCTCCTTGTGAGTAATCGACCAGCACAATGGATCTGTTGCCTCCCGCTCTTAATTATGAGTTTTCAGCACTCTTAGATGATCAACATGATCTATCGATTGGTTTTAACATATAGGATTGCGTACTTTGTTTTGTTACCAACACGATCTATCTGCTACCTCTAACTCCAGGCAAGGTTTATTTTCAGTATGTCTAGATGACCAACATGATCGATCTGTTGGCATTTAGATGTGCTTCTTCTCTCATGCCTAAGTGACAAATCGTTGAAATTGTTGACTTCGGTTTTTAGGGACGATTTTGTGCCTAATTGACCAATTGCCTTTCGTGTTGGCTTCGACTCTTAGATATGAGTTCCCTTTTCGTGTTCTTAGATGACCAATCATTATTATTGGCTCCGAATTCTAGAAATGTGCTCTTTCTCTAAAGACAAAGTGTTGTTACTCTAGCTCCGGCTCTTATTAAATTTTAGTATCTCTTTTCTTTTGATGTTGCTTATCAACCAATCATCATTTACCGTTGACTCCAGCTTCGAACATTATCTCCATCCAATTATTTGAACTAAGAAGTTTGATTCCTTTTCCTAAGATAAGTAAGAAGCCTTAAAAGGTCCGACCTCTTACTTGTGTTAATACTCGCATCAGTCATAGGTTTCCTAACTATTTTTGTGTTTTTGCTTCAAGAATATGTTGCTTTTGGTAATATTTTGTTCCCAACCTACTTTGGTCGCACCCAAGGGCCCACCAGGAGTCCTGTTTTGCGCGACACGTCACACATTCAACGTCAATTTTTCAACGCTCATAAGCAGGTCAAAGCGACACATACTCAAGTCATATGAATTGCTCGTGAAACAACCTTGGCATACCTTCTCCCTTAGGGGGGGTCGGCCAGCTTAGGGGGTCGACAACCTACCCTATCGACGGACGACTATCGCTTGCGGCCGCGCACTGCGATGACTGTTGCTCATGGCCTCCCGTCGCCCCCACCGCGACTACCATTGCTCCCGCCCGGGCACATCGGGGTGACTAACATGGCTCATGGCCGTTCGTAGTCGTCGGGACGACCGTCACTTGCCGTTGCCCATGCACCACCTTCGCGACGCCCGTTGCCCATTGTCACCCGCCGTCACGACAGCGTATCGTCATTCACAGTCATGCACCATCTTTGCGACATAACGTGCTGACTCCACGGCGCCCATCGCTAGCACCCGCGAGTCGACTTTAAGGCCCCTGTTGCCCGTCGCCCGCGAGCCATCACCTCACTCACTCCGTCGCGCCCATGCGCCGCATCGCTGATACAGTCATGCCCCCTGGCTCTCTGTCACAATATCGTATCCTCGACACCTCACTCACTCTGCCGCACCCATGCGCCGCACTGCTAATACAGCCGTGCCCCTAGGCTCTCTGTCACAATGCCGTGCCCCTGGGACAATACATTCATTCACCACACCATGCGCCCCCGCCATGGACGTGGAACATGCTTCGACCCACTCTCTAGAGTGTGCAGCATCCTGTGGGGATAGGTGACTCCTCCGGGACACTATCTCCGCCAAAGAGCTCTTCAACTCCCTTTCTGCCAAGTAGACGGCTCCTCCGGGATCCTACCTCGACCTGTTAGGTAGATGGTTCCTCCGGGATGCTACCTTGACGAGCTCTAAGTGCTCCGGCACAAGGACTTTACCGCGGGGATAGGCGACTCCTCTGGGACACTATCTCTGTCAGGGAGCTTTTCAACTCCCCTTCTGCCAGGTAGACGGCTCCTCTGGGATGCTACCTTGACACGCTCCGAGTGCTTCTGCACAAGGACTCACCCGCGGGATAGGCTCGGTCTCTAAGACATTATCTTTACCAGGGAGCTTTTCAACTCCTCTTCCGCCAGGTAGACGGCTCCTCCGGGATGCTACCTCGGCCGACCAGGTAGATGGCTCCTCTGGGATGCTACCTTGGCCCGCCAGGTAGATGGCTCATCTGGGATGCTACCTCGGCCTGCAGAATAGGCGACTCCTCCGAGACATTATCTTCGCCAGGGAGCTTTTTAACTCCCCTTTCGCCGGGTAGACGGCTCCTCCGAAATGCTACCTCGGCCTCTCTGGTAGACGGCTCCTCTGGAATGCTACCTTGACGCGCTCCGAGTGCTTAGGCACAAGGACTCACCCGAGAGCTAGGCGACTCCTCCGGGACACTATCTCTGCCAGGGTGTCTTCATGACTAGCCTCGTGCTCTGGAACTGGGGGCTTACGTCGGCAACCCTTTAGACTATGACCCCCGGGTCATTCCTAGACTGGAGTAGGTCTTCAGAGGGCATCGTGCCTAGTCCACTTGGTAGTTGGGCGTCGGGTTTTCCCCACTGCTACTAGGCTTGTGGGACTCTGCAAGGGCTTGGATTGGTGGCTAGATCAAGGGGATTCTCTGGCCACACCGACGCTGTGGGAGCCAGTCTTCTAGACAGACAGAGTGGCACTGTGCTAGGCAGGCCGGGTGAATACGCGATTCGACAGTTCGTGGAGCACCGGCAGCTGTGGACCCCTCGGTGACATGTCACTCCAGGGAAGAGCCACGTGTCGCGTGATGACATCATCATCCTAGCCTCTATAAATAGGGGTCTTGAGAATTTATTTGGATGGATTTTCTCTCATTTTACAATTTCACTTTGTCTCTTTAAACCCATTCTCTTTGGAATTCTAGAGAGAGAAACATACAAGACCCTGATTATGGACATAAGCATCGGACTGTGACTGTCGTCCTATATTCACCGTGTGTCGTCGCCTTCACAGCACTGCCACCCTCAGGCTTGGGAAGCCCTTGGTTTCTGCCCACATCAGCACACTTGGCATCTGACTCGGACTGCATTCCTTGTGGCACCTCCACGTTGACTGTGAACCCACTTTCCTTGGCATCATTTTGGCGACTTCGCTAAGAAGGTGAGCATCGCAGTGCAGTTCATCCCTTGCCTGACACACCCAAGCAACCATGCCTGAGCAACGTAGGGCTACTACGACTACCAACCAAGGTCTCAACCCAGCCATCTTAGAGGAGCATCACCCCGAGGACCAAGAAGAGACCAGCCACAACCAACTTCAGCCTCTCCTCGGGATGGATGCACCCAATGTGGCCGCGATCGTTAACGCCACAATCCAACACCTTACTCCTACCATCACCGAACTCCAGGACTCTCAGTCTTCTCTCATGGCTATCATCTTAGAGATGCAGAAATCAATCCAAGTCTTGACTTCACAGTCGCCAATTTCACAAGACCTTAGAGCTCCCCACCCTGTGCCCGCTGCTCACCCCATGTCATCCCAAGCTATAGGGTTGGCCGCTCCTGCTCAAATCCAGCGTTCAGGGCTTGGGCTAGTTGTGGACACTACTATAATACCCCCAAAGTTTTTCATTCCTTATTCTAAAAAAAAAAATTTCGATGAACAGTACTTTTAGTCGATGAACAGTACTTTCAGTCGACTAAAAGCTACTTTTTAGTCGAATTTAAGGTGTTTTAGTCGAATTTGAACCTTTTAGTCGAATATAAACCTTTTAGTCGAATCAAAACACTTTTAGTCGAATTTGAAACACTTTTAGTCGAATTTAAGGTGTTTTAGTCGAATTTGAACCTTTTAGTCGAATCAAAACACTTTTAGTCGAATTTAAAACACTTTTAGTCGAATTTAAGGAGTTTTAGTCGAATTTGAACCTTTTAGTCGAATCAAAACACTTTTAGTCAAATTTAAAATAGTTTTAGTCGAATATAAACCTTTTAGTCGAATTTAAAACACTTTCAGTCGAATTTAAGGTGATTTAGTCGAATTTGAACCTTTTAGTCGAATGTAAACCTTTTAGTCGAATTTAAGCTTTTTTAGTCGACTAATACTTGTGTTTGCTTCGAACAAATAGTGAAATGTTACCTTCATATAAATAGTTTCTTTATTTTCCTTCTAGCCCTTTTGTTCTCAATTTCTTGCTCCTTTGCGGCGGAGAGGTAGAGAATAGGAGGCTTGGAAAGCTCATTGGCGCTAGACTGCTTTAAGGTTTTCTTTTGTTCAAAAGCTTGTTTGAGGTAAGGGTTTATACGATTTTTGCTGTGGAAAGGTATCTCCGAAAATTTGAAGGCTTATACTTTCGTCACTTTGATTCATCTATGCCGTTTGTAATTGATTGCTTCACTTTTGTCTCTTAAGAACATTGTTCACCCCTTCTCATTTGTGCCTTAATGATGCTAAACTTTGAATTTGTACATTTGTGACCGTCAATTTAAGATTGACATTGACTAAGTTGAACAACTCTCAAATTGTGAGGGTCCTTTGGACACATGTTTGTTATACTAGAGAGCCGAAGTCTCCTAGTATGCTCCGGAGTACGCGTTTGATATTTGTATGTTTGGTTCGACATTTGGGTCTTATGACCACCATAGTCATCGCATGTTTGTAGCATACCCTACATATAATTGAAATGTGTTTTGGGTTAAATGCTAAATCTTTGATGCTTCGATATGTGATAGTAAGACATGATTTGTCTGTTCCATCCAATATTGTTATTAGATACGTCATTATTGCTTGACATCTTACCATTTGTTTACCCTACTGGGCTATTTGAGCTCACACATTTGTCTTCTTACCTTGCCTTTGCCACAGGTGAAGGAAGTGACTCTTGATCCTTATAGCAGCGTTGGAGCTATGAGATTTTACTTTTTGGTTTGATAAACTTTGTAGTTTATTTCTTTTGGGGACTTTACCCGGTTGGGGTAATTTGATAGAATTGTTTTGTATATTTATTTGTCCACTGCGATTAGGAATCCTTTTGTATGGGCATATTTTTTGAAACGCGTTGTAATAGACTTTTGTTAGTTTTGGTAATACTTTATGTTTGGAGGCTCTTAGTGCTCTGTTTATACTATCATCATCTATATGGTAATAGTATATCATGAAGTTTGCTTTGAAGTCGCGGCCTCCCGGTTTGGGGGCGTGACAGGGTTGGTATCAGAGCTTAGGTTTGTGATTCTGTAGACTCGGGTGAGCCTAGGTCTAAGATGTTGCGAGATTTGTTTTGATTTCTCGTTTATCTTTTGTACATTATAGGCTTATACAGTTTCGTTTGATGTGCTAGGAGTACTATGCCTCCTAGACGTTCTAATCGTAACGCCAACGAACCTCATGGTCCACCAACGAATGACGGAGTTGCTGAAGCCATTATACACGGATTTCAGAATTTGGCGAACCTAATTGCAGGTGGTAACGGGGTGCCGCTACACCAAAATCAGAACAATGGGCCGAATGATGGTGTTAAGACCGGAGATGTGGAAAAATTCAAAAAGTTAGTACCTGCCTTTAGAGGGGAACCCGATCCGGAGAAGGCTGAAGCGTGGGTGGACCAAAGTGAGAAGGTGTTCGACCTTTGGGATACCAGTGATGAGCAAAAGGTGGCGTATGCAGTATTCATGTTGGAAGATGAAGCCGACCATTGGTGGAAGATGGTCAAGCGCACACAGAGGATCAATGCTGATCATCCCATGACTTGGGAACGGTTCAAGAATATTTTCTTCAAGAAGTACTTTCCTCAAAATGTAAGAGATCAGAAGGAGGAAGAGTTCTTGAAGTTAGTACAGAATGATATGACGGTAGCAGAATATGAGGCAAAGTTCACCTCATTGTCAAGGCATGCCCCGCATTTGGTTGACACCGAAAATTGTAAGGCAAGAAGATTTGAGAAGGGATTAAAGCGCGGCATCAAGAACAGATTGTTGGCTCTAAAGCTTCTGACTTATGCTAAGGTAGTTGAACGGGCCAAAATTCTAGAGACGGACTACGGGGAATTTTTGAAGGAGCAAGAGGAATTGAGGCACAAAAGAAGCCGTGCAGAAACTTCGGACAAGAGCGGTGGTCAAAACAAGAGGAAAGCAACTTTACAGGAAAGTATGAAATCGACTCAAGGGGGTACAAAAGTTTTCGCTACTTGTGGCAAAAATCATGGGGATAAGCCTTGCCATCGTTTGACAAATTCATGTTTCAACTGTGGAAAAGTGGGGCATTATGCTATGGAATGCCCGTATCCGAAGAAGGAGAAGACTTACAACGTCCAAGCTCAGGGTGGAGCTAAACCGTCCACGGGGGACCAGAGGCCAAGAGTACAAGGCCATGCTTATGCTTTGACTGCCAAGGATGCCACAACTTCTAACGATGTAGTGGCAGGTACAGTTCAGATTGGTTCTCGTTCTTTTCATGCATTGTTTGACCCTGGATCCACGCATTCGTTTATAACCCCTTCTCTAGCGTGTAAGTTGGGTTCTGACCCATAACTTTTAGAGTTTGATTTGATGATTGATACCCCGGTGGGGAAATCTGTATTAGTATCTACTGTGTACAAGCCTTGCTTGGTACGCATCGAGGGTAGAGTGTTACCCGCGAACCTTATAGCTTTGGACATTCGGGATTTTGATGTTATTCTCGGAATGGACTGGTTGTCTTCCTACCATGCCTCGTTGGATTGCTATGCCAAAGAAGTGCATTTCCGGATTCTCGGTCAATCCAAGTTCAAGTTTAAGGGTTCTACGCCCATTACTTCGTCTTGCCTTGTATCTGCCTTGCAGGCTAGGCGTTTGCTTCGAAAGGGATGTCAAGGATATTTAGCTCACATTGTGGATACTCGAATAGCTGTTCAAAATTTATCCGCCATTCCTATCGTTGACGAATTTTCGGATGTATTTTTCGGAGGAACTCCCTGGTTTTCCTCCAGATCGTGAAATCGAGTTTGTTATAGATCTTATACCAGGAGCTGCTCCAATTTCTAAGGTTCCTTATCGTATGGCCCCGGCCGAGCTCAAAGAACTTAAGGTGCAACTTCAAGAATTGCTTGAGAAAGGCTTCATTCGCCCAAGCGTCTCTCCTTGGGGTGCTCCTGTTTTATTTGTAAAGAAGAAGGATGGAACGTTGAGATTGTGTATTGACTATAGGGAGTTGAACCATATTACAGTTCGCAACAAGTTTCCTTTGCCGCGAATTGATGATTTGTTTGATCAACTACAAGGTGCGGAATACTTTTCCAAGATTGATTTGAGATCGGGTTACCACCAATTGAAGATTAGGAAGGATGATATATCCAAGACTGCTTTTCGCACGAGGTACGGACACTATGAGTTTGTTGTAATGCCGTTTGGGTTAACTAATGCACCTGCAGCGTTTATGGACTTAATGAATCGGGTATTCAAGCGATATTTGGACCAATTCGTCATAGTCTTTATCGATGACACATTGATCTACTCTAGAAGCAAGGAAGAACATGAAGGGCATTTACGTATGGTGCTACAAATTTTGAGGGAAGAGAAGCTTTATGCCAAGTTCGATAAATGTGAGTTTTGGCTTGAAAAGGTTGTGTTTTTAGGGCATGTGGTATCTAAAGATGGGATCTCGGTGGATCCATCCAAGGTAGAGGCAGTGTGGAATTAGGAAAGACCAAGAACAGTGAGTGAAGTTCGTAGTTTCCTTGGTTTGGCTGGCTATTATCGCAGGTTTATTGAGGGATTTTCAAAACTCGCTATTCCATTGATTCGATTGACTCGAAAGAAGGTGAGGTTCGAGTGGTCGAAAGAGTGTGATCGCAGTTTTCTAGAATTAAAGAACAGATTGGTTTCAGCTCCGGTCCTTTCTCTACCTTCGGGGGCAGGAGGATTTGTGGTTTATAGCGATGCTTCACGGAAGGGTTTGGGATGTGTATTGATGCAACATGGGCGAGTTATTGCTTATGGCTCGCGACAACTCAAAACGTATGAAGTGAGCTACCCAACACATGACTTGGAACTAGCTGCGGTGGTTTTTGCTTTGAAAATTTGGAGGCACTATCTCTATGGTGAAACATGTGAGTAAAAACCGATCACAAGAGTCTTAAGTTTTTATTCACGCAGAAAGAATTGAATATGCGACAACGTCGATGGTTGGAATTGCTTAAGGACTATGACTGCAAGATCTTGTATCATCCGGGGAAGGCCAATGTGGTCGCCGATGCTCTTAGCCGAAAGAACACAGGTACGTGTGCAGCCTTTTTAACTTCACGTTAGGAAATTCTTGCGGATCTTGAAAGTTTGGGTGTGAATGTTTTGGTTTTCGGGACGGGAAATTATTTGGGAAATTTAATGGCACGACCTACCTTGATCGAAAGAATTAGGCAAGCTCAGATTTTGGATTCCAAATTTGTTAAGATTAGAGAACAAGTCGGAGAAGGTAAACAGCCAGAGTTCAGAATTGACGCCGAGGGGGCATTGCGTTTTGGAGATAGATTATGTGTTCCTTCTAATGTGGAATTAAAGGAGGAAATTTTACGAGATGCGCATAATTCCAGCTTCACAATTCATCCAGGTAGCACTAAGATGTATCGAGATTTACGGGACGTGTTTTGGTGGAACGATATGAAAAGGGAGATAGCAGATTTTGTCGCTCGATGACTTACGTGTCAGCAAGTTAAGGCGGAACATCAACGACCTACAGGACCTTTGCCACCTCTTACTATCCCTCAGTGGAAGTGCGAACGTATTGCCATGGACTTTGTGTCGGGGTTGCCTAGGACGAGGCAAGGACATGATTCGGTTTGGGTAATAGTTGATCGTTTGACCAAGTCAGCACATTTCATTCCGGTTAAGGTTACCTATAGCTTGGAGAGGTTAGCCAAACTTTACATCCAAGAGATTGTTCGACTCCACGGTGTACCCGTTTTAATCGTTTCGGATAGAGATGCACGTTTTACGTCGAAATTTTGGCGTGGCTTGCAAAAAGCCTTGGGTACTCAACTTGACCTTAGTACGGCTTATCATCCTCAAAGTGATGGACAGTCAGAGAGAACAATTCAGATTTTAGAAGACATGCTTAGGGCTTGCTCATTAAACTTCAAGAATAGTTGGGTTGATCAATTGCCGCTTGTGGAGTTTGCTTACAACAATAGCTTTCAGGCTAGTATTGGTATGGCACCATTTGAGGCCTTGTATGGGCGGAGATGTAGAACGCCAATTTGTTGGCTCGAAGTTGGCGAGGAGAAGCTTTTGGGTGCCTTAGGGCCCGAGATAGTACAAGCTACCTCAGAGAAAATTCGTTTGAGCAAGGATAATTTGATAGTGGCTCAAAGTCGTCAAAAGAGTTATGCGGATAACAGAAGACGCGAGCTAAATTTCAAAGTGGGAGATCATGTGTTTCTCAAAGTATCGCCTTGGAAGGGAGTAATGCGTTTTGGGAAGAAGGGCAAGCTTAGCCCTAGATTTATCGAACCATTTGAGATCTTGCGGAGAGTTGGGCCGGTCACTTATCAAGTTGCCTTACCTCCCAGTTTGTCGCAAATACATAATGTGTTTCACGTATCAGCCTTGAGGAAATACGTGCCAGATCCTTCACATGTCATACATTTCGAAACTGTGGAGATTCGGGAGGACTTATCATACGAGGAACGCCCAGTGAAAATTCTGGACCGCAAGGATCAAATTTTACGCACAAAAACCATTAAGTTGGTTAAAGTGCTTTGGCGTAACCATTCGGTGAAAGAAGCCACGTGGGAACTCGAGGATGAAATGCGCGAAACGCACCCTCAGCTCTTCGATGTTTAAGGTACGTTTTAATTCCGCGGACGGAATTCTTTTAAGGGGGGAGAATGTAATACCCCAAAGTTTTTCATTCCTTATTCTAAAAAAAATAAATAAATAAATAAAAATTCGATGAACAGTACTTTTAGTCGATGAAAAGTACTTTCAGTCGACTAAAAGCTACTTTTTAGTCGAATTTAAGGTGTTTTAGTCGAATTTGAACCTTTTAGTCGAATATAAACCTTTTAGTCGAATCAAAACACTTTTAGTCGAATTTGAAACACTTTTAGTCGAATTTAACACACTTTTTAGTCGAATTTAAGGTGTTTTAGTCGAATTTGAACCTTTTAGTCGAATATAAACCTTTTAGTCGAATCAAAACACTTTTAGTCGAATTTAAAACACTTTTAGTCGAATTTAAGGAGTTTTAGTCGAATTTGAACCTTTTAGTCGAATCAAAACACTTTTAGTCGAATTTAAAACAGTTTTAGTCGAATATAAACCTTTTAGTCGAATTTAAAACACTTTCAGTCGAATTTAAGGTGATTTAGTCGAATTTGAACCTTTTAGTCGAATGTAAACCTTTTAGTCGAATTTAAGCTTTTTTAGTCGACTAATACTTGTGTTTGCTTCGAACAAATAGTGAAATGTTACCTTCATATAAATAGTTTCTTTATTTTCCTTCTAGCCCTTTTGTTCTCAATTTCTTGCTCCTTTGCGGCGGAGAGGTAGAGAATAGGAGGCTTGGAAAGCTCATTGGCGCTAGACTGCTTTAAGGTTTTCTTTTGTTCAAAAGCTTGTTTGAGGTAAGGGTTTATACGATTTTTGCTGTGGAAAGGTATCTCCGAAAATTCGAAGGCTTATACTTTCGTCACTTTGATTCATCTATGCCGTTTGTAATTGATTGCTTCACTTTTGTCTCTTAAGAACATTGTTCACCCCTTCTCATTTGTGCCTTAATGATGCTAAACTTTGAATTTGTACATTTGTAACCGTCAATTTAAGATTGACATTGACTATGTTGAACAACTCTCAAATTGAGAGGGTCCTTTGGACACATGTTTGTTATACTAGAGAGCCGAAGTCTCCTAGTATGCTCCGGAGTACGCGTTTGATATTTGTATGTTTGGTTCGACATTTGGGTCTTATGACCACCATAGTCATCGCATGTTTGTAGCATACCCTACATATAATTGAAATGTGTTTTGGGTTAAATGTTAAATCTTTGATGCTTCGATATGTGATAGTAAGACATGATTTGTCTGTTCCATCCAATATTGTTATTAGATACGTCATTATTGCTTGACATCTTACCATTTGTTTACCCTACTGGGCTATTTGAGCTCACCCCTTTGTCTTCTTACCTTGCCTTTGTCACGGGTGAAGGAAGTGACTCTTGATCCTTATAGCAGCGTTGGAGCTATGAGATTTTGCTTTTTGGTTTGATAAACTTTGTAGTTTATTTCTTTTGGGGACTTTACCTGGTTGGGGTAATTTGATAGAATTGTTTTGTATATCTATTTGTCCGCTGCGATTAGGAATCCTTTTGTATGGGCATATTTTTGGAAACGCGTTGTAATAGACTTTTGTTAGTTTTGGTAATACTTTATGTTTGGAGGCTCTTAGTGCTTTGTTTATACCATCATCATCTATATGGTAATAGTATATCATGAAGTTTGCTTTGAAGTCGCGGCCTCCCGGTTTGGGGGCGTGACAACTACCCAGGCCCCAGTGTTGCGACCACCACTGCCTTGGTCCTCTAGGCCCTCAGCAATAGGACTCGCGGCACCTCAGCCCGCGGAGCTTCAGCCCGTAGCACCCCGCCTCACCCTTGCACGGAGTTCTTCAGAGACTCATTACTCAATTAAGATGGAACCTAACCCTAACACAACCAATCGACCCCTAAACACAAGTCATTCCCCCGGCTTGCTTCAGCCAGCCCTTCCTGTGCAAACCACACCCGAAGAAGTTGCTCCCAGCACCAACCATTCTCTACCATTATCATCCCCACAATACCTCAGGTTGCCCCCTTTGGCTGCTCTGGTGCCCGGATCATCCTGACAGGGCACAAACCCTCACATGCTTCGTATGTCACCACGCATGACCTTGACGCCATCCTCTGCCGTCTCAAGCAGTCATCCTTACCACACTCCCCTCTAAGATGTCTGGCCATGCTCCCTACTTTGGCGACCTCGCTACCAAGCCCTACCCTGTTAAGTACAAGCAATCATCCTTCACCCTGTTCAATGGCAAAGAGGGAAACGCCCGCGAGCATCTCACCCATTTTGCTGGCTCCTTGAAGCACTACGGGAGGATGACACTTTAAAGGTTCGGGAATTTCACAAGTCCCTAACTGGCCTTGCCTACTCTTGGTACCACCAGATCCCCGACGGTACTATCCACTCCTGGTCTGACAGGGTTCAGCTCTTCCTTGACAAGTTTCACTATGAAACAAAACGTGTGACTATCGTTGACATTGATGGAATCGTCCACAACCCCGGGGAAGACCTTAATGCCTATGTAACACGATTTCTTCACAAGTGATTGGAATGCACTGACTTCAGCAAGGATGAGACCCTTGTAACCATTTGCATCAAGAACATGAAAGACACATATAGGGTCTACCTTGAAAACCTCTAGCTTCGGTCTTGGGGACACCTCAAGGAAGCTACACGATCCACCTATGACTCGGTCGGTTCGTCGAGGACCCCAAAGCCCCAAACTCAACTTGCCTTGACCGTGACAGTAGAAGCAGCCAGTAATGACGACAACACCCACAAGCGTCGATCCCAGGGAAGGGACGGGCTCCCTAACAAGAAAAGGCAGTCGACGCCTGCCCCAGGATACCCATGCGACCTGAAGACATTTAGAGTTCTCCTCGAGATCTAGATCAACAACAATGCCATAACCCTGCCCAATGCCGACACTGAACCTACCCCGGAAGACCTGGCTCAACCCAACTACTACCGTTATCATAGGAAAGTTGGTCACGGCCTCAAGTTCGCCTTCGCTGATAATGTTGCATCTGGCGAGCTCAAACTCTAAGTGCGGGACATGTGACCCACCCGCTCAAGCCCTAGCTAGCCCTAGTGCATTTTTTACACTTGTAATTTTTCCTTCATTTTGCAAGTTTCCATACACCCAACCCCCATGTACCAAGGCATGTCACCTACTTTTGTTATCAATGAAGTTGTATTTTCTAGACTTAGAAATTTTCAAGTTACAATTACTCTTGCACAAGCCTATTAATACCTCCCTTCATGCATTCTTCAAATCCCTTGGGGGCTTCACCCCTTTCCCATCGCGACTTGGTAAGTGGTTCGCGGGGTGGCTTGAGCCACGCTACTTGTCACCTCTGTGACCCAGCCGATCGTCATCCTAAGCCACCCTCCTATCCTATTTCCATACTTAGAAAAAAAATTCTTTATTTTTCACAGTCGGGTCACCACTTCTCTTAGCCTCCTTCGGCACCCTTGCCCCAGCTCAACACTCAGAAAAAATTTCAACTCTTAACAAAAATATATTCAACAAAAAAAAATTGGGACTAAGAAAAAAAAAATTTACAAACTTTTTTCATCCCCGACCACTCCCCCTCATCCTCTTCCTTTCACTTAGAAATTCCTCTTCATCAAAATTTCTCATTCATTCATCTCATTCAATTTGTACACTTAAAAAAAATCATCGTCATCACTTCAAAATTCAAAGTTCAAATTCAACATTCCATGGGCAGAACCCACTCGCGGCGACCAGCCTGATCTGCCCTACCTGCTTGTGACCCGACCTGCGCTTTTCTCTTCACTCTCTCAGTCCAATGCCCCGCCCATTCACCCATTGACCCGAACCGTCGCCCCGACCCTTGTCTAACCTCTACTAACCCTAACCCTAATTTCCCCTTCTTCATCTTCTCCTCGCGCCGTCACACCCTCTTGTGCCACCACTAACCACCTTTGGCCATGTCCATCGGCCGGTAACCCTACCCGTTAACCCCCCTGTCACGACCCGAACCCACAAGTAGGCCAGCGAGTTAGGCACGTGACTGGCCGCCAACCCAATAGACTCTGATTTAGGGCTCTACCAGGCCTTACCCGCTAAAACCAAAATAAACTACAGCGGGAATTAAAACTTCAACAAACTTTAATTACATTATCATATTTTTATTTGAATACAACACTTATGCTAAAACTCTTCATAACTTTAATTTTTCAACAGCTAAAACTAAACAAACAATCTAAATATTAGCGACTCATTCAAGGCAATCTCAGTAGCTCCGCCTCAAATTGTCTCTTCCTCTGCTCCTCACCATCACCTTACTTTCAACCTGAAATGATAAGTAATGGATGAGCTTTCACGTGCTCAGTAAGTAACCGATGATTCAACTACCTGGACCATAGCATGCAAAAAATAACTCGCCTTTTATTATAGCCACATTAAGAAATCTAAAATCATAAAGTTGGTAATCATCTGGTAAAACAAAAGAGAGTACATGAAACCAAAAACATAAGTATATAATGATTATCACAAAACTTCATGACAACTAGTTCAATCCCAACATTAGCTCAAACGATATGCTATAATCAGCGTACAGGCCCACTGACTCGGGCCCGAAATCCCTCCTCCATCCAAGATAAAATTCTGTGGAAGCAAGGAGGAACTACGAGTAATAATACTGTGCATCAACGTACAAGCCCTGTTGACCAGGGCCCGAAATCCAACTTTTTCCCATTGGTTATGGGGCACAGCAATCAAATAAACAAAACCAAACACCACCACTCATCAATTGATGATCAAACAATCATCACATCCCTTTTGATAGTTTTGAAGTTGTCAATATTCACAATAACGTCAAATACGAAAATATTTCAAATCTGAGTTCTATTTAATTTTTTAAGCAAAACATAATTTACATGTTGGTCCGGTTTTCTTTAACGAGAAATAGACTACTAAAAGCTTTTTGGTAAATTAAGCCAGAGCAGTTAAACATAATTAAAGCAGTCAATGTTGATAAATACCACTTTTAACCGTAGAAAACAAATACATTATGTTCATACCCTATTCTGGCCAGACCCCGGGGGCCCACGTAGCGCGACACATTATCCAGTCAACGGTCAAAAATTCAACGTCATAAGCAAGTCAAAACGCATCTCCTTTCAAGCATCTGCAGGCATCACCAGTGCAGCGACATCAACAGTCAAATTGTTGGAAAAAGGAAGGGGTCGGCCACCCCCTTCCTAAGGGGGTCGGCCACTCCCATTTCTTCAGGGGGTCGGCCACCCCCTTGTTGTGAGGGGTTGGCCCCCCTTCCAACCCAAGGGGTCGACCACCCTTTTACCTTGCAGGAGTCATTCCTAAACCCCCGACACACTCATTGCGTTCTCTATCATCCGCGCTCAACACCGATGGTCACTTGTGCCATGCTGATGATACGTGCTCCAGCACTAAGTATTGCTCCGCGACAGTCGTCGCCACGCCCTTGCGCCCCGCCGATGATACGTGCCCCGACACTAAGCATTGCTCCGCGACAGTCGTCGCCGCGCCCTTGCGCCTGCCGATGATACGTGCCCCGGCACTAAGCATTGCTCCGCGACAATCGTCGCCGTGCCCTTGCGCCCCGCTGATGATACGTGCTCCGGCACAAAGTATTGCTCCGCGACAGTTGTCACCGCGCCCTTGCGCCCCGCTGTGATACGTGCCCCGGCACTAAGTATTGCTCCGCGACAGTCGTCGCCGCGCCCTTGCGCCCCGCTGATGATGTGATGCCCCGAACCTAGGTTTACGAGGTTATTATTACTTAGCGACGATTGTTGTAAGTAAGACAAATTTAGACCTTCAGTTAAGATCTTGCGAGCGGTATTAATTGAATCTTTAGCCATGGTCGTTATGAGTTATGTTAATTGAAAAAATTTTGGGGGCTATTGTTGAAGGGATACTATTGGATCTTTAGAATCAATTGTTGTGAGAAATATTATTTGTTGCATTTAGCAAAATATTTTAATAATGACATAAGTTATGAATAATAATGTTTTGAACAATAGATAAATTTGTGGAAGTAAGTGGGTTGCTTTAGAAAATTTATAACTGATGAGGTCACTGTGATAATAAGTTTTGGTCTCGCGTTAAATATTGATACATATTAAAGAGCATAAAGCAAAAAGGGAAACAAAATTGATAATTGATAATGCAAAAAAAAAAAAAAAGAAAAGAAAATCAGGAGAGAAAGTCAACAAAAGGAAAAGAAAAAAAAATAGAAAAGAGAACAAGAAGAGAGAAGACGCGCAGTAAGAAAAGGAGAGAAGGGCGCCGGCCCTAATGGGTCTGCAACGCCGGCGCTACTTCCGGCCACACACGCAGCCACCGGCGACAACTCTGGCTTCACGCCTTCGTCGAACACCCTCGTCCAGCCCCTCCATCAATTGCTGCCACAGATCTGGACTGCCTCTACACCGCCGGAACCATTGCGGTGCTGCCACCATCGCACGGCATCACCGGTCAACCAAAAACCCCGATAGACACCAAAGTACAACCATCGGCCAGTCGTCCGCCCTCTCTCTCCGTCCACCGACCAACCGCCATGGCCAACGCGGCTTCAATTGGCGTTGTCGCTAAGTTTCACGGCCAGCAAAATAGCGGTCACCGATCTTCGGCCTTCATTGTCGAAATCTGTGACCACCTGCGGCTGTCCCTCCTCAACCGAACCACCCTGCCATTTTCAGAGGTGTGTTCATTTGCGTACGAGCAGAACTTTCGGGGACGGAATGCCCGATTGGTGAAGATGGTGGAGCAACCAATAGGGAACTCGCGATTTTGGGTCTTCAACCCAATTACCCAGCTACCAAGCAAAGCCCTCTATTGTTGCGACGCTGACCGGCCGATCCCTATCGTGACTCTGCAGAATTTTTACAGCCGCCAAAGGGGTATCGATAACACACATATTTGGCGAATTGGGGACTAAAGTTTCCTTGTGGCATTTTGTATAAATTGTGAAATGGATTTTGGTTATGTGCTTGTGGTGTTAGTGGCTATGCAGTGGTGTCTTTTAGCGGCATGTTAGCGGTGGCTAAAATGGAATGAATTAGGTGGTTCGTGTGTGCATGATGGTGCGAGTTGGATGGGTATGTGTAGTGTGAGTGTGTATACATGTTTGTATGTGCATGAATGTGAACTGTGTACAATGTGTGCATACATAGTGTGTCTAACAGGGTACAATATGTTTGTGTGCATAATGTGGAGTGCAGCGTGGAGTTGATTTTGGGTGTAGAATTGTAGTGATGATGGTGGTGGACTAGTTGTGGGTTGTATAAAGATGGCACGTGTAGTGGTTGGTTGGTTGGTTATGGGATCTAGCAGCCGGTATATTGGGTTTGATGATACTGACTATGAAACAGGGTTTGGTAGTGTAGGCGATATTGATTTGGTTCCGGTTGTGGTTTAATGACGGTGCTGTGTCTATTGTGCATACAAGGTGCATGCTGCGTGGTTGATGCTGGGCAATAGTGTGTAACAGGGGGTGTTTGTAGGGCATGGTTGTGTAGGCGTGGTTGTGAACGATAAGGTGTAACAGGGGTGCATGTTGGACACTATTGCATGAGGAGTGCGGTTGTGTATATTGTAGCAATAGGGCATACTCGATGGGTTAGTGACATCAAGTTAGTTGAGAGAGGCTCGACAGCGGTGATGAAATGCCGAGAATGGCATGGTGAACTGGGCACGATTTTGGAAGGGTTGTGTAGCGGGCGGTCAGATGCGGCATCGGAGTTGTTTGAGGAAATAACCAACAGGAATCATCAATGATGTCTTCATGTCATAGTAAAGCTGGGAACATGGAAATAAAAAAGAATGGCCCTAACCGTCCTTTTAGCAAGATGTAGCAGCGAGGTTGTCGCTCCAGAGACTTTGATGTGGGATTTGCGTAGCGTCAAGTACGTGACCCTTTGATTCAATTAGTGTTTTTATAGACAACGTATATGTTTATCTACTGTTAAAACAATGTAGTGTTTTTCAGCATTGGTCGTTTTAAGTACGTTTAACTGCTCTGGCTTAAATTACCAAAAAAAGGTTTTAGTGTTTTATTCTCGTCAAAGAAAAATCGGACAAGCATGTAAATGATGTTTTGCCTAGAAACTGAAATGGAACTCGGATTTGAAATGTATTGTATTGACGTTATTGTGAATATTGAACATGTTGAGGGTTATTGAAAGGATGTGAGGATGGTTGAGAATCAATTGATGAGTGATTTTGTTCACGATGAACCCAAAGGGGGTTTTTGGTTTACTCGATTGCTGTGCCCTATATCCACGGGGGAAAGTTGGATTTCGGGCCCTGGTCAACGGGGCTTGTACGTTGATGCACAGTACTGTTGCTCGTGGTTCGCCCATGCGTCCACAGAATTTTATCCCGGATGGAGGAGGGATTTCGGGCCCTAGTCAGTGGGGCCTGTACGCTGACCGCAGCATATCGTTTGAGCTAATGTTGCAATCGAACTGGTTGTCATGAGTTTTGTGCTAATGATTTTATACTTCAGTTTTTGGTTTAATGTACTCTATTTTGTTTTACCTGATGATTATCAAATCTATGATTTTTTTAGATATCTTAATGATGCTATAATATAAATGAGTTATTTTCTGACATGCTATGGTCCAGCTAGTTGAATCATTGGTTACTTACTGAGCACGTGGAAGCTCATCCCTTACTTATCATTTCAGGTTGAAAGTAAGGTGATGGTGAGGAGCATAGGAGGAGAAAATTTGGTGCGGAGCTTCGGAGACTGCATGAAATGAGTCGCTAAATATTAGATTTTCTGTTTAGCTTTAGTTGTTGACAATCAGAGTTATGAAAAGTTTTAGTATAAGTGATGTATTCAAATTAAAATATGATAGTGTAATTAATGTTTTGGAGAAGTTTTAATTTCCGCTGCAGCACATGTTGGTTTTGAGCGAGTAAGGCCTGGCAGAGCCCTCGGTTGGAGTCCATTGGGTCTGCGGCCGGTCACGTGCCTAGCTCGCGGGCCTGCCCGTGGGTTCGGGTCGTGACAGATGATATGTGCCCCAGCACTAAGCATTGCTCCGCGACAGTCATTGCCGCGCCCTTGCGCCTCGCTGATGATACGTGCCCAGGCACAAAGCATTGCTCCGCGACAGTCGTTGCCGCGCCCTTGCGCCTCGCTGATGATACGTGCCCCGGCACTAAGCATTGCTCCGCGACAGTCGTTGCCGCGCCCTTGCGCCTCGCTGATGATACGTGCCCCGGCACTAAGCATTGCTCCGCGACAGTCGTTGCCGTGCCCTTGCGCCCCTCTAATGATACGTACCCCGGCACTAAGTATTGCTCAGCGACACTGCTCCGGCACAAGGACCTCTCCCTGCGGCATGGGCTGAACGCCATCACGGGCTTAGTACCATCGCCGGCTCAATCAATTGCGGGATGGGCTGTATGCCGTCGCCGGCTCAATCAAACTGCGGCATGGGTTGAGCGCCATCACGGGCTTAGTACCATCGCCGGCTCAATCAACTGTGGGACGGGCTGTATGCCGTTGCCAGCTCAATCAAACTGCAGCATGGGCTGAGCGCCATCACGGGCTTAGTGTCATCGCCGGCTCAATCAATTGCGGGACGGGCTGTATGCCGTCGCCGGCTCAATCAAACTGTATGCCGTCGCCAGCTCAATCAAACTGCGGCATGGGCTGAGCACCATCATGGGCTTAGTGCCATCGCCGGCTCAATCAACTACGGGACGGGCTGTATGCCGTCCCCGGCTCAATCAAACTGCGGCAAGGGCTGAGCGCCATCACAGGCTTAGCGCCATCGCCGGCTCAATCAACTGCGGGACTGGCTGTACGCCGTCACCGGCTCAATCAAACTGCTGCATGGGCTGAGCGCCATCACGGGCTTAGCACCATTGCCGGCTCAATCAACTGCGGGACGGGCTGTATGCCGTTACCGGCTCAATCAACTACGGGACGGGTTGTATGCCGTCGCCGACTCAATCAAACTGTGGTATGGGCTGAGCGCCATCACGGGCTTAGCGCCATTGCCGGCTCAATCAACTGCTGGATGGGCTGTACGCCATCGCCGACTCAATCAAACTGCGGCATGGGCTGAGCGCCATCACGGTCTTTGCGCCATCGCCGGCTCAATCAACTGCGGGACGGGCTGTACGCCGTCGCCGGCTTAATCAAACTGCGGCATGGGCTGAGCGCGAGCTTAGCGCCATCGCCGGCTCAATCAACTGCGGGACGGGCTGTATGCCGTCGCCGGCTCAATCAAACTACGGCATGGGCTGAGCGCCATCACGGGCTTAGCGCCATCGCCGGCTCAATCAACTACGGGACGGGCTGTATGCCGTCGCCGGCTCAATCAAACTGCGGCATGGGCTGAGCGCCATCACGGGCTTAGCGCCATCGCCGGCTCAATCAACTGCGGGACGGGCTGTATGCCGTCGCCAGCTCAATCAAACTGCGGCATGGGCTGAGCGCCATCACGGGCTTAGCGCCATCGCCGGCTCAATCAACTGCGGGACAGGCTATATGCCGTCGCCGGCTCAATCAAAATGCGGCATGGGCTGAGCGCCATCACGGGCTTAGTGCCATCGCCGGCTCAATCAACTGCAGGATGGGCTGTATGCTGTCACTGGCTCAATCAACTGCGGGATGGGCTGAGCGCCATCACAGGCTTAGCGCCTTCGCCGGCTCAATCACCAGGGACTATGGTCCTCGCAGTAGGGTGGGCTCGCAACCCTGGAACCATCGTCTGCACAACCTTGAAGCCACCGACATCACACGGGCAGGGAGCTCCTACGCGAAGACTTCACTGCAACGGACCCTAATCACCAAGCGGTGACCATGGTCACTCATGTTACTCATGTTGCTTGGGATCATCGACACCACCAGGGCAATGACCCACGTGTCACTCCGGGACGGGAGAAAGTCCTTGGAGGGCATCGCGCCTAGTCCGTCTGGCAGTTGGCTACAGGGCCAACCCTCACCACTGTCAGGTTCTCCGCGCGTCTCTTGACGCACCTTGTGGGATTCAGTAAGGGCTTGGACTGGAGGCTGGGGCAACGGGCTACTCTGACCATGCTACCGCGGCATGATCAGTCTCCTCAGACAGGCAGAGAGATGTTGCAAGGGCAGGGCAGCATGAACTTAGGGACCGGCAGTCCCAACGGAGAATCAGTTCTTTAGCCCCCCTGGCGACATGTCGTTCCTAGGGGTGACACATGTCAACTTATGACACATGCACATTTTTGCCTATAAATAGTGGACTTTGGAGCTTTTCCAAGGATCTTCCTCTCATTTGAACTTTTCACTTTCTCTCTCTAGAAGACATTCTCTCTGAAATTCTAGTAAGAGAAACACACTTGGACTCACGTCCCCGAACCCTCGACGCTGCATCCTTCTCACGGACCGTCGACTGTCGCCCCTGTTCGTCGTCGCCCTGCCTGCGCGGCGCTGCCAGCCCTCGTGACCTGTCTCGGGAGCCTTGCCCTCAGCCCTTACGCCATCCTTGATGTCTCCCGCGTTGCCTACCTGGAAGCTGACTCAGACTGCATCCTTTGTGGCACCTCCACGTAGCATCGAACCCCTTTTCCGCATCAACACATTATAAGTAAAAATACTAGTTGAATCAAAGGGTTACTTACATGACGCTATGCATTTGCCCACATCAAAATCTCCGGATCGACGTCGTGCTGCTGCATCTGGTTCAAAGAACCGTCAATGCCATTCTTTTCTATCTTCATATTCCCAGCTTTACTATAACCCAAAGCATCTTCAATCACGGCACAACATTCACGTTGAACCTGTCTTCAAGCAGATTCAATGCCGCATTCAACTGTAAAGCTCATGCTAATCATTCCCTTTATAATTCTCATAACCTTTGCACTTCCTTGTCCAAAACACAAACACATGCATAAGGTGCACATACCCCATGTAATCAAACTGTACATAACATACACATACTCACCATACCACATAGCTGCACAACCCAACTCCATTAATTGATTTTCTCCCAAGTGACCCGTCACTTCCAAAATCTTTCAAGCACCTACTACTCACCCCCGCACGCTATAAAATGCACAAACAACACAGACACATAACCGTACCAATACCACCTGACCATTCCCCCACCACACAATACACGTATGCCCACTGCACTGCTACACACACATACAGAGGCCTTACACAATATCGTGTTGCCTAAACAGCAACACGCATGTGCACCGCACACAACAGTGTCCCACAAGCATCCCTGTAACACCCATCATCCAACAACCACGACACCTACACACTTGCCTAATTACATGCATCGTACACCCATCGATGCACACACACAACTCACCTAGACATCAGAATACAGTCATTCACATCCCACTCACCACCGTTTCATTCCAGTACACACGTCATAACCATCAGTAATTGAACGCGATAGATTGCCTCATCAATCAACATAATCCTAAACTCTATCGACTGCCACCATATACACCACCACAGTTACTCCAATCCAGCCATCTGAAGCACCACCATTAAACCACAACTCTTAACTACAAATCGAACTCGTAATGCCGAAACCCCATTTCATATTCAATACCACCAAAACCCAACATACCGGCTACTAGTTTCCACCACTAATCTAACATTATAGGTGCCACATTTCAATCACCCTACAACCAGTCCCCCACTATTGTCTTTACGATTCAACCCCAAAACCAACACCACACCACACTCCACATTACGTACAACAACATATTGTACCCTGTTACATACAGACGCACTCTGTATGCACACATTATACACAGTTCACATTCATGCACATAGCACACATACTCTCTGCAAACCGCTGCCCACACGCTACTTAGCACACATTAACGCGCACATACAGACAACTCATTAACCTTAACAGACAAACCCTCCTATGCCTTCTAGCCTCTGCGGACACACGGCCTCTTTGCAACCCCCCCCCCCCCCGCACATAGCAACCCACACCTCCAAACATACATAACTACAGTCCTCACCTAATATACAGCCACAAAAAAGTACCTCACATACACACCATATTACACACAATGGTCTGACAATAACTACACTTGCACGCCTACCAAACACACATACCGTGGACCCACAGTCGCGCACGTAACCCATCTAATTCATTCCATTTCAGTCCGTGCCAACACTGCCACTAAATAACCACCATTGCACCACCATCAACTTACAATTACACCACTACAACTAATGTTGTGAAACCCGTAAGAGCAGCGGCAAAAACCACCTCACAATCCCACAAACTCATAAATTGACAACAATACAGTAAAAATCAGAGGTTTTATTTTGATTTTTTTGGCAGATTCCGGGAATGAAGGCTGAAGATCGGTGACTGCCATATTGGCTCACAGTAAAACTGCAACAGCGACGTAAATTTAAGGTCAACTGTGACCATGGCAGTTGGTCGGTGGACCGAAGGAGAGAGATGACAACTGGCTCATGGTAGTCGTCTCCACTGTTGGCTGATCACTAGCCATTTTGCGGGGAACAGATGCGATGCTTAAAATGGCAAATCGAACGGCAGAGATTAGCGATTGGAAACCGGCGACTGGCCGGTGGTTCGTGGCGCTAGACACACAGATCAGGTGGCATTGGGTGAAGGGTTGGCGGTTGAAGAGGGAGACTCAGCGACAGGCCGGTGGTGGTTCGTAGCTAGTGTGATCGATGTGTGGTGGCGATGGATGGAGGCGACAGGCAGTGCGTTTGGCGGAGGTACCCATCAGAGTTGCTTGGCAGTGGTGGTTCGTTTGAAGAGCACTGCGGTATAAGGGAAGGTTGACGTAGCTTCGATGGCAGGGGAACTGTGTCGCTGGCAGTCGTGGGTGTAGCCGAAAATGGGGAGGAGACTAACCGGAGATCGCGCCGGGCCGACGCCTCTTTCCCCTTTGTCTCTTCACTCTCTGTTTTTCTCTCCACTGTTTCTCCCTTTGCCGTTTTCTCTTTTTTTTTACTCCTTTTATCTTATATATATATATATATATATATATATATATATATATCTCAATTGCCTTTAATCTCTCCTTTTTTTTCCAATCTCTCCAAGTCATTTCAAAATGCCACATTTTCTCCGTAAATCACTCTCTCGATCATATTTAAAATAACTAAGATGAGAGATTATATCTTTATATAATAAAACCCTAATTAATTATAATCTCTCCAGAGTGACCACTTACATTTTATTTATTTCTCTATTGCACCCATTTTTATCTATAGCCACTGGTATTATAAATTGTCCTTGATAATATTGTTTAAGCCAAACGTCGCTAATAACTCAAAAGAACATCACTCATAAAAATTGTCGCTAAACTAATATTAGCAGGCTAACCCTAGGTTTGGGGCATTACTCCCCCTACCCCACCGACACCCTCCTCGACCCCCCTCTCGCTCCCTTTATTCCTCCCTCGCCCCTTTGCCCACGGCTCCCCCAGCACTGCCACTACCTCTTTTCCCTCTTGCACCGCCCAAACGCCAACCTCAACAACCCCCCACCCCGCCCGACCCCCCCTGGCCGACGTCCTCACTCCCCCTAACCCTCCAAGCGCTGCCGATTCACCTCGCCGTGCAGCCCCGCCAATCTTCCTCCACTTCTATGCTTGGGCCAAGACGACCCACCTTGGTCGACCCCCCTCACCCCAGCCGACCCCCTACCCTCTCGACCTTTCCCCGCGACCCCCTACCCCTTCTCTTATCTTCCCCGCTCCCCACCGACAGGGAGGCCGTGGCAGCGCCCCCCTCCCCCCTGACGCCGTCACCAGTCGGCGACCCACACTTTTTCCTTTCCTTCTTTACCATTGGCCACTCTTCCTACTCCACCCAAGGCAACACCAAAGCCCCTTCATCGACCTCTACACTTTGTCCGCCAAAGCATCAACACACCTTCAGCCATCACCCGCGGACCAGCTCCGCGGCACCTGGCGCCCGCGCCCCAGATTCGTGGCACTCGTCGCCTGTGATCGAGAGCTGTCTCCATGATGCCGGCTCGCTCGCGGCCGCCCTCCATCTCCGCGATGCCTGCCGTCGCCCGGAAGCCGACTCTACGGTGCCCATCGTTCGCGCCGACTCCATAGCGCCCATCACCCGTGCCCATAGGCCGTCACCTCACTCACTTTGCCGTGCCCATGTGCCGCACCGCTGATACAGCTGTGCCCCCTGGCTCTCTGTCACACTACTATGCCTCTAGCACCTCACTCACTCTGTCGTGCCCATGCACCGCCTCGCTGATACAGCCGTGCCCCTAGGCTCTTTGTCACATTATCGTGCCCCCACGACCATACACTCATTCACCATACCATGCGCCCTTACCATGGACGTGGAACATGTTTCGACCTACTCTCCAGTGTGTGCAGCATCTCGCGAGGATAGGTGACTCCTCCGAGACACTATCTCCACCAATGAGCTCTTCAACTCCCCTTCCACCAGGTAGACTGCTCCTCCAGGATGCTACCTCGACACACTCCGAGTGCTCTGGCACAAGGACTCTCTCGCGGGGATAGGTAACTCATCCGGGACACTATCTCTGCCAGGGAGCTTTTCAACTTTCCTTCTGCTAGGTAGACGACTCCTCCGATATGCTACCTCGGCCCGTCTGGTAGACGGCTCCTTCAAGATGCTACCTCGGCCCGTCTAGTAGACGGCTCCTCCGGGATACTACCTTGTTGCTTTCTAAGTGCTCCGGCACAAGGACTGACCCGCAGGATAGGCTCGCTCTCGAAGACACTATCTCCACCAGGGAGCTTTTTAACTCCCCTTCCATTAGGAAGATGGCTCCATCGGGATGCTACCTCGGCCGGTCAGGTAGATGGCTCATCCGGGATACTACCTCAACCTGCGGAATAGGCTACTATTTCAGGACACTATCTCTGCCAGGGAGCTTTTCAACTCCCCTTCTGAAAGGTAGACGACTCCTTTGAGATGCTACCTCGGCCCGTCGGGTAGACGTGTCACGACCCGAACCCACGGGTAAGCCCGTGTGCTAGGCACGTGACCGGCCGCAGACCCATCCAGACAACTAATTAGGGTTCTGCCAGGCCTTATTTAAATCTGTACACAATTCTAAGATCATACATTAACTAAACCATAACATGACTTCCAAAGATATCCTTACAACTCTTTCATCAACATTATCTCCACTGAATTCCTCCATAAAAAACTGATAGTATTTATTTTAAAGAAAAATTCCTGGAATTAAGCTACGAATATTTCAAATAAGTAACCGGTGGTTTTACAATTTCAAGAGGGCTTAAACAAACGTTCTAATGAGCATCTTCTGCGACTTCATTTTCATTACCCTTGTAGTACTGAGGTTCATCTAGGTGTTCACCTAAAAACATTTATAAAAAGGGGTGAGCTGGGGGGCCTAGTAAATACACATGCCATATCCTGAAAATAAAATTGAGGGTTTCAAATATGCCATGGCTTTCCTTTTTCAAAATAAGGAATTCAATATCACCAAGATAAAATTTAACTCAATATATCTACGTGTATATACATGTACTTGCAGTAAAAAGATTCTCGCATTGGAACATAATCAACCAAAAGCTTCATTAAGAACTATCATAGTTAAACATAACATGGTATACTGCGGTCAGCGTATGGTCCCACTGACTAGGACCCAAAATCCCTCCTCCACTCGGGATAACAAATGTGGATGCAAGGGCAAACCACGGTGCAACAGTACTGTGCGTCAACGTATGGTCCCGTTGACTGGGACCCAGAACCCACTTTCCCCCGTGGATATGGGGCGCAGTAACGACACAGTCAACTATCATCTCATTCCACATGTACCAAGCATCATTCAGTTACTCACACAACAATTCCATAGCATTTCATTTAAAATTTTATCAAACGATTTACCACAGACATAGGGCAATGAAAATGTTTCAAAACTTTCACTTTTAACTAAGAACATGTATACAATATATAAATTTTCAAGTAGGGTATAAGGAAGAATATGGCAGGGTACTTACCTCGCTCGAAATCTGCTTCTGGTATTTGCTCAAATGTCGGTCCTAGGTCTTGACTATCAAAACCGGAATCTCGCCGGAATTCTTTGGGTCCTTTTCCCTGCATTTGCCTAGGCGCTTCTTCCCTTTTATATAATCTCACAACATATGCGCTTCCTTGTCTGAAACACATACATGCATCCATAGCACTCACACAAACTACCCACTTCCTTTCGTTTAAAACACCAAAACACAACATGCCGACGGTTAGCTTCCACCACAAACCTACCATTACAAGTGCCGCCTTCCAACAACTCACAAACAGTCCACCACCATTCTTGCTATTTTGCTACACCCAAAACCAATTCTAACGCACCCTCCACATTACGCACCCAAACAAATCACAAGCTGTTACACATAAACCACCTAACTTATTCCATTTTATTCACCGCCAACACTGCTGCTAAATGACCACAAATACACACTCTTTACATCGTATCACAAAAACATACCACAACACATAACCCTCCGCACAACAGACCCACCTGTGCCAACAAACTTCGGTGCACACTCGCCTTCGTTACACACAATTTTGCTACACAAACACATGAACACATACTCCTGTGGACACACTTGCACTGCATATCCGCACATAATATACATCGTGCACTCTCTTGTGCACACTTTTGCGCAAACTCCTGCACACACACTACACAGCCACAATATTTACCACACAGCTTCACATTCACCGTAGACGAACCGTTGCCAAATGAGACCATCAAATTTGTTTACCCGCAACATGGTCAAACAATGTTTAATTCACATACCTATTGTGACTACGCTGATGTGTGTATAAAGGTGATTGTGATTTAGGGGGTGCATTGGAGGTGGTGTAGTACGTGCCATGGAAAACTGGTGGTTCAGTGGTGGTGCAAAGGTGATCCATGGGCAGTTATTGTAACAGTGGTAAAGAAAACAGCTAGGGCAATCAGAGAAGATGGGAGACCCATGCCGTTTGTTTGTGATGTTGGGGAGACTGTACTTTGGCCGAAGTCGTGGTGGCCATAGCGGCCGTCGGTAGCCCTTTACTGGATGTGGCTTTGCTCGTGACAGTGGTAGCACGGCGGCTTGGAGGTGGTGGTAAACGATGCCTACAATAGAGAGGCGAAGGCATCACTAGAGTTGCGGAAAACAGGGCAGCGACGGTGAAAGGCTTCCCTATGGCTTCGACACCAGTAACTGTGGATGTCGTCGGGGATTAGGGAGGGGTTGACCGGAGATGGCATCGGCAATAAATCTCATGCGATGGTGGCAGCGGCGCATTGGCAGTGGCGTGGTGGTTGTGGCTGTTGTGTTGTGGTGCACGGTATAGGCGACACTGGAGTTCATTGCCGGTGATGGACTGCCGTGGGGCTTTCGGCGATAGGGACGCACGACGATTTGCAGAGGTAGCGGAGCCTTGGCTATCGCACGGTGGTTGCGGAGGTAGGGCTCGATGGAGGCGAGGCCGGAATTACTCACCGGCGACGGAGAGTGGCCGACCGTGGAGCAATCGGAGACGGGAGCGGCACTGCCACAATTAGGGCCGGCTATCCTCTCTTTCTCTCTAAGTTGCTTCTCGAGAATCAAAGTTAAAAATAGGGCCGGCTCATTTATAATCGCTACCCATTTATATATATACAAACTCTAATTCTAAACTTCCCAAATTTTCGTTAACTATTCAATTTTTTACCCATAGCTTTCTATTATTGCCAAAAGAAAAGACCCAAATAAATTACTTACGATAAACTATATGGTAGCAAATTATTAACGACTGTTACGCTAACCCGCTCCGCTAAGTGTCGCTAAAAGGGGTCACGTAGAAAATATCAATGCCAACAAAAGAATTTCGTGGCCAAAAGTTCATAAATTATTGTCTCGCTAATTGCCACTAATACCTCAATCAATGTTATTAATAACTGCTATCGTAAATCATATCTTATGATTTCAATTTTGTCGCTATGATCGTAATTCTAGTGTTCCCCAATTTTGTCGTTGTGGGCCGCCTAAATTTAATATACCAATGCTAGGTGACAGTTTTCCGCTAAAAAGATGCAAATATTCTTACTTGTAAAATTGTCACTAAAGAATTAAATAAAATTTGTTAAAAATTACTAAAATTCAAACCTAAGATCGGGGTATTACAAGATGGCTCCTTCAGGATGCTACCTTGACACGCTCTGAGTGCTCCGACACAAGGACTCACCGCGGGATAGGTAACTCTTCCCGTACACTATCTCCACTAGGGTGTCTTCGTGACTGGCCTACGTGCTCCGGCACTGGGGGCTTGCGTCGGCACCCCTTTGGACTATGACCCCCGGGTCACTCCTAGACGGGAGCACGTCTTCAGAGGGCATTGCGCCTAGTCCGCCTGATTGTTGGGCGTCAAGTCTTCCCCACCGCTGCTAGGCCTGTTGGACTCTACAAGGGCTTGGATTGGTGGCTAGATCAAGGGAATTCTCTGGCCACACCGACGCTGTGGGAGCCAGTCTTTCTAGAAAGACAGAGCGACGCTGTGAGGGGCAGGGCGAATGAATATGCTATTCGACAGTTCGTGGACCACCAGCAACTGTGGACCCCTCATTGATGTGTCACTCTCGGGGAGCGCCACGTGTCTCGTGATGACATCATCATCTCAACCTCTATAAATAGGGGTATTAAAAATCTATTTGGATGGATTTTCTCTCATTTGACAATTTTACTTTCTCTCACTAAAACCCATTCTCTATGAAATTCTAGAGAGAGAAACATACATGACCCTGACTCTGGACCTAAGCATCAAAGTGTGACTGTCGTCGTATATTCATCGTGTGCCGTTGCCTTCACAGCATTGCCACCCTCAGGCTCAGTCTGGGAAGCCCTTGGTCTCTGCCCTTGCTCCATCCTTTCTGTGTTCCACATCAGCACACTTGGTATCTGACTCGGATTGCATTCTTTATGGCACCTCCACGTCGACTGCGAACTCACTTTTCTTGGCATCATATTCACTTGCGACCAAGCTCCCTCCCTGTTAAAGTTTGACGGGGTGCCTAACAACTTCTGCTCATATAAATAGTCCCCGAATCCAAATATCTAGTTTCCTGAGATTAAAAGCTTTAATTGGATCATCTAGAGTCAAATTGAGTTTTCTTGTTTTTATTTATTGATTACTATTAAACTAATCCTAGAAATATGATGGCAACTAGAGTTAGACCTTCTTTGTCTTTTTTAGAGGCAGTTTGTTGCACCAACGCATCTCTGGCTGTCCACATTAGCAAGGCCGATTGAGATTGCTTATTTTTGGCGAACTAACACCGTCCGCCCTGATTATAGGGAGGATGGTGATTTAGGCAAAAATGCCCTTCTCTTTTTATTTCCTTCACTCTACCGTCGATGCTATCCAATGAACCGATTGAAAGCGATGAATCGAGAGGGAAGCACGAATAAACGAAGGGGAGGGTAATTCACATAGTACGATTGCTAAAGTCATTCTGGCAACAAGGGTAGAATAGTTAATTTCACCGTCCTTCCTATAGTAGAGTGGACGTTAAAAATTCATAACAAATATACTGATTTACGCCGTCGACATAGACAACACGATGATACGCATTAACAAGTTGGGGTGAGTACCAAGTTCAAACCTATCTGGACAACTTAAATCGATCAGAGCGAATATAGTCGATTTGAGTAGTCCAAAAGTTTTCACAGTTCGATTTTGACATTTCTAAAATTGATCTTGATTCGATTTGTGTTCACAACCTATTTTTTCTAAATTGGTTAGAAATCAAATTGAACAAACTATGACGTGTAATCTATTTTCAATCATATTTATTGGTTATTTATATTTAGATGTTACTAAGTAAAGTCAAATAAGCAAAATCTTGAATGTTAAGGAGAAAAAAAAAATCACACTTATATCCAGGAAAGTCTATCTGACTAGTTTTCTCTTGTAGGCATACTTAAATTTCAAATATAATTTATACTTTTAATAATTTATATAATGCAAATTTTTTGAAATAGACAAAAAATGATCAAACTCAGTTGTTCAAATCGACTGAAATGAAAACCGTTTAAACAATACTAGCTAAAATCCGTGTGATGGATCGAGAGGGAAGCACGAATAAACAAAGGGGAGGGTAATTCACATAGTACGATTGCTAAAGTCATTCCGGCAGCAAGGGTAGAATAGTTAATTTCACCGTCCTTCCCATAGTAGGTTGGACGTTAAAAATTCATCAAAAATATATTGATTTACGCCGTCGACATAGAGAACACGATGACTTGATACGCATTAACAAGTAGGGGTGAGTACCGAGTTCAAACCTATCCGGACCACTTAAATCAATCAAAGCGAATCGAGTCAATCTTAGTAGTCCAAAAATTTTCACAGTTCGATTTTGACATTTCTAAAATCGACCTTGGTTCGATTTATTTTCACGACCTATTTTTTCTAAATTGGTTACAAATCGAATTGAACAAACCTGTGATGTATAATCTATTTTTAGTCATATTTATTGGTTATTTATATTTATATGGTACTAAGTAAAGTCAAATAAGCAAAATCTTGAATGTTAAGGAGAAAACAAATATCAAGATCACTTATATCCAGGAAAGTCCACCTGACTAGTTTCACTTGTAGGCATACTTGAATTTCAAATATAATTTATACTTTAAATAATATTTGCAATTTATAGAATGCAAATCTTTTGAAATAGAAAAACAATCAAAGTGAATTGTTCAAATCGATTGAAATGAAAACCATTTACATAATACTAGTTAAAATTCCGTGCATAAGAGTGTTAGTAAGAATCCCGCGCTATGCACGAAAATGGTATTAATATATTATGAAATGGAAAAATAGAGGTTATGCGGTTGGATGATTAGAGGTGAGGTTAGAAGTTATTTTGTGACCTATTAAAATTTAACACCTATTAAGTTTTATTTTAAAATTATAAGAATTCGATTTGGAGTTTCGAAGGCACAACGTGTCAATTAAATCTAAATATGTAAAGTATAGATTTGATTTTATTCAAAATTTTCAAACCGATAACCGTTCGATCAAAACTGAATCAAATTGAGAGCAATCAAACGGTCGCCTCCCGTCCGAACAGAAAAAAGGTTCAAAATGCCAAGATGAAAGACGGCTTAAATTTAGTGGCAGTCTTTCTGGTTTACGGAGGAGACGAGCTTTGGGTGTGCTTGTGCAAACAAAGGCGATGGCGACGGACAGCAAAGGAGACATCCTAATGCTAGAAGCTCCTCCTTCCTACCGACCGACGTGGTCCACCGCAGCCGCAGACATAATAGATGCACTGCCGTACATCGACGACGACTACGGCGACCCCAAAGTGAAACAAGAGGTGGACCGGTTAGTCGAAGAAGAGATGCGCACAAGCTCCAAAAAACCCTCCACTTTCCTCAAACATCTCCCTCCCCTCCCCAAATTCAACTTCCAGGTCCTCCCTCTGTCTTCCAATAGATACGCTGAATGCATGCTGATTTTCTAGGGTTTCACTAATTAGGGATTTCTTTGCAGTGGTAATGTGTGTGATTCTAGTCATTACTCTTGCCCATGTATGCAGATATTTACATATTTCTACCTTGATAGGGTGTTGCAAATACTCTCTCCCGTCATAAATAAGAGTCGCCTTTGACTATTTAGTGAATTTGTACGTTTAAATTTGAGCACCTAAACAATGGCATTACGGCTCATTGTCTTCCTTGTCAGATAATGCTTACTTGGTTGTAATTACTATCTCATTTAGATAAGGGGAAGTGATATATGAATCCCACATTTGCCGATTCAGCTCCACAATGGTCTCTTAAGGCACGTGTTTAAAAGATTCTGGATTATCTGCACAAACACTAGTGGACCTCAAATGGCTTTTGTTCTAGCTTTTTTACAAACTTAGAATGTAGGTGTTCAAATTGAGAGCTGGGATTTGCTGAAATGTCAAGTGGACCCTTATTTTTGGAATAGGAAAGTGAATTTCTTCTTGCCCTGGCTGTTCGTCATTCAAGTAAAGTATGTTATATCTAGGAGGTTTTTTTTGGATCCATGATAGTTCTTATGAAAGCAATTTCTTTTGCACTGTTGGAGCTGTTCATAGTTAGTCATTATCAAGCCTTCTATTGATTTTGTTGCAAGATTTGACTTCCTATTATACCCTTTTCTTATACGTCTAGATAGCATCTTGATCCTTGGTTTTTATGTTTTCATCTGTATTGGACTTCCATCTTTTCAGTTGGGGCTAGATAAATTTCCATCTCTCTCCCGCAAATCTATCGTTTCATCGAAGGAATTGCTAGTCTTGGGCTGCCTCCCGTTGTTTATCCTCAAAGTTGTGCGGGGTTTAAGTCCCGGTACTGACTTCCTGGTGGGAGAGGTGCAATTGAAGTTCTTAGTAAATGTCGCGAGGAGGAAGTTTTATGTTTGATAGTTAAATCAGTTTATACTAGATGGCTGAACGAAGTGTGTATTATGCGAAAAAGAAGAAGTGGGGTACATAAGTAATCCATGATCCTGTGTACCCCCAAAGATCCGCCTGTAAATGACTAGAACGAGGGGTTTTTTCTTACCTTCTACTATATTAGTAAAGGACGTGTTCTCATCTTTAGCAAGACAAAAGAATTTTGAGTAGTGGAAGGGAGTTAATCTATGAAAGAGGAATAAATTTACACTGTACAACTATGTAAATGTAATTGGATTTATATGGACATAATTCTAAAGAAGGGATTGAAAGAAATAGTGAACAACAATTAATAGATGATTGACATATAGATGCTTAACACAATTTGGAGACCAGAAGACAATGGACCATCAATGTGGTCTCTGACTTGAAGGGTAACGCCTCGTTAGCATAGCCATTTGAAATTGCCAAAGCTGCGCCTTCCACTCTGCAGTGGCTTATGACACGTATGTCGTTGGAGACCCGGCATATTGAAATATGTAATGAGCTGTCCGTGAAATAAGCCTCAGAAATATAAGAAGCGACTCCATGATCCACTCTTTTCAACTCCTTTTATGCGGAAGGGATATGTTGACTGGGGAGTTGAAATATAAACCTTAGTTGCACAAAGCGGGGGTGGGGACGGGGGAGCGTAAGAACCTGGAAGAATTTAAAGTTGGGAGCGGCTTAAATAAATAAATTCGTTAAAGAGTATTACCATTTCTTGAATATAGTTTGAGAGAGGGAGGGAGGGAGGGAGGGCAACAACAAACAAGGAGGCTTTAAGGACTTGAAGGAAGAGAAAAACAAGGAATTGAGTCGAAAAGGGCTGGATTTCTAGGTACTCTCTCCATGCATCTCTGTCCAGCTGACGGAATCAAGTTCCCATATGAGCTTGGGACGAGATCCCATGGAGCTCCTAACTTGGGATTGCAAAAGCGGGAGTTTCCAAGAGAGAAGCGTCACCATATGAGGAGTTTCCTGCAACTAAGATATGAACATTGGTATGGCTCCAATATCAACGTCAAGTGGCAGCAATGGTTCATTACTGTTGATCTTCTTTCCCCAATCACTCGCTGACCAATGTGTATAAACTCAAGAAGTTGGAAACTTCAATTCCAGCTCAGACTCTCACTTTTGCCGATGTGCATTTTCTCCTTTCAAGTTACTTACTAGACTTCATTGCTGTATGGGGTTTAGACTCTATGTTTCTCCTTTGTCATGTTTGTTTTTGATCTAATGAAGCTCCTGAATTAGCCTCTTAAATAAAAACTAGATGCAGACACTAGCAGTACTTAGTGACTGTCTGTCTGCTGCCTTTAGCTAGAATTATGTCCGTCATTAGAGCTTTTGCTGGGGGCAGAGTTAATCACATTCTTCTTTTGTTGCCTGTGCGTATTGTTTGGTTGGTTGACTGGCAAAGATATTATTATGGATGTAAACATTATTATTTGGTTTACTGTAGTAGTTAGTAAACAAGATATTGGGTGGAGGAAGATATTTTAACGTATCCTTGTGTGGAATGTGTATTTCAGAATCATCCAATGCTTGCTAGGGAGTATGAGAGAGTGAGAGCTGGAAAGCCGCCGGTGCCTCTTGATATGTCGCGTTATGGGCTTGAAATGCCACCCATGAACAAACGTAATGATGAAACTGCTTGGAAGCTGGCACTTCAGAAAGCTCAACGTTTGCTACAGCATCAAGTAATCAGGTACTGCTACTTGCAAGTATATGGAGCTGCTGTTCCTTGGTGGATTCTAGCATGAATGACATGTCTTGGTTGGAAGGAGTCCCCTGGAATAGGCTGCAAATAGTTGCGAATTTTGCAATGTGTCTTACCATGATTCAGGCATTATGGAATCATGTTGAAGTAGGGATTTCCTACGTTACATGGGCTCTTCAAAACGTGTGAAGTGCCCTTGTTGGACACTCGATACTTGGACATGTGTATGGGATGTGTCTGACATATGTCGTAGGATATGCCACTGAGAACACTGTCATATAATTTTTTTCCCGGTTCTTTATTGCTTTGAGATGATATAAGTTTTAAGTAAAACATTGCGCGTCACGTGAAACACCATGTTAATTGAGGAATAACGAATAGATAACAATAAATAGGAATGTTTTGTCCTGTGCCCGTGTCTTGGGTTTTGAAAACTAGACGAATTCGACACTTGGACACATTCTATTGGGACACTCTTACCGAGTCCATGTAACATAGCCGGATTGCAGAGGATGCATGACATAAAAAATGAAGCACCTAATCAATAACTTTCTAATCCGCTTTTAAGAGAACTAGTATGTTGCAAGGGACTGCCAGTGCAGAGGGATCCATATCAATGGATATAAGGAACTCTAAAATATGATAGCACGACTTAATTACTTATCTACTTTTTGGTGTTGTCATTATCTTCTGTTCCACTAATCTGATTAAGGCTATGTTTAGCTGATAATGTTTGGTTTTTGGAATTGTTGTTGTTAACTCGTTAACGTGCCAGGTTAGGATTTTTTTGTATACATTTTATCTATATTAGTTTAAAAGCAAATGAGATGTATTGGCTTTTTGAAAATTATTCACAAGTAAACAAAGCAACTGGTTTGCAGATTGGTTTTTCTTGTTTGCCCATAGCTACATTAGAGGCTAGCAGCAACATGTTTGAGATATGTTGTGGTAGGGAAGGTGTACCTGCAGATATACTGTCTCTTAGTCATGTATTTTGATGTGAAAATCCCCGTAGGTGGCAACAGAAAGACCAAAACATCAGGTAATAGCTACTGACTAACAGTGTTTCAAGAATTCTGGATTTTCCTTGAGAGAGTTTAACGTCTCTTTCATAATTTGATGTTTTCCATTAGAATTTTCTAGAGCAGTAGTTATCTTTTAGTGCGAGGATGTATGTAATGTGATATATAGTTGATCTGAAAGGCACAGTTGGAATTTGGCATTTCTTGTGCGGAATTTCAGTGTTAGCTAATTACTGTCCTCATTTCTTAATTTCCCATGTATAGTTTCTTTATGTTTGTTCCTTGGGATTATTATGCCTGTTGTCATCCTTTCGGAATCTCATAACTTTCACCGGAGAACTTTTAGGCTAGAAAATCTGGACCTGATGTCTAAAAATGAAGGTGATGTCTGGATACAATACAACCAACGGCTAGAGGCGTTCTTAACCAGGTTTGTTGACTCCTTTTCTTTTGAGGAGTTGTCTAATTGTTATTAAGTACAATCTATTTTAGGAGTTATCTCCATATTGTACATATGATTATTTACTTTATTTATTCTGAAGTTCATCTTCCGTTTTGGCATCATTACATAGAAAACTCACCCTTTTCGCTTAGCTATATGCCATTTTTTATGTTATGACAAGTTCACCTCATCTAACCAATCCCAAGCCTGGATGAAGGAGGGTAGTGTGGCGTTGTGGTTTAAAGAATTTTGTGCTTTTGTTAGTCATTGCATGTCTGATATTATAAAGCTTGAGAGAGCTTTTAGATTGTGGCATCAACCCTTGGCAAGTGCAGTACCATAACCTTTTTTAAGGTTATCATGATTAGTATGTGAAGAACGGGATTCAGTAATGCTCTTAATTATCAATTAAGCAACCTATTTCTTAGAACCAACAAGAATGCCATTTCTGGTATTAAAATTTGATGATGAATACAGAGCCAGTACGCTGGAAGATTGCTGGTAGTTTCAAACTGATTGGCAGCTGTTACAGCTAACTGACAGCTGTCATGATTTGTTAGCCAACTGCCTAACAAACTTCCGACAACTTTTTTTTTTCATAAGCTAACAACTAACTAACTATGACAAACTGCAACTAGCTTTTCTCTCCAAAAGCTGACTACCTAACTGTAACTAATGTCTGGAACAATTAATAATTAATCAACCAAGTAAAAATTATAATATTAGAATCCACCTCTCCTTCAATACAACTTAGTCATCAAAGTTGATAAATGGGAAATTTAGCCTGAAGTGAGGCCGAGTCGTCTCAAGTATTGGACCATTGTTCAAGAACTTCTTCAGCTAAAGCATGGTTCTTCAAAGACCATCTTTCTCTGCGGAATAGCAGGAGGCTCAAGCAATAGATGTCAATTAGGAGTTAGCTCAAGCAAGCCGGTGAAAGGAGTGTGAGCTTGAGCAAGCTGTGTCTTAAGCAGGGATACATTATGAATCTTACACCTTAGTAACCATAAGGAGCTTATAGGCCACATAGCCAGCTCTCACCAATACTTGACAGGGACCATAGTACTTGGCACTGAGTTTACAGGGCTGAGGACTATTGTCTACAGGGCTGTGCTTAAGTTAGACCTGGTCCCCAACATAATCTCTGTGTCAGATCTATGTTGGTCAGCTCAACGCATTCCTGAGCTTTGATGAGGGAATCCTTGAGTAATTTCAGAGACCAATTCTTGTCTTTGAAGAATCTGCTACTGCAGCATCTTTATCGAAGTGGTCGTGATGGTTGAAAAATTAATTGAGGATGTTAATAGTCATAGAAAGCTTCAAATGGAGTTCTCTCAATACTGGTATGGAAGTTGAAATTATACCCGAATTCAGCCAGCAAGGACTAGTTGTGCCATTGCTTAGGTCTGTGGCTAAACATGCTCCTTAAGTAGTTCGAGCATATGTTAGCCTCTTTATCTGGCTTTTAGTTTGAGTATGTGATGTAGGACAGACGATGCTAAGGGTATATAAAGGCTGTACTACAAGCTGGTATGATGCGCTAGGTCTTAGATTTGTAGGGTTTGTCATTAAGAAGCTAGAGTTATTGATTGTTAAGTATTTAAAGGGATATACTTTTGAGGCTGTTTTAGGGTGCCGTAAGCAGTACCCGAGAACAGTGTCATGGTATTCATATCTTCAAACATATGGAGAGAGCGACGATCGAAGTAAACCTTAAAGTCTGACAAAGGCCTTCTAGGAGTCTCATGCGAGGAGATTCTATGGAGTCTCACCACTGAAAGAAAGTAAAAGCTGCATCAGTTCTATTACTCAAGCTGTCCCAATAGCTCTTACATGCTTGTATATAGAGAAAACAGAAGAGACCTTTCCTACTAAAGGGTTCATATATTCTAGAACCTAAATATTACTTAAACTAAATGCTCAACCTGATGACAAAAACAAGCAAACTGAAAATATAGTAACTACAAAAACTAGACCTAATAAGAAAAGGACTTTGAACATAAAGTAACTTCTAATCTGCCTTAAATTACTTAAAAGACCTAAATGCCTTTGCTAAGAAATCTGCACCATCAGTATGGTAGAAGAGGTAGTGGTCTGTAGATTAGTGCCCAATAGTTTGAACAAATCCTGATAAAAGTTGGTGAAGAGCTGATTTCTGTCAGATAATGGGGGATGGGAGTCGAGGTGTTTGTAGATATGCTCAAAGAATAACAGGCAAAATTTTAAACTTGAGGAGATGTGAGAGAGCTATACAATGGCCATATCTGGTCAACCTGCCGCACCACCTATAGCACAGTCTTGCCTCCAGAAAGTGAAGTCCAAGGAAATGCTATCCAAGGCTTGGATTGGAATCATCTTGGGAACTGTTTCAGTTTTAGTAGTCTGGCAAGTGTCACAAGCAGGCACCCATGGCTTAATATCTGCTTTCATTCTAGGTCAAAAGCAAATCATGTAGATTCTCTTATAGGTTCCTTGAATTCCTGAGTGTTTTTCTACTGTAGAGGTGTATACTTTTTGTCTTTGATAGATGTGTCGTCCTTAGGTTTTGGCCCAGTCCAACAAGAGCTTCCCCTTGAACTCTGGGATTTTGTCTCAAGTTATAACCGCCCTGCTTATGAGGACGTAGAATAGATTGAGTTGCAGGGTCATCTTGAATACTAACAAGCCTTTGGTCTTCATTGAAGTGAGGCTATTCTCTTCTGAGCTGGGTAAAGGAAAGTGGCGGGCGGGTCCCTTTATTTAGTTATCTCACTTAAGAATTCACTTAGCCCTTATTTACTAGTGGTTTCACCTACCTATGAGGATTGCATTCTGTGAACAAGAGGTCGGGCGCATTCCACAGCACCCAATGTATGGCATGCAGGCCTATATCTCTTTGTTTTACTAGGACTCCTGACAAGCGTTGTTTCTATCTACTATTAGAATAATTTCCTTGGTCAGAAGGAGATTATGTAAAAACTTTCTTGAAACTAGATCCAGGTGGAGATTGTGCTTTTAGTGGCTTTTCTACTCACTCTGCGAATGCTATCCTTGGCTTTGCATTTAGGTTTTAGCCCCCCTTGTTTTAACCTTTTTTAGTCCAGCAACCAGCTTGCCTTCTAAGTGATTTTTGCTAATTGAAGAGGGCCAAACAAACTTTCCTTGGTTTAAGTACTAGAAGGGAGTGATTGAAATGAAGCATCCTTAGCCCGTCTCAGGTAGACAGCTTCTATGGGGCATCGGCCTCCCAAAGGGTAATAGAGAGGTGCAAAGGTTTCCTCGGGCCAGACAGAGATTGATCCTTGAGTGCAAAGGCAGAAGGGAGCTGTGAGGTCCTCCTTCCAAGTAGGCACAACAGCTGAAATGACCTTGGACTCCTCTCTATCCTCCATCAGCAGTCTTATTCTTGATACACTTTTTTGTAGATGTTGCTATAAGCATAGCCTAACAATTTGTTAACCATTGTGCCATAGAAGTGTAGACAATGTCTGATCCATGATGTACTTGTGTTTTCTATGGTTCTGATCTCAAAAACTTTTCCTTAAGAGTGATATTTCGGTCTGTTGACTACGCTGACCAGAGCTAGAAGCCCCTTCTCATCGATAATCATATAAGAGATGCCACTCTCAGCGGTTTCTTCGTTAGTTTAATATTTCACGTGTTTTTCAGTTCTGCCCTTACTCTTTCAGCTAATTGCAGAAACTCCACCTGCATTATGTATGTTTTGCATTGGCTTCCCGCTTGCAACTCTCACCCATTATCCTGATCTCAAGGCAGCCACAATCGATCTGCTCCGATGAAGTTGTGGTGAGGAGGAAGTTTGATCTCCTCTATTGTCAAAAAAAAAAGGATTCTAGCATAAGACTTCAGTTGACCCATTCCCTCCATTTTACTCTTCGGATGTACATATCTTAGTTGCACAAAGCGGGAGCGGGGGCAGGAACGGGGGCGGGAACGGGGGCGGGGGAGCATAAGCACCAAGAAGAATCTGAGTTGGGAGCGGCTTGAATAAATAAATGCGTAAAGAGAATTATCATTTGTTTAGTATATTTTACATAGCCAGGAACAACATACAAGGAGGCTTTAAGAACTTGAAGGAGGACAGAAACAAGGAATTGAGTTGAAAAGGGCTTGATTTTCAGGTATTCTCTCACTTGTTCCATGCATCTCTATCCAACTAATGGGATTGAGTTCCCATATTAGCTTGGGACGAGATCCCATGGAGCTCCTAATTTGGGATCGCAAAAGCGAGTTTCCGAGAGAGAAATGTCACTTTATTAGGAGTTTCCTGTAACTAAGGTACATATATCACCATTCTCTTTGAGCCGATATTCGCCAGGATCAGGCGTAAAGTTCCTTCATTGTCCCCAAATCTTTGATTGTTTTGGGTAGGGCGGCTTGGTGGTGGCTGGGAGAGGGGTTATACGGTGGGTGGCGATGGTGTGGTTGGCGAAGTGCGTATAGGCAGGTGAAAAGGGGTGCACTGGTGGCTGGCGGCGGTGTTGTGTGCCGGTGCTATCTGTGATTCACTGTTGGTGTGTCCATCGTTTTAATTCCTTGCAGGTTCTTGAAATAACAAGTTTGTTTGGTCTCTACGAGAAGATGGAGATGGTGATGAGGCACTACGGGTGTTATCGCACCTGGAAGTTGGTGGTGGCAGGGGTTGCAGGGTGGTGGTTGGGGACTTGGCGTGGCGATTTGTGATGGTGGTGGGACCTCAACTTCTTTATACAACAAGCACCTCAACATCAATTTTCCAAACGAGGTCTTCAACTTACCAAAAGTACACACTATAAGGACTTCGATTAATATTCAACTGAGATGTTGTCTCAGTACTTTCGTCCTATGAATGAGTATCACAGGGTATCAGTCGTTTCGTTTATTTTTTTCTCTTCCTCCTTCCTCTTGGATCTCCGGCATAGAGTTCCATTTATCGATTCCAAGCACCCCCAGACCTTAACCCCGCGTTTGAAACCTCTTTCTTTTTGGTTTGTTGGTTTTGGTTTCAAGATTCACCTCACATTTTTAGAAGCAATCTTGACTTTATTAGTTTTATTACCTGCAGCACTGCAACTCTGGTGATCACGGTGGTTGCCGTAGAACCAAAACCAATAACACCGCTCGATACCTCTGCTACAACAAGCAGAGGATCAGCCAAGACATGGAATCCAACTCCATAACTATCATCAGTAGACTTCTGCCTCTTTCAAACCCGAATCAACAGATTTTTCATCAATCGCCATATCATAGATTGAGACCCAAGTCCAATCTCAGCTAAAAGATGGTAAGGTAAAGGGTTAATTACACTTTTGTCCCTGAGGTTAGGTTAAAATTACACTTGTTTATTAGTTTGTACATCCATTATGAAAAGGAATTATGAAATACCTAACAATTTTAATAAAATGTCCATATTACCCATGATTTGGGAAGTAATCTCTTGAAATGTCATCCCTCCGACCGCAGCACCACCTCCACCGCGTAGCCATCATCCGCGTCCAAACTCGGTCAGTGTGCCGCCATCATCAACCTCCAAACTCCACCAACACAAGCCCACAACCACAATTATGACAGTTCCTCACTGCAACTCCCAACTATAACTTGCCAAACCCGACCTTTTTTTGTCATAACCCAACTGGTGGTGGGCTATCTCCAACCTTTTACAATTGCGCCACCACTGACAATTGGCCTAGCATACCAACACCATCCCAACATCACGACACCACAACGACGCTTCATCAATCACCACCGAACACCATCAACTCTACCTCAACACACGCACACACACATCAACATTTCCACTTCCACTGAAAGCACATACCCCAACCACCTACCCCAAACTCGCCATCGCTGCCATGCCGCTGTCCAATCGATTGCCGAACTCATTAATCTCCGAACCCATAATGTCCATCAAGCCAACATAATGACAATGGTAGATCTGATCATTGTAATATGGTGAGGAGGGAGGTGGCAGGCTGTACGGTGGTAGGAGGGATGTGGCATCGGCACGGTGGGGTGAGGGAGGGGCGCGCTGTGCGGTGGGCCAGGTAAGGGTGGCACTGTGGGGTGAGGGGAAGGATGTGACGGTTGCTTGGGAGGAGGGAGGGGGCGGTGGCGGGGTGGGAGGAGGTTAGGGGAAAGGATATGGAGAATAAGAGGAGATGGAGAGATAGGGAATTGGGGTGGGTTTAAAAACTAATTTGAAAGTAGTGGTGTTTGTGCACTGGTGGGTTTGATCCTGGTGCTGTTTGTGCACCAGTGGGGGCTCGATGGTGTTGAATATTTCGTCTAATAGATTGGCTGAGGGACGATGGTGACAGTGCTAACGGGATGGAAATCGGTGGTGGGTTAGTCAGTGTGATGGCGGGGGTACGTGGGTTAGTTTGTTATTGCTGGTGGGTTTGGGTGTCGATGGTGCTGTAGAGGGAGAGTGGTGGTGGGTGTTGGGTGTTTTCGTGGTGGGTGTTGGTGGTGCTGGAATGGGTGAATTTTTGGTGGTTATAATTGTGGCGTGAGGTATTGGTGGCAGTGAATGATGGCGGTTAATGGCGTTTGTGGTGCGGCCTTGGGTGAATGTTAGTGGGTCTGTTGATTGTAGGCATTGATGGGCTCCCTTATATATCTATATGTTTGTGTGTGTGTGTATACACACACACATACGAGGGTGATTCATTTTGAGCCCTAAAAGGATGCTAATTTTCTAGTTGTGATCAAGCCGTCCATTGAACATTGCAGATGGCTGTGATTAAACCTTTTTTTTTTGCTTCTTACTAGCCCGCTCCTGCAACCAACATGCTATCTGTTTTCTTAATATTTCCAAAATACCCCTGCCCCTCTCTTTAGTTCCCAAAAAGAAAAAAAAAGAAAATTTCCACCCCACCCTCCAAAAGCCAACCTCCGATTTATTGAAAAAATCTTACCGGGAATTAGATGTGAAATAACGTGTGAAGTCCCCTAGTAGTAATTATCTTTTAGTTTTTTTTTCCTTAGAAGTCCTTGGTTTAAAGTATTTCCCGACTCCCAAATCAAAATATGATTATACTGTATATCGTGTTTCTCATTAAGAGGAGTAATATCTACACGCGTTGGTCAAAACCAAGATACCATGGTGGATTTGGTGTGACATGTCCCCCGTCTTCCAGGTCAATTACTAGGAAAAGCAAACTAAGATTTGCTTTATCTGGTAGCAAACTAGAACTACCACCAAATTGCTGACCAGACTGACCATAAGATATAGGAACCTGAAGCCCTTTGTACTTTTGGCGTGCTAATGCCAATGAGTTCCTATGGAGTCTAGATAAACACAAAAATGCACGCTTCCTTCTTTTGATAAACTTGCATTCAATGACTGTGCATCCTATTAATTTACAAATCTAATATATACAGGTAGTAAAGCAGAAGCGAAGAGAATGTTGTCCAGTCACCGCTTATTTGGGGCACTCTCTTAGCTCGCTATGTAGACTTTTTAATTATGACTTGTTGAAACTATTTCGAATTCACTTAGCTTTTTAATTATGATTTGGATTCCTTCTCTCTCTCTCTCTCACACACACACACACACCCACCCACTCACCCTATTTAATTTGATTTGAATGAGATTTGGGGTAGTTGCAAAAAAATCCATGTTACAAAAATTGCATAAAGACACATGAAATTGTAAAGGTGTTGCATCGTAAAATTTCCGTAATAGAATGGTGAAAATGTCTAAATTGCCCCTCTATATAAATGAGAATGGCAGCTCTTTTCACTCTTCTCCCGAATGGCCACAAGATTCCTTCTTCTTCTTCATGAGATCCCTTAGGTCTGGACATCAAAAAAGTGCACGAAGGCCAGCTGCCTTGGATCGATGGTGGGCTTGTGGCGGTGCAAGTGGGAATCGATGGGACTGGCGGCAGCATACGATGTTAATTATTCACCCGAATTGCATAATCTCAGATCTAGGGTTTCAATCGCAGATTACGATTTGAAACCCTAGATTTTAGTTTGTGCGATTAGGATTTGAATTGTTGGTGGCTGCAGCGGGATTAGGGTTCGATTTAAGTTTGGGGGTTCAATTAGGGTTCGATCTAAGTTTGGGGGTTCGATTAGGGTTCAAATTGTTGTGCTATGGCAGCTGCGGCATCAGGTGGTGATGGTGGCGGCGGGATCGGTGGGCTGTTGGTGGTGATGGGATTATGTGCAGCAGTTGGCAGCTAAAGAATTGAATGAGGCATATGGTGGCTCCGGTTGTGGGTGGCGCAGTGGCAGACGGGGTGGTGGAGGAGGGATTGTGAAGGGGTTTACATTGGCGGCGTAAGGTGACGGGGCTGGCAACCTCTAGGCGCGCAAGACGGGGCGGTGGCGCATGTTGTGGGTGGCAGATTGGGGTGGTGGTGGTTGAGGGTGGCGGCTAGGGTTAGGTTTTGGTGGAATTGAGATTTTGTTTGAGAGAAAAAGAGGGAGGGCACTTTAATGTATAAACTTTTTACTACACGTTAATTTAGATGACTTTTCTAACGGTTGTTACAAAATAAGTGCTAAAGGGAGGCCTTTGCAATTTTTGTAACAACAAGTCTTTTTGCAACTATCCCAAGCCACAGGGGTATTTTACGCAATTATCCCCCCTATGATTTGAATTACTTCTCTCTCTCTCTCTCTCTCTCTTACGCACGCACACACACAAACAGAGAGACAGGCATAAACACGAATTATACCGGTATTCATATATCTCTCTTTTTATGGACATGCATACTTCTTTTCTTTCCACTTCACTCTAAAATTTTGGCCACAACGTATTCCTCGTAATAGTATTTGCACATAATGCAAGCTAATACTTTTGGTTTTTATTCAAAATAAAAGGCCTCATATTCCAAGTTTGTAAAATCACCCTTATATATATATATATATATATATATATATATATATAGGCATGCTCATTTACCATTACGTTCTCATTGTTGTAATGATAACCTAAAAGATAACCTTTTTGGTGTACTTCTACCATTTCTTGTTTTTGTTTTGGAAAAATCTCACTCGAACAGTGAGAAAATGTTAGGACACTTTATAGTTGTTTTCACCTTTTTCCAACCAAACTTCATCAATTGTCAGAAAAAAAATAAATCCAAAAACAAACGTTGTTCATATAGACCTCCTTACACCATCACACTACTGCTCCCTATATCTCTCTCTCTTTCAGTAACAGCTCCATGATGGCACCATCATCCACCACCTCCGTGCCACCACGAACAATCACATCGGCAACCGTGCCACCACGAAGAACCATGCTCCCCACCGCAGCCACCATAGCCACCACTAAACACCTCAGATCTCAACTCCTCCAGCCATATCGTGACCACGCAGCTGCCACTCCACCACAAAAACATAGTCGGGCGTTTCTCCATCACCATGCACAACAACCTACTACCGCGGCCAAACCTTTGCAACGCCACCCTTAGCTGCCAACATAGGCACTCCTACAACAAATTTACTTTTCTCTCCACTACCATTCGTAAAACATGACCATTGCCAAACTAGCATAACACAATCCTCCACCCCAACCAACATCATCACAACCTCGACACCAAGTCCCAGCCACTGATTCAGCCTAACGATGGTGATGGTGATGGATGTAGCGCGTTTGGGGCGGCGGTAGGTGGGGAATGTTGTCGGGAACGGAAAAAGGGGTGGGGTTGCATCTGACTAGGGCGGGCCATGAAGTTCACAATTAGAGGGATTTTAGGGATATTATCGTTCCTTCACTCAAAAATAGTAAGGAAATTTAGGGAGAAATGCAAATAAAATAGCTACGAAGGGGAAATAAAAATATTAGAAGTATGCTAATCACTAAAAAGAGTACCTAATAAAAGCTGGCCAAAATGATAAAAGTACATAACCACATTTCCTAACTGAATAATGCTAAAGTAGCTACAAAAGGGAAATGAAAATTTTAGAAGTACGCTAACCACTCAAAAAAGTAGCTAATAAAAGCTGGCCAAAATGGTAAAAGTATCCAACCGCATTTCCTAATCGAATAGGAAAACAATAAAAATGTAAACTCAAAAAAGAAAAAGAAAAGAAAAAAGACACAAAATAATATATGTATGCGAACAGGGCGTACTTATCTTCAACATTTAGCAGTGCTTCTTTGTACATTTTAAGAACGATATTATAACACCCTTACCCTCTCATGTATTTCGTTTTATTGGTTGCTAAAATCCCTTTTTTTTAAAACACAACTGTTAACTTTTTAGCGTCGAGCATAAGGTGGAGAGAAACTCTCCCTGCATGGTTTAGTATTTTTAGTAATTGTAATATAGTGCTCTGCGTGCAACGAACGGGGTCAAAGCTAGTGTTTAAGTTTATGTTCTGAGCTCTTGTGCTCTGTCAGATATTGAGGATTCCTGCTGCTTTTATTATTATTAGCAATCGATGTTAGCATTGTTCTCGGCAGGATGCAATCACAAGCCGCTGAACTAAATGGAAAGATTGAAATCGTCAATCGTGACAGAAAATACCATCAGGTAAGGAAAATAACTAAATTGTTTACTTGTGCTTTATTTTTTTAGTGCTACTGCAATGCAGTGAATAAATCTTAGTCCTGCTGTGAATGGTCAGCAAAACACTGCACGCGAGCTCAATGCGTTGTCCGCACAATGGAAGGAGCTTTGCGAGAAAAATATTGAAATTTTAGCTGCATGTGCAAAAATTGGAAATTACATTGAGGAACTGAAGAGAGAAGCTGTGGAGAGGCATGTGATTGACTGTTTCCTAATGGAAAAATTGTCCTTTCATTTTAGCACTTTGTAGATTTTGACTTCTATTTTCTTTCACGTGTTCAGAGGCTGGAATCTGGAGATTAATCTAGAGAATGGCTCCTTGCTGCATTCTGAGCCCTAAGGTAGCTTCTTGTTACAATTACACCTGGTTCTTTTTATATTGATATTGATACAAAACAAGAAAGCAAAGCAAACAAGAAATTCAAAAGAATCCAGTGATCTTGAAGTACGTTTTGGTTGCATCTGAACTTTATTATCTTTTCTTTTAAAGCTTATTAAAAGTCCATGAAGCTATTCAGAGTTTTTTTCCCTTAATAACCTGTTTTTAAAACTTAATTACTTAATTATCCCATTTTGAATCTTATTTACCTGTGTAACCCCTTTTTTAAAATTGCGGTTTCAAAGTGAGATTTCAAGAGAAGAAAACGTGGTTTGAAATAGAGATTTCTTTTGAAAACGTATGAAATCTCTGTTTGAAACAAATCTCTGTTTCAAATCACGTTTTCTCCTTAGAAATCTCACTTTGAAACCACGATTTTCAAAAAGGGGTTACACAGGTAAATAAGATTCAAAATGGGGTAATTAAGTATTAAAATCAGGTTATTAAGGGCAAAAACTCAAGCTATTCAAACCCTTTGTTATTTCCCGTGAATATAGCCCTACTTTATCAATTTTTAAGAATCCAGTATTAAAATCATCAAGGCCTTGGTTTTAGGGTAAGGGGATTGATAATCACACACCACATTAGAAAAAAGATGAAAACTGGTTTTGAATCTTTAGCTCAATCTAATCCATATATTCGTAATCGGAATAGAATCAGAATTTTAATGAATAGATTTATCTAGGGAGAATTCACTTTGAAGCGACTGTTCCCTAGATACACGCGTTGTGTTATTTCACAATTGAATCAATTCAAGAAAGACCTAAAGCTAACTCCACTTTCACCAATAAAGACCAATAACGTGTCACGTAAGAAAACTTTAGCCGCAAAAGTGGAGTGTAAGTGGAGCATGATTATCAATTCCACTAGATAAACTGATAATGACATGTGTCTGTTTAAATTGAAAAGAATGGAGAAAAAGGAAATGGGCTACATGTAGAAGCTTAACGAGCACGTTGTAGGTAATGTGTTTTTCGGTTTGATCTCTCTCTCTCTCTCTCTCTCTCTCTCTTTGCCCTCATTCCTCTCTGCACCACAACAGTAGAAAACGAAGCCAACTTGGCGATTTTGGGATTTCTAAACTCAACTTTTTAGGTAGCCGGATTGTCATCAAGCTGTTTAATCTCGAAAGTTGTATATGATTTTCACATGCACATCAATGGTACTAGGGTTTGGGGCACATGTAATGCTTGTGCAAAAACAGAGTATAGTTTTGCTTGGTAAATATATACAGATAAGTAGAAAGTCAAAGTAAAAAATATCGCAAATGAAAGGATGGACTCCAGAAAGAGGAAGAGACAAATAGCAGAGATAGTGAGAAAATCAGGAGAAGAAACGTTATAGGTAGTTAAGAATACTTGGAGAGGCGGATCTTGGGGGTTAGAAAGCAGGAGAGCATTAGGAGGTAGGTATAAAATTTAAATTCACTCTAAGGACCACTGTCAATTTCTTTTACAAGAGGAGTAGAATGTTTTTAAAAACTGGAATAAAGGGTGCAAGTGGAAGTTGAAAAAGGGTTCAGCATAATGGTGTTCTCTCTTAATTATAGTACAGCTTTACTATCCATGACACTCATTTAATTTGCTCAGTGTTAGTTAATATGAACAGGAGCAGTAGTATATGCCATGAAAAGAAACCAACCCCCCCCCCCCCCCCCGGCGCGACCGAAACAGCCACTCATCCACCAGGTTGGTAGGGGGAAATGTGTCCATTGGAACTCGATTTAATGGCGATTTCGTAAATGATTGCTAGACAATTGCACCTAGATTTGGGAGGTAGCTACAACTAACTATTGTCTCGCATGTTGCTCTCCAGATCGTGTAGAAGTACGCACAGGTGCTTTGAGGCAAGTTGAATGCTCCCTGTACTAACGATTTGGGTTTTGGATGTTTTACGGTTTCTAGAAGCTTGATACAAGTGAAGTGGGGTGGTTTAAGCAAATATGTTCCTGAACATATGTGCACACTGCATCGCATGAAGTTGCTGCTGGCATTCGCATCAATAGTTTTTAAAGCTCCTTCCTAGATTTACAGGTTTTGAGGTTCACTCTTCATTTTATGTATTCCCTGTTATAATCCATAGAATCTTGTATTCCTTTATGGCTGCTGCTCCTGCTCCTCTCTCTCTCCCTCTCCCTCCCTCTCCCTCCCTCATACCGAGTTTGATGTGAAAAGGTTGTATACAGGATTTTGGTTTCTCTCCTGTACACCTTTAACAAATTGACTTTTGGATTAACACGGCGAAAGTAAAATCTAATGACCAAGATACGTGACGTTGCATAATATAAAGAAGAAAACCATGTGATAGGCACACCTCACATTTACAAGAACGTGTAAGCCTAATGTACAAATTTTGCTCCAAACATCGTGGCGCAACCCCCCCCCCCCCCCCCCCCCCCTCCAGGCTTGGGGAGCATTGGCTGAGACTTTGACGATGCCCATTAGCATCGGTAAAATTGCAGGTGTCAAAAAATATCATGGTGTCTACAACACTGTAGCAAAAGATAAGCGTCACCGAATCAAGAATTGGGTTTAAGTTGTTTTGACAGAGGGTTGTAGCAAAATCAGCTTTCGTGAGGGTAACTGAAGCCAGTTGCTTGACAGCTTTGGTGTTGGTAAACCTTAAAATGTCATTTGCTTCTTGTTAGTGAGGACGATGTTCACAACACAGCAATATATGCCGTATTGGGGTGCTATCGATCAGCTCTGGAAAAGGGAACAATTGTATCAGTGACGTTTTGGTATGGCTATGAATTTTATAGCTACCTTTATAAATTACTTCTTACATATATAGGGACATAAATGGCAACTAAAACTCAACAAAAAGAAAATAGGTAGAAAATCATCCATCGCAAGGTACAACAATCTAATGATCCCAATGCTCTTCACGAAGCTCAACCAAGCTTCCTGTTAACACCTTCACTACATCATTTAGAGATATTGCGATGAATTAGGGCAAAAAATTGATCAACACAAATCGTCTATTACTCTTAGTGCTAATGCCACTGAAGAAGATGCAAATTAGATTGCACTTTGGCTAGGCCTTCGGACATCAAGAAATTTTGGAAAATATGTTGGTAGCACTCATGATATAGTCAGTAACAGGAAGTTGTTTTTTCAAGACCTCATTGTTAAGGTTCAAAAATGCTGTGCTAACTAGAAAGGATATCGGCTTAACAGAGCTGGTTGTGCAACCCTAATAACCTCAGTGCTCACATTGTTTCTGACGGTACGTATCACATGCAGATTTTTCTTTTCCCTGAGTACGTAACTAAAGCAATTAGCGCAATTCTAGGGAGATTTTGGTGGTCAGGTGATGAGAATAAGAAAGTAATTCACTGGACCAATTGGCATACCCTCTGTGCTCCAAGAATTCAAGGCGGACTCAGATTTAACGACACTGGTTCCTTCAACCTTGCCCTCTTGGCAAAAACATGCTGGCGAATATGGTCAGCACTAGATTGTCTGGTACCCTGCATTATGGTGGGCAAATATTGTACGAGATCAAGCTTTATGACTAGCCCAGACTTTGGTCTTTTCTCTTCGAGCTAGCGAAGTATTGTGGCTGGAAGAAGTGTCCTCAAAAGTGGACTTCGATGGCAAGTTGGTACTGGCACTCAAATTTCAATTTTGAACAACAATTGGATCCCCAATTACGACTAAAAGCTTTAATTGATAGGACTTATGTCTTTGCTCTCATCCACAAAAGTTAACAGCCTCATAAAAAAATGGCAACTGGGATATACATTTTAACAAACAACTGTTCCAACTTGAAGCCAAGGAAAGTAGGTTCGCAGTCGACGTGGAAGTGCCACAAGGAATATAGTCCGAGTCAGATGCCAAGTATGTTGATGTGAGACACAACAAGGGCGGAGCAAGGGCAGAGACTAAGGGCTTCCCAGACAGAGCTTGAGGGTGGCAGTGCTGCGAGGGCGATAGTGCAGGATGAATGTACGACGACAGTCACAGTTTGATGCTTAGGTCCAGAGTTAGGGTTCTGTATGTTTCTCTCTCTAGGATTCTAGAGTGAGAAAATAAAAGTGTTCTGAAAATGTCCAACCGTCTAAATGAATTCTTAAGACCTCTATTTATAGAGGTTGAGATGATGATGTCATCATGCGACACGTGGCGCTCCCCGGGAGTGACACATCACTGAGGGGTCCACAGCTGCCGGTGCTCCACGGACTGTCGAATCGCATATTCACCCGGCCTGTCCCACACAGCGTCGCTCTGTCTGTCTGGAAAGACTGGCTCCCACAGTGTCGGTGTGGCCAAAGAACCGCCTTGATCTAGCCTCCAATCCAAGCCCTTGCAGAGTCCCACAGGCCTGTCAGTGGTGGGGAAGACCCGACGCCCAACTGCTAGGCGGACTAGGCGCGATGCCCTCCGAAGACCTGCTCCCATCTCGGAGTGACTTGGGCGGGGGTCATAGTCCATAGGGGTGCCGACGCAAGCCTCTAGTACCAGAGCACGTAGGCCAGTCACGAAGACACCCACCCAGGCAGAGATAGTGTCCAGGAGGAGTCGCCTATCCCGAGGGTGAGTCCTTGTGCTGGAGCACTCAGAGCGCGTCAAGGTAGCATCCTGGAGGAGCCGTCTACCTGACGGGCCAGGTAGCATCCCGGAGGAGTCGTCTACTTGGCGGAAGGGGAGTTGAAGAGCTCCCTGACGGAGATAGTGTCCCGGAGGAGTCGCTTATTCCGTAGGCCGAGGTAGCATCCCGAAGGAGCCGTCTACCTGGCGGAAGGGGAGTTGAAGAGCTCCTTGGCAAAGATAGTGTCCCGGCTGCCTATCCCCGCGGTGAGTCCTTGTGCCGAAGCACTCGGAATATACGCTCAACTAATTGTCGCTAAAAGTATACTGATGCTAAGGAAAATAATCCGTCGCTTAAAACACACATCGATGCTAAGTATTAAGAAAATATATCGTTAGCGGTAATTGTCACTAATTACATCGATCAATATCACTCATCATTAAACTATATCTTATTATTTTTACAATTTATCGTTAAAGATAGCCATTAAAATTTCGATCACGCTAATTGTCACTAAAGGTCGAAATAGATATTCTTAAAACTACTATCGTTAAATCATGACTTAATTATAGTTTCTAAACATTATTGCTAAAGATAACAAAATTTCATTGCTAAAATTTCTAATAAAAATATCGACGCTAAAAAAATTTATTTGCTGTTAAAAAGTTACCTACAAAATTTCACGCATTGAAGTCGGCGTTAAATCTTTTGTATTAAAGTCCCTACTAAGTACGTTAATGCTAAGAAAATAAATTGCCGTTTAAAAAATCTAATTTAATCTGTTAAATTATATCGGGGTGTTACATTCTCCCCCACTTATAAAAATTTCGTCCTCGAAATTTGACTTACTTAATATCGAAGCACTAAGCCTTCGCTTCGTAGTTGCCCAACGAATGTTTAATCTAATCTTACACATAACCTTCAAAATATGAGTCAAGAATATCAATTGCAGTTTCGAACATTTCACTATATATAAGATTTAGAATATAACCTAGGGTTTCCATGATCCAACGGATATCATTACTCATCCTCAAAATATTTATCCAGTTCGTATACGCAATCACACATCAATGCCTCAAATCAAACATATGACCATTATACTTTCACTGTGCACTCTAATATCAAGCCATAACAAAGGTTCAACTAAGTATTGAAGTTTTCTTAGCCCTCTTGTCGAAACCTAGGCTTTCCCTCACACGCTTCTAAAGTCTACAGAATCATATAAGCTGTGCTCGATCATTTGTTCACCTAGGTTCGAGTCTACAGAATCGTAAATACCTAAGCTCTGATACCAACTGTAACATCCCAAAATTTTTCTGAGATGTTAATACTCAATCGATCGATAACACTAAGACAATAGTGTTCTCAACCTCAATAAATAATCCATCAACTGTCAGAGCAACTAAATTGTTTATCAAATCAAACTCTCAACTGACTGTCATCAATGATACATGAACTAAGTCTAAAAATTCTTATATAACAAATACTACCCGCACGGGGGTTCTAACAAATAATACCGAAAATTAAATTCATTTTCTTTCGCTCGCACTAATCCATGTTCAGGTAACCTACGGCTGGTTATCACCTACAGAAAGGAAATCAAGGAAGAGTGAGCTTTCGAGAGCCCAGTAAGGTCGATCAAAGACTTAAAAAGATTCAGACGATTTTACATTTAAACCAAATAACAACTTTTAAACAGAGAACAGAACGATTAAAAATGATTTTTCTGTATACAATCAAACGACAATTTTAAAAGGGTTTTCAAATAAACCCAGAGCATTTCAATGTAAACACAGGGAGGAGTATCAACCCATTTCCCTTAAATAAATAACCATTTTTAAAACACTTAAAGTGCAATAAACATAAATAAGACACGTTGAACATGAGCAGTACAGAAGCAAAGCCACCGAGGCAGTGCTCGATACGCTTTACATATGCATATGTACACTGACTAGTCCATCTAGGTACTAATTAAACCCATCTAACAGACCATCCTTATAACGCCAACAATACAGACCATCCTTATGGCTCCCAAGTTACTAACTCATGTCAACATTGAGAAGCAATAAATGCATTTAAAAATATTCAAGGAATTTAAACACAATTCAAAATGTTTTACAATGATTGAATTAAGTAAACAGATGAGAATAACGAATTCCAAACGATCGCTGTTAGGTTCAAATTAGGGTTTCATGGACAGTTTCAAAAGATCTTTTATATCAAATATAAAATCAAATCAATGTAGTTTGTAAAAATATTTTATAAGTACTTAAAAATAGAGTAATGAAATAGGGTTCGGATAGAATTCTTAATCTCGGTCCAAGCTATACAATGCTACGCAACCTCGATCAAGATTCTTTGAATAAACCTAGATTGGCAATCCATTTATTAGAATACAATCTATACTATAACCTACTATTCACTACCCAAGCGATGCTCACTTCCAACTCCGAAATCGCTCAACTCAAAGCGCGCCTCGCACGTTACCAACCTAGCTAACCGAGAACCCGGTACGCTATTTAATGCGTAACAGCATTCCAAATTTATTATAAATTACAAAGAAAACACTTTTATAGTTAAAACATTATAAGAGTCAAAATATGAATTTTTGAATATTTTTGAATTAAAATAATTTCTTTAAATACAATAAAAACCATAAATTGCCAAAATTTCTTCTAGCTAAGAATAAAGTCCCATAATTTTTGTAACAGCTTTAAAATATGTATATAAAATCATAAAAATTTAAATTAGAAATTAAAAAGCATTAAAACTATTTTTCAAATATTCATTTTGCAAAAAATAATGCGATATTGAAACCATGGCAATTCAACCCCAAAAATCATCAAACTTTTACTAAGTCTTACTTACACCATAAAGACATTACTATAATTTTTCAAAGAACATTTTCAGGGTTTAAAGGCTTTAAAAGATTTTTATAAATAAAAACTTTCAGAAAATATAATAAATTCATATAATATCAGAAAATTATGAACTTTTCACAGAAATTTTAATATTGTACTAAGAATCATCCTGTAAATTTTCAGAAGTTTTGGACAATTCTACAATATCAACAGCCACGTTGTACACTGTGCAAGCACAGTGTACCTCCCCACTGCACAGACCCATTACTGTTCACCTGTCTTCTTCATCTTACTCCTGCCCCTTCTCTACAAACAACACTCAGACTCACCCCTCACAAAGTCCACTCACGGCAGGCACTCCTTTTCCATCTCTTTTCTTTTCTTTTTTTATAGGCTCATCTCACATACACATGCACTCCGTATCTTCTCCCATTTCCCATAAACCCACATCACAATCTCACAAAGAGATACCTCACGCACATATCACACTTACACACACTGCACCTGGCTGATCACTCACTCTCTATACAAACTTCACATGCACTCATACACTTACTTCCATTATTTTCCATCCCTCTCACAAACCCACTTCCCCATGCCCACGCACATAGCTCCCACAATATATATTGCAGATTCTTTCCATGATACACACTGCACTTTCAGGGATGCGATATTACAGCCCCTTTTTACCCACCTCACAAGCACACACTTCTCATTGCTCTTCTGCCCACACGCCTATATATCTCACACAAAATACACAATTTATTGGTAGTCATTTCCTTCCTTTACACGGATATACACACACCTATAAACACAACACAGCTTCTCCCTTCCCTTTTTCAAGACCCATTTCATACCATCTCACAAAATGCCACACGATAGGCTGCCTTACAGTCCATCTTCCATCCACATACACACACTTCTCACACTTGCTCACCTACGAAATACCATACTCTGAAATTACGCACTCATGGCAGACTCTACACGCACAAACGTTCACAACACACGCTGCATCATGGTTATTTCCCCCCTCTCCATTTCACCTATATGCACTCAGTTGCTCACTACGATTAATATAAACTAACACATGTCATTAAAAGGAAGGAAATGGCATCGAAACTTACACAAACCCATTCACAGAACACTTCCTCACCCTTTAACATACAAATACACAACACTCAAGTTTGCACCCAATACCCCAATTTGCATACCCTTCCCCTTTCACACCAACTGCCTCACGGCAGTGGGTCTTTCCTCCTTTACTTTTCTTTTCCAACTCACCCACTCACTCAATCACACAAGCCACAATACAGATCACCGCCTTGCACCCATATTCACATATGTTTACACACCCGCATATGTTTACACACCCAGATATTCACATATATTTAGACACGTCTATTTCCATCTCACACCCACACTAGCTGTCTTGGCAGCTTATTTCCCTTACTATCACCCAAATTTAAAAACACACCCATGTTACACACACACACATTCGCCCAGCCACACATATATATACACACATATTTGCTGCCCCCTCTCTCTCGGTACCCAGTTCCCTTGCCTTTTCTCTTTTCACCTTTAAAGCCCCCCCATAATACACCCATTCACTGGCCCCTTAATACAACCACAAATACACATGCTACAAATCATGGCAGCCGACGACCGCACGACCTCTCATTTCTCTCCCTGCTATACACCCAGCCCCCTTAATCCCCCATAAATAATTAAGTGAATAATACAGAGAAGGGTTAGAAACTTACCAAAATAATTCGCCGAGCAGACGGATTGTGCATTCTAGAGGAAGTTTAAAGCACATCCATGGCTAAGACAAATAGATAAGGTTCCCTCTTCTACTCAGTTCGACCCACATGCGACCACCTTCGCACAGCCGTGCACAACCGCACATGGATGCTTCATTTCAGCCCTTCCTTCACGTAAATATGGTAGCCACCATGGCTGCCCTTACCATGCCCCTCACTGCCTCACACAACACAGTTATTGCTGTGAGGCAGTAGCCCCCTCTTGCTCTCTCTGTATTCTTTCTCTATAACTGAAGAACAATATGCTCTCTCACTCTATCTCTCTCTAACTTTATTTCCTTTTGATTTAGCTGTAACCAATTTTCCATTTAAAGTAAGATTAAAATCTCCTCTTAATTCCCTTCATTTGTTTAATTTGTTCCCAAAGATACAGAGTTGACTAAGCCTAAAAATCAGATTTTGTATTCATTTAATTTAATTATGCTATAGTCTCAAATATTTTCTTATAAACTTTAACTAATACACGCTCCACTAATTGTCACTAAAAGTATACTGATGCTAAGGAAAATAATCCGTCGCTAAAAACACACATCGATGCTAAGTATTAAGAAAATATATCGTTAACGGTAATTGTCACTAATTACATCGATCAATATCACTCATCATTAAACTATATCTTATAATTTCTACAATTTATCGTTAAAGATAGCCGTTAAAATTTCGATCACGCTAATCGTCACTAAAGGTCGAAATAGATATTCTTATAACTACTATTGTTAAATCATGACTTAATTATAGTTTCTAAACATTATCGCTAAAGATAACAAAATTTCATTGCTAAAATTTCTAATAAAAATATCGACGCTAAATTTTTTTTTTTGCTGTTAAAAAGTTACCTACAAAATTTCACGCATTGAAGTCGACGTTAAATCTTTCGTATTAAAGTCGCTACTAAGTACGTCGTTAATGCTAAGAAAATAAATTGCCGTTTAAAAAATCTAATTTAATCTGTTAAATTATATCGGGGTGTTACATTCTCCCCCACTTATAAAAATTTCGTCCTCGAAATTTGACTTACTTAATATCGAAGCACTTAGCCTTCACTTCGTAGCTGCCCAACGGATGTTTAATCTAATCTTACACATAACCTTCAAAATATGAGTCAAGAATATCAATTGCAGTTTCGAACATTTCACTATATATAAGATTTAGAATATAACCTAGGGTTTCCATGATCCAACGGATATCATTACTCAACCTCAAAATATTTATCCAGTTCGTATACGCAATCACACATCAATGCCTCAAATCAACCTCGCGATGTCCGTCGTCCGTGACCGCATACTGCTCTCGCGATGCTTATCGCCCAAAGTCGCGCACTACCACTGAATGACCCGTCGCCGATGACCGCATACCATCACTCCCAACTTTGTCATTACTACATGTTGCATTCATTATCTTGTTATGACAGGTAAACTCAGCTCGCATACCGTCTTCGGGACACCCGACGCGCGCTGGTGATCAGGCTCCGTGACGTTCGTCGCCGCGCCCATGCGCTATTCTCATGACATGTGCCCCGGCACCAAGTATTGTTCCGTGATGTTCGTCGCTGCGCCCGTGCGCCATACTCATGATACGTGCCCCCGGCACCAAGTATTGCTCCGCGACGTTCGTCGCTGTGCCCGTGCACCATCGTCATGATACGTGCCCCCGGCACCAAGTATGGCTTTGCGACGTTCTTCGCCGAACCACTTTCATAACACGTGTCCCGGCACCAAGTATTGTCTCCGCGACGTTCGTCGCCGTGCCCATGCACCATTCTCATGACATGTGCCCCGACACCAAGTATTGTCTCCGTGACGTTTGTCGCCGCGCCCATGCGCCATTCTCATGACATGTGCCCGACAACAAGTATTGTCTCTGCGACGTTCGTCGCCGCACCCATGCGCCATTCTCATGACATGTTCCCCAGCACCAAGTATTGTCTCCGCGACGTTCGTCACCGCGCCCATGCGCCATTCTCATGACATGTGCCCCTGCACCAAGTATTGTCTCTGCGACGTTCGTCGCCGCGCCCATGCGCCATTCTCATGACATGTTCCCCAGCACCAAGTATTGTCTCCGCGACGTTCATCGTCGTGCCCCTGCGCCATTCAATGATACATGCCCCTGGAACCAAGTGTTGTCTCCGCGATGCTCATTGCCGCGCCCGTCCGCCATATCCATGACATGTGCCCCTGGCACCATACGCACTCTGTCGCGCCCATGCGCTGCGCCATCTCTATGACATGTGCCCACAGACTCCCTATCACACTACAGTGCCCTCGGCACCATACGCACTCTGTCGCGCCCATGCGCCGCGCCACTAACATAGACATGCCCCCGGCACCTTACTCACTCCGCCACGCCCATGCGTCGCTCCTCTAATACGGCTCTGCCCCAAGGCTCTCTGTCACAAAGTCGTGCCCCCGAGCACCATACACACTTCACTGCGCCCGTGTGCCAACTTCCATGACATGTGCTCCTGGCACCAGGTATGGTCTTGCGACAGTCGTCGCCGCGTCCATGCGCCAAAATCAAGTTACAGGCCTCTGGAAATCACACTTATTCACCACACCATGCGCCCATGCCATGGACGTGGAACATGCTTTGACCCACTTTCCAGAGTGTGCAGCATTTCAAAGGGCTCCGTTCGTAGTGCTCCGGCACGAGGACCCCTCGCAGCGGGATGGACTCGTTACCAAAAAGTCATCGTCGCCATGGGATGGGCTCGTTACCACAAAGCCATCGCCGTCACAATCACAGGGGGCTCCGTTCATAATGCTCTAGCACGAGGACCCCTCGCAGCGGGATGGACTCGTTACCACAAAGTCATCACCGCCATGGGATCGGCTCGTTACCACAAAGCCATTGCCGTCTTCATTCTCGGGGGCTCCGTTCGTAGTGCTCCGACACGAGGACCCTTCGTAGTGGGATAGGTGACTCCTCTGAGACACTGTCTTCGCCAGGGTGCCTACGTGACTGGCCTATGTGTTGCGGCATTGGGGGCTTGCGTCGACACCCGTATGGGTTATGACCCCCGAGTCACTCCGACACGGGAGCAGGTCTTCGGAGGGCATCGCGCCTAGTTCGCCTGGCAGTTGGGCGTCGGGTCTTCCCCACCGCTGCCAGGCCTGTGGGACTCTACAAGGGCTTGGATTGGAGGCTAGATCAAGGGGGTTCTCTGGCCACATCGACACTGTGGGAGCCAGTCTTTTCAGATAGACAGAGCGACGCTGTGCTGGGCAGGCCAAGTGAATATGCGATTCGACAGTCCGTGGAGCACCGGCAGCTGTGGACCCCTCGGTGACGTGTCACTCTCGGGACCACGTGTCGCATGATGACATCATCATCTCAACCTCTATAAATAGAGGTCTTGAGAATTCGTTTGGAAGGTTAGACATTTTTAGAACACTTTTACTTTCTCACTCTAGAATTCTAGAGAGAGAAATATAGAAGACCCTGACTTTGGACCTAAGCATTAGACTGTGACTGTCGTCGTGTATTCACCCTATGCCATCGCCCGCGTAGCACTGCCACCCTCAGGCTTTGTTTAAGAAGCCCTTGGTCTCTTCCCTTGCTCCGCCCTTGTTGTGTCCCACATCATCACACTTGACATCTGACTCGGACTGCATTCTTTGTGGCAGCTCCACGTCGACTGCGAACCCACTTTCCTTGGCATCACTTCTCAATGTTGACATGAGTTGGTAACTTGGGAGCCATAAGAATCGTTTGTATTGTTGGCATTATTAGGATGGTCTGTTGGACGGGTTTAACTAGTACCTAGATTGACTAGTCAGTGTACATATGCATATGTAAAGGGTATCGAGCACTGCCGGGGTGGCTTTGGTATAGCGTACTACTCATGCTCAATGTTTCTTGTTTCTATTTATTTGCACCTGAAATGTCTTAAAACGATTATTGATTTAAGGGATTGAGTTGATACTCATTCCTATGTTTATATTGAAATGCCGTGGTTTTCTTTGAAAACCCCTTTTGAAATTATCAATTGAATGTACATAGAAAGTCATTTGAATCATTCTGTTATCCGTTTTAAAAGTTCTTATTTGGTTTAAATGTAAAATTGCCCGAATCATTTTGTTGTTAAATCTTTGATCGACCTTACTGGGCTCTCAAAAGCTCACTCTCCTTTGCCTTCCTTTCTACAAGTGATAGCCAGCATTTAGGTAGAGGTTGCCTGCATAAATTAGAGCTGAGCTAGCTAAAGAATTTAAATTTAGTATTGATCGTTAAAACCCTTGTGTGGATAAATATTATTGTTTAAATTTTCTTAGACTTAGACTTGGTATTTCAATTATGATAGTTGATTAAGAGTATAGTTTGATTGACGAATAGTGGCTCTGACGGCTTGTTGCATTATTTATTGAGGTTAAGGACATTATTGCCTTAGTGTTATCGATCGATTGAGTGTTAACATTTCAAAAAATTCCGGGATCTTACAGTTGGTATCAGAGCTTAGGTATTACGATTTTGTAGACTAAAACCTAGGTGAACAAATGATCCAGCTTAGGTATATGATTCTGTAGACTTTAGAAGCAAGTGAGAGAAAGCCTACATTTCAACAAGAGGGTTAGGGAAAACACTTTAGTGATTTAGTTGAACCTTAGTAGTGGCTAGATATCTGAGTGTGCTGTGAAAGCATAATGGGTACGTCATTTGGTTTGCAACATTGATGTGTTAGTGCTTATAGGAATTGACTAAATATTTTGTGGTTGAGTAATGATATCCGGTTGGGGGGATTATGGAACCCTAGGTTATAATTGAAATCTTATAGTATAGTGAAATATTCGAAGTTGCTATAAATTTTACTGAAACTCATATTGATATTCTCGACTCATACTTTGGAGGTTATGTGTAAGATTCGGTGACACTTTCGTTTGGGAGTTATCTAGTGAAAGTGTAGTGCTTTGATATAAGTATGTGAAATTTCAATGACAAAATTTTTATAAGTGGGGGAGAATGTGACACCCCGATAAGTTTTTGGATTTATTTTAAATTTTTAGAGGCGAATATATATATATATATATATATATATATATATATATATATATATATATATATATATATATATATATATATATATATATATATATATATATATATATATATATGCAGCTATATTTTAATTAACGACTTTTAGCGACAACTTTCATATGCAACATTACCGTTGATTAGCGTGACCGAATTTTTAACAGCTATCTTTAAAGACAAATTTTAGAAATTATAAGTTATAGTTTAGAAATTATAAGTTATACTTTTAGCGACAATTAAATTTATTTTAGCATTGATGTACTAAGTAACGACTTTTAGTAACAAATAGTGTAGCGGGGTTGGTTATAAATATAAATTTAAATTAGAGACTATTGAATAATTAAAAGATTTTAACAAAAATCTGATTTTTTATTTAAGAATAATGTCAACTCTTTAAATTACGAAAGTGAGGGAACGGAGGAGGAAATTAGGGAGAAATTCAAACATTTCCATATGCAAATTTTTTCGTTACATTAGAGGAAGAGCAATTGCTCTTTGGTTACAACACACACACACGCACGCACACGCGCACACACACACACACACACACATACAGAGTGGTTTACAAAGAAGAGAAAAAAACTATGGGTGCTCACGAGAAAGGGGAGAGAATGATCTACCGACAAGGTTTTCGGCAACGTAGAGACGATTTTCGGTATGCCCCTTTTGAAAATTTTCTTTGTCGTTTGTGTATATTGCAGAATATGTATACAACATATGTATGTATTGGCTGATTTTAGTGAGAGAAAGGGAGGGGGGCTCGTGAATAGGGCAGCCTTGGTGGCTGCCGTTGTTGTTCGCAGTTGTCTACATGGGTAAAAGCAGCCTCGATGGGGCTGCCTTTAGAGAGAGAAACAATCGTGGGTATTTACTCTGACGCTGCTGCAAAACTGTGGTTACTTATAAGCGAGGAGGAGCTACTGTGTGATGGGTTTGAGGGTGTGCAGAGGGTGACTGTAGGTGAAGAGGGGCTGAAATGGATTTGTGTACATTAGGGGGTGTATGGGTCATTCTTTATGTGTGTGGCTGTGTATATGTCAGTGCATGTGCGCTATGTATGTGCGTGAGTTAATGACAAAAGAAAAGAAAGAAGGAGAGAAAACCCATTGCCGTGGGCAGTGGGTGTGAGGGGTGTTGCAAGGTGTGGTGGACTTTCAATGTTTGTATTTGTTTGAGTGTGCTTGTTCATAAACTGTAAACAGGTGAGTGAGCAGGGGGGTTGGGCAGTCAAGAGTTTAGCGATCTAAAGAGAGAGAGAGAGAGAGGCAGTGGGTTGAGGGGTAGAAGATCGGTCAGTGTATGTGTGTGAGTTGTGTGCAGTGTGATGTGTGCGTGTTGTGTGTGGACTGTACTATGTGTTTTGGGTGTGAATTGCATGTGTGCATGTGTGGATGTGTGGATGTGTTTCATGTGTGCATGAGTGTGTGCTTGTGTGGTGTAGGTGTATATGTCACCACTTGAACGCACGGGTAAGCCCATGTGCTAGGCACGTGACCTGCTGCAGACCCATTCAGACAACTAATTAGGGATCTGCCAGGCCTTATTTAAAACCTGTACACAATTCTAAAATCATACATTAACTAAACCATAACATGACTTCTAAAGATGTCCTTACAGCTCTTTTCAACATTATCTCCACTAAATTCCTCCATAGAAACTGATAGTATATATTTTAAAGAAAAATTCATGGAATAGCTACGAACAATTCAAATAAATAACTAGCGGTTCTACAATTTCTTGAGGACTTAAACAAACGTCCTAATGAGCATTTCCTGTGGCTTCATTTTCATTACCCTCATAGTACTGAGGTTCATCTAGGTGTTCGCCTGAAAATATTTATAAAAAAAGGTGAGCTGGGGCCCAGTAAATACACATGCCATATCCCTAAAATAAATTTGAGAGTGATGCCAAGGAAAGTGGGTTTGCAGTCGATGTGGAGGTGCCACAAGGAATGCAGTCCGAGTCAGATGCCAAGTGTGATGATGTGGGACACAACAAGGGTAGACCAAGGGCTTCCCAAACAGAGCTTGAGGGTGACAGTGCTGTGAAGGCGATGGTGCAGAGTGAATACACGACGACAGTCATAGTCCGATGCTTAGGTCCAGAGTTAGAGTCCTGTATGTTTCTCTCCCTAGGATTCTAGAGTTAGAAGTGAAAGTGTTCTGAAAATGTCCAAAAAAACCCGTCTAAATGAATTCTCAAGACCTCTATTTATAGAGGTTGAGATGATGATGTCATTACGTGACACGTGGCGCTCCCCCCAGGAGTGACACGTCACCGAGGGGTCCACAACTGCAGTGCTGCACGGACTGTCGAATTGCATATTCACCCTGCCTGCCCCACACAGCGTCACTCTGTCTGTCTGGAAAGACTGGCTCTCATAGCGTCGGTGTGGCCAGAGAACCCCCTTGATCTAGCCTCCAATCTAAGCCCTTGCAGAGTCCCGCGGGCCTGACAGTGGTGGGGAAGACCCGACGCCCAACTGCTTGGCAGACTAGGCGCGATGCCCTCCGAAGATCTGCTCCCGTCTCGGAGTGCCTTCCTTTCTACAGGTGATAGTCAGCATTTAGGTAGGGTTTTCTGCACAGATTAGAGCTGAGCTAGCTAAAGAATTTAAATTTAAGTTTTGTATTGATCGTTAGAACCCCTGTGTGGGTAAATATTATTGTTTAATTTTTCTTAGACCTAGACTTGGTATTTCAATTATGATAATTGATTGAGAGTATAGTTTGATTGATGGATAGTGGCTCTGACAGCTTGTTGAATTATTTATTGAGCTTAAGGACATTATTGTCTTAGTGTTATCGATCGATTGCGTGTTAACATTTTGGAAAATTCTGGGATGTTACAGTTGGTATCAGAGCTTAGGTATTACGATTCTATAGACTCAAACCTAGGTGAACAAATGATCCAGCTTAGGTATATGATTCTGTAGACTTTAGAAGCAAGTGAGAGAAAGCATACGTTTTAGCAAGAGGGTTCGGGAAAACACTTTAGTGATTTAGTTGAACCTTAGTAGTGGCTAGATAACTAGCTATAGGCTATAAAGGCTGTGATTGAGAGATATAAGTGTTGTGGTAGATTAGAGAATTAAACTTTGGTGGATGCGAGATATATGTGTGTATTTTTTTTTGGGTACTTTTAAAGTAATACTTTTCTCTCTGATGGAGTTGATAATAGTTTGAGGTGGTTTGCTTTGAGGTATCAGAGTGCGTAGCAAAATTAATTATCCATATTAGCTAAGTCAAGATGGTATACTTCGAAGGTTGTTCAATGGACTTGGTATTGATTTTGGTGTTAGACTAATAAAATAGATGGAGAAAATAGTTATCATTCGGTGACTTCATGATTTTGGTTGGTGAACTTCATTGACATGGTAGTGTTGCAATTTTATTTGAGCCTTAGATAATAAATTTGTGGTCTTTATAGTTTATAAATATGGGTAGGAATATTTAGTTGATACTGTCTTGAATAATCATGTCTTTGAAGTAATAAGATGTCTGTGGGTTTAGGACTCTGGAATTTGATGTTGGCAATTTGATTAAGTGTTGTTATGTTTGTATTGTTGATAGGATGGTTGATGTATTAGGCTGGAAGCGTGACAATAACTTGGCAACTTTGGCTACTAGTTAATCTCTGTTGTCAGCAAAATGTCATTTAGAGAGTATTGAGATAGCTTCATTATGTCTTTATAAGCGTAGATTTGATCACCTATATACTAGTATATGGTTAAGGTGGTGATGTGAACGGAAGTTAGAACACAAGGTTTGGATCTCGTAGGATGCAAGTCATATGACAATTTTTTTTTAGTACTTGGTACACTCAGGCTTGAAGTTAAGCGTGTTTTTATTAGGCAGAAGATGCAAAGGGTATGATTTGATGTATTACTAGAGTAGCGAAATGGAAGCCTAATTATATATTGATTTCAGTTGATTCATATGCGTTGAACTTGAGTAGAGTAATTTCGTTCACTACGTTTCGTATGTTAGACAAGTCATAAATACTTCGTGGTTGAAATTTCATTCAAAAGCAGTCTATGTAGTGACTCGTGTTGGAAAGCAAGAAATTAGTTCTGATGATAAGGAGAAAGGATTCGATTGAGATGCTTGCTAAGTTGTACATTCGAGAGAAGATTGCAAGGATTGCTCTTGTCCATTGTGTCAAACAGAGATCTGTTACTTCACATTTTTGGAGTAGTTTGCAAGAGGGTATGGGTACAAGGTTGAATCTTAGCACAACTTTCCATCCACAGACGAACAACCAGAACGGCGTATTCAGACATTGGAGGATATGCTTCGGGCATATATTTTGGATTTTCGAGGTGTTCCCAACCTATTCTGGTCACACTCAAAGGTCCACTTGGAGTCCCATTTTGCATGACACATCCGCACAAGCATAGTATTCAATGCTTCGAACCGGTCAAAGTGCGCGCGTGCAAGTCACGTGCATTCTTTGCTTCACACACCTCACGCGCGACTTAGTCAGCAATTATTTCACACTACCATGACTCACAGTTCCACATTCGTTGCGCCTCGACCACCTGAGCACCATTTCACCAAAAACATCGACCGTTGGCACAACCGGAGTGACGGGGTCAAGGGCATAGGACTTGGCCAACCCCATGGGTCGGCCTCGGCCTCCATGGGGTGTTGGCCTTGGCCTTTCCCCCCCGGTTGTTCACTCTTCGCGCAAAGTCCCTTTCGCGCTTTGATCACTTCATACACTTTGTATGTGACTTTGGCACCTTGTTCATCACGTGGGTACGTTTCACATCGACACGCTCGTCGTAATGCAACTTTTAGATTTGTCATCGCCCATCAAAACACCTTCGGTCGGCGCGCTGAAGTTCACCCAAAAGGGGAGTGGCCTTGGCCTCCCTTCACGGGAGTTGGCCATTGGCCTTGGCCACCCCCTAGGGTCGGCCTCGGCCTTCCCAAGGGGTTGGCCTCGGCCTCACCAAGGGGTCGGCCTCGGCCTCCCCAGGGATGGTGGCCTTGGCCTTCCCCTAATCCTTTGCCTATGGCCTCCCCTCCTGCGGGCACTTGTTTTCTCGAATCTTTGCACCTCCGCGATGTTTACGGACATCCGTCATGCACCAACCTCGTGACGTCCGTCGTGCACCAACCTCGTGACGTCCGTCATGCACCAACCTCACGCCGTCCGTCGTGTACCAACCTCGCAACGTCCGTCGTGCATCAACCGCCAGCGCCGTGCGCACCTTCCGCAACACTCGTTGCCCATCGCCTGGGCGCTATCTCCGCGACCCTCATCGCTCGCACTCAGGCACCGTCTCCGCGACCCCCGTCGCCAGTGCCGTGCGTACCTTCCGCAACACTCGTTGCCCATCGCCCGGGGGCTGTCTTCGTGACCCTTATCGCTCGTCACCCGGGCGCCGTCACCGCGACCCCCGTCGCCAGTGCCGTGCGCACCTTATGCAACACTCGCGGCCCATTGCCCAGACGCCGTCTTCGCAACTCGTTGCCCATCGCCTGGGGCTGTCTCCGCCACCCTCGTCGCTCGTTGCTCGGGCGCCGTCTCCGCGACCCCCGTCGCCAGTGCCGTGCGCACCTTATGCAACACTCGCGCCCTTGCGCCATGCTTATGATACGTGCCCCCCTGCACCAAGTATTGTTCCCACAGTGGTTGCCGCGCCCTTGCGCCATGCTTATGATGCGTGCCCCAGGCATCAGGTATTGCTCAGTGAAAGTCGTCGCTGCGCCCTTGCGCCATGCTTATAATGCGTGCCCCCGGCACCAAGTATACCTCCGCGACAATCGTCACCGCACCTTTGCGCCATGTTATGATACGTGGCTAAGGCACCAGGTATTGCTCCGCGACAGTCGTCGCCATGCCTTTGCGCCGTACTGATGATACGTGCCCCCGGCACTAAGTATTGCTCAGCGACAGTCGTCATCGCGCCCTTGCGCCGCCCTAATGATACGTGCCCCCGGCACTAAGTATTGCTTCGCGACAGTCATCGCCGCGCCCTTCCACCATGCTTATTATACGTGCCCCAGACACCAGTTATTTCTACGCCACAGTCGTCGCCGCGCCCTTGCGCCATGCTTATGATACGTGCGCCCCGGCACCAAGTATTGTTCCCACAGTCGTCGCCGCCCCCTTGCGCCATGCCCTTGCGCCATGCTTATAATGCGTGCCCCCGGCACTAAGTATACCTCCGCGACTGTCATCGCCGCGCCCTTGCACCACACTTATGATACGTGCCCCAGGCACCAGGTATTGCTCCACGATAGTCATCGCCGTGCCCTTGCGCGCACTGATGATACGTCCCCCTAGCACTAAGTATTGCTCTGCGACACTCGTCGCCGCACCCTTGCGCTGCCCTAATGATACGTGCCCCCAGCACTAAGTATTGCTCCAAGACAGTCATCGCCACGCCCTTGCGCCAAACTGATGATACGTGCCCCCGGTACCAAGTGTACCTTTGCGACAGTCGTCGCCGTGCCCATGCACCACAACCATATTATGGGCCTCCGGGGATCACACTTGTTCACCACACCATGCGCCCCGGCCATGGATGTGGAACATGCTTCGACCCACTCTCCGGAGTGTGCGGCATTCCGGGGGCTCCGCTTGTAGTGCTCCGGCACGAAGACCCCTCCCTGTGGCATGAGTTGAACACCATCACGGGCTTAGTGCCATCGCCGGCTCAATAAAACTGCGGGACGGGCTGTATGGCGTCGCCAGCTTAATCAAACTGTGGCATGGGCTGAGCGCCATCACGGGGCTTAGCGCCATCGCCGGCTCAATCAACTGCGGGATGGGCTGTATGCCATCGCCGGCTCAATCCGCCATCATGGGCTTAGAGCCATCACCGTCTCAGTTAACTATAGGATGGGCTGTATGCCATCGCCGGCTCAATCAAACTGCGGCATGGGCAGAGCGCCATCACGGGCCTAGCGCCATCGCCGGCTCAATCAACTGCGGGACGGGCTTCGTGCCGTCGCCGGCTCAATCAAACTGCGGCATGGGCTGAGCGCCATCACGGGCTTAGCGCCATCGCCGGCTCAATCAACTACGGGATGGGCTGTATGCCATCGCCAGCTCAATCAAACTGCGGCATGGGCTGAGCGCCATCACGGGCTTAGCGCCATTGCCGGCTTAATCAACTGTGGACGGGCTTCGTGCCGTCGCCTGCTCAATCAAACTGCGGCATGGGCTGAGCGCCATCACAGGCTTAGCGCCATCGTGGGCTCAATCAACTGCGGGATGGGCTGTATGCCATCGCTGGCTCAATCAAACTGCGGCATGGGCTGAGCGCCATCACGGGCTTAGCGCCATCGCCGGCTCAATCAACTGCGGGATGGGCTGTATGCCATCGCTGGCTCAATCAAACTGCGGCATGGGCTGAGTGCCATCACGGGCTTAGCGCCATTGCCGATTCAATCAACTACAGGATGGGCTGTATGCCGTCGCCGGCTCAATCAAACTGCGGCATCGGGCTCAATCAAACTGCGGCCATCGGGCTTAGCGCCATCGCCGGCTCAATCAACTGCGGGAATCGGGCTTCGTGCCATCGGCGGCTCAAATCAAACTGCGGCATGGGCTGAGCGCCATCACGGGCTTAGCGCCATCGCCGGCTCAATCAACTACGGGATGGGCTATATGCCATCGCCAGCTCAATCAAACTGTGGCATGGGCTGAGCGCCATCACAGGCTTAGCGCCATCGCCGGCTTAATCAACT